>JARFIW010001599.1:15045000-15645000 GCA_036346225.1 Platerodrilus igneus
CATTCCGCTATAATCTCGATCTAATTTCTACCAACCAAGGATGTCGTCCGTATGCCAGCATCTCCGTCTACCAGCCGCATAGTACCGAAGCAAGGAAATCGGATCCGAGTCACTGGCGGTAGGTGCCGCATTGCATTCAGCGTAACGATAAACATCATCCTCTACGGGACACCAGCTCCAGGTCGTTGTCGTGAAGCAACAACATTCAATTCTTCAACATAGAAACTCATTTTGCAACTTTACAAACTAACGTGATTTCAGCATTAAAATACATTTGCAATAATTATGCACACAAAAGTTTGACACATATTTTCTTTGCGCGACATGCTTTTAATGTATAATTAGTTCGTATTTTTAACTTGTAAATAAGTGTTACCTTTGTTACTACGAAGCATTAACAAAATGACCCCAGACAATCCAGAACACCACATTGGTGAGTGTCAACGTGATCATCCAAAGGTTAATGCGACAGAGTTAACACCGATTAATTTAAGTGCTTAAAGACAATTTAAAACGTTTAAAATGGCATACCAAGTGAACATAGTTGCCGTGCGAGTTCCACCTTTCTGGTCAACAGATCCAGAACTATGGTTTTGCAAATAGAACACAGCTTCGAAATTAATGGAACTACACAAGACGTTACAAAATACGCGTACATAATATCAACACTCGAAGCTAAATTCACAGAAGAGGTCCGGAACCTTATAATTAAACCGCCCGAGACCGACAAATACACAAAAACAAAAGTTGAATAAATTAAACGGCTAACAACAAACTAGAAAGTTGGTGGAGCACGAATCCAGGGCCGGAAAATTTGGGGGGGTGTGACACTGCGTCACGGTTTTGGCTGTAGAGAAATTTTCTGCTTTACTCAACATTTTTGAACATTTATTTTCGTGATCGCTTACTAATACTTGGGTATTCACATAAAAATACATTGCCTACATATGCGCTATTAGTTTCGCAGGCAAAATTTCATCACCACATCCCCACCTCTCGATAACGTGGTCTACTTATGGCCGTGCGTGAAACGTTAGGCGACAGAAAACCCTCACAATTCTTGAGGGTTATTACACCACCAGATGCACTATTAAAATCAATCTAGTTAGGCCACTTGCGAATACAAAATCAAGTGATCCTAGCTACTCAATCACAAGCATTCTAAGAGGACACAGCATGTTTAATAGATGCCGTTTACGAAGCGCAATCTGTGCATCACGCTAACACAATTTTGACTACAAGCTCTACACTCCTGGAAAAGCTTATATAAGGAATGCCAGCAACGAAAGTCCAGCTCCAGCAAACGCAAAGCGCTACAACTAAAAAGCGCAGTCAAGGCTCCTCTAAACCATTGTTTTGAACTTAGCAACGCAGTCAAAGCCCACGACATCAGCAACAACTCTTTGTGCTGGTTCCATTACAAGTTCGGAGCCCCAGCACGTAAGTGCACACAATCTTGCAACTTCGAGGACCAGCAAAACGCCGAACGCAAGAATTAGAGGCGGATAATTTCTTGCATTCCATTTCATACCGACTATACATTAAAGATCGCACCACATCTGTGGAAATTTTAATCGACACTGGCAGACCTATGTGTATTCCCAAGAAGCAAGGTTCGTAGACTACTCAAAATGACAAACTATCAATTGTTCTCAGCAAATGCGATGACCATAAACACATGTGGTACTATCACATTAACATTAGATTTGGGACTAGAGCGACCATTCATTGGGCAATTCGTCATCGCCGACGTCAAGAAACCCATTATTGGCACGAATTTCCTCGCACACCATGAATTACTGGTTAACGCAAAAACAAGAAACTCATGGACAAAACTTTCAACCAAAGGTCAACCTGCCAGTAGTAAACGTAGTGAGATTTAAATCACGGTATCTAGTTCAAAATACCACAAAATCCTAACCAAATACCCGGAGATCACCCGTCCAAACTAGTAAAGCATAGCAGCGAACATCACATTCTAACTACCCAAGGGCCACCAGTATACCCCCGTCCACGCATATTGACGCCTGGCAAACTCAAAATCGCCCATGACAAATTCACTACAATAGTCCAGTTAGGAATAGCAAGAACATCCAAACCACCATGGTCTTCACCTCTACATTTAGTGGCCAAACACAACAAAGAGTGGCGATCCTGTAAAAACTAGAGGGCCTTTAACGCTCGCACAATTTCTAATAAGTATCCCATTTCGTATGTGGAAGATTTTGCATAAAAACTGCAGAGCAAAAAAAATTTTTCTACAATCGACCAAATCTCCATAGCTAAAAAAGACAAAAATACAGCTATAACAACGTTTCATGGTTTACTCAAATTTCTAGACATGACCTTTGCATTACAAAACTCCGCAAAAACTTTTCAACGATTCATGAACGCAGTTTTAAGTGGACTAGAATTCTGTTACAGCTACGTGGACGATATTTTTTTAATATCCCAGTCTGAAGAAAAACACACCAAACATTTAGAAATTTTCTTCAACAGATAAAAAGATTACGGCGTGACCATAAACCTTGCTAAATGCATCTTTAAGTAAGTTGAAATCAAATTCCTTGGCTACCTCATCAACAAAGATGGCACCAAACCCCTACCAGAAAAGTCAGCATTATACAGAATTACACAAAACCTGAGACAGCCAAAAACCTCAGGCGATTCTTAGGAATATTGAATTATTACCGACGTTTAATACCACGAGCAGCTGCCTCACAAGCTACGCTCAACTACCTACAAAAAGACAAAATAAAAGGCAACCTAACAATTGGACAAGCAAAGCAAACATAGCTTTCGAGAAGTGTAAAAAACAGCTAACATAAGCTGTGCTTCTCGCACATCCACTCCCCGACAAAAACTATCTTTACGAATAGATGCTCCCTACTTTACTGTCGGTGGAGTAATCACACAATGGAGCAGCCAACAATGGCAACCTTCAGCTTTTTATTCCAAAAAACTAATTAATGCCCAAACAAAATACTCTGCATACGCACGAGAACTCTATCCAACTGTCAAACAGTTTAAGCACATGTTAAAAGGTAGATATTCTACGATCTACACAGACCACAACCATCTAACCTTCGCTTTCCAACAGAAATTGGAAAAATGCATTCCCAGATGTACATGTCTGAACTACATAAGGCAATATTCCACACACATCAAACACACTTCGGGGAAGAAAACATTGTCGCAGATACACTCTCGAGAATGGATAACATTGATTTCAAGCAGATATTCAATTCACAACAAAACCATTAACAGTTCCAAAGTCCCAAGGAAAACAACAACTCAAGTTTGACCTGCAGACTGATACAAATTCCGAACTTTTTGCAAAGTCAAGTGTAGGGACTATCAAGAAGGGCAATAGCGAAGGTGTGTTTTTACGTAAAAACCATTCAATTTTGTTTTCTTTCAAACTTTGAGAGACTTCTTCTTTTAAGAGGAGGGTGATGGGTTTGGAATTTGTATATGCGCGTAAAGTGGCAGCAAAATAATAATAACATTAAACAACCACCCTTAAACTGGCAGTTAGGTAAGGTTTTGCAACAAGACCAATATTTTATGAGTCGCAAAACTCAAGACAGTTTACAAGACTATCAAGAAAGCAGTACTAAACATTTCTCTTCTTCCTTGGTCAATCTAATTTAGTCCTCTTTCAAGTTGCGTAAGGTTTGTCCTTTCAAGAGGAAGAAGGGGGTTATTAAGAACTTCGCGTTACAAAAAATTGTTATTCTAAGAAGTTTTTATCGCGCATCTTCAATCAGGTCTGCAGGTTCTTTCAGTCCCTTACAAAAAAACATCTTTTCATACATTATCACCTGTTATGGTATTCATGTTGATGGTCTGCTGCATTACATAAATGTTCGAAGTCCTGATCGCAAATGTACAAGGCCGTCGGTCTATCTCCAATGGCAATTCCCTATTATTGTAATTCAAGTCAATTAAGAAAAATGTCCGAACAAAGTTTTTCAATATGACTATAAAATTTTATAATAATGTATGAAACAGTAACTTTGTCTAAGTGCTTCGATCATTTGTAATAACCTTGTATAACGCAGGAAAACATGCCAGTCATATATATCTTCATTTAAATTTTTTGCGGTCACGACATTCGATTGAAAATTATTTTGGATTCCTGATGTCTCACTGGTGTCTTTTATGTATTTTTGGTCGCTGAAACCGAATCTGCACTAAGAATCTTCGTATCACCTTTATATATTATGATGTCCATTAAAGACCGTTTATATTGTACAATATATTGTAACGAACGTAATCCGGAGGCAACTCACGACTGAAATGTAAGCAGCATCATAATGTCTGATAAAGGTTCTAAAAAGCGCTTGAAAGGCTGGCTTAAGATATATAAGCGCCGCGGACAAGATGGGCAGCAGTTGATATCTTAAACGCGTCTATAAATAGATATAAAATATAAATAAAGAAATAATATTTTACAGCACAGTGTATGAGGCTGATTGACTTTATAGAATGTCGCAAAAATGTGTAAATCAGATACGTTTTGTTAGGTATGTGGCGAATTTACGATTAAACCTTAAAAAGGCAACAACTACATTAATTGAAGAAGCCTATGAGCTTTATTTTGGATGCAAACTAGACCAGGATAAACTTTGGGCGCCTCGTATCATTTGCTCAACGTGTACTACGAATTTAAGAGAATGGCTCAACGGTACCCGTAAGTCAGTGTCTTTTGCAGTGTCTGTGGTGTTGAAGGAACCTAAAGATCATGTTACAGATTGCCATTTTTGCTTGACGAATCTATCTAGGAATTCACTGAAGTCGAAAGTGAAAAATGCCCGCCTAACATTTTTCAAACGCTCCGTGTCAGTAATCGAACCCAGGACCTTGAGCTTAGTAGCAACACGCGAACCAACTAAGTCACGGAGCCGTCCAGACTTTTCCCCCTTTATTTAATTTTCCATTGCACCACCCGAAAGTATTATATTGACCGAGTAACCAGTTCCTTTTACCTGGAAATTCTTATTTTGCTGAACCCTTGTTATTCCAAGCAAGAGACTTCTCCTCTACAATGGAAATTCGTACCTCTGTTCCTGTTGCCCACCCGGTATATTGAAGTAACACTATGAAAATCACCTATACTTGAAAAAATTAAGTATACAGAACATGGTTGGAGCATACGTGATGACTTAAAAGTCATAGCACTTGTGCTAGAAATGCAATTGGGTTACACTAAGTACTGCTGTTTTTTCTACGAATAAAATCCAAGAAATCATAAAGAAACTTAAGTTAGATGCAACATTGTAAATTCAAGGCTAAAGAAAGAAAAGGGTAATCAAAGTTCACAAGTAAGTTGTGAAAACGTATGTGAATACATTGTATTCCAGACGTAAGTGATACTGCAGGTGCAGGTCACAGACGGTTAAGAAACAGCAATTATTAGAATTAAGATTGTTACATTGTATAAATGAATTAAATAAAGAAAAAAGCAGACATGAGCTCTGTAATTTCCACAGAAATGTGAGGGGCAGGGACAAGATAAATACCCCGGGAGCCCCAAATCAAATCAGTCAGTCTTGAGTATTTCAGCTATTACATTGTTGTTTGCTTAGACTACTCGCCCAATTTAACTTCAATTATTATTAATTTATATAGTTTGTCAAAATTTCAAATGTAATTTCTCTTAAATAAATAAATTTGTTACAAGAGTTTATGGAAGAAGACTTTTTAAAAAGGCAGCTCCTAAGGCCCAAAACGTAACTTGTGTCGGGAATCAAACACGGTACTTTGGGATCAAGTCACACGAACCAGCCTGATCCACAAAGCTGCCTGGACTTTTGCCTGCAAATCTAGGTCTGCGAGTGACAATGGTGAAAGATTTCAGCAAGACATTATGTACTGTGAAAACAGATACAAACGAAAACGAAACCACACAATGTTCGTTGGAATCTAATCAAGGATGCTCCAGAGATACCCTACAAACGAAAATCGCATGCAAAAAAATTTTGAGTTTCGGCAGTGACGTGGTATGCATAATTTGTATTAAAACCAATGTAAACATTACATAATAAAATGTTCCTCTATAAAAATTGAATAACTTTTGACTGGAGGGTGATAGAAAAATGCTGTTAACAAATTCGTAATCGACGAGAAAAATCCTATTAGAAACACCCATCACACATTAGGAAACAACAAATTTACAATTTCCTGTTCAGTTTATTTGTTAGATTAGAAGCGAGAACGTTTCAAGTCGAGCGATCAATGCCATGGCCTCTTTTGAAGATTCCGTACAGTGAGCGACTTAGGTTCCATCTTATTAAGTAAAATAATTTGGAGCAATCGTTAACTTTGATAGAATGGTATTTCTCTTAAATATTTATTGCATCATCCAAATAAATTACTTTATTTGACTTTCACTAGAATTTAATTAGTTTCGGCATTTTGTTATTACATTGGTTTGCCAATTTGGCGGTTAATTCCCTTACACTTCCTATACATTTTCAAGTTGTATTCAGAATTTTGCGTAATAATTTTTAATTGTATGGAAAAGAGAAGCTAAAATGTGACATCATATACGCGTAATGCTCATTATCATACATCGCTTTAGAAATAATCCGGTTCAAACAAACAATGGCATAAATAGTAAGTTTGACGTAGTGTTAATATGTAAATTTTTGAATACGTTATTAAAGTGATAAAATTGCCAACATGATTCATAATTTGGACGGTACCCTTGATATAATTATAAGTATGCAAACAAAGAGCTGATAATTGGTACAACATTCCTTGGTAGTAAAAAAAAAAACATCACGTTGGCGCATTTCTAATGCTTAGGTCTAAAATTAGTTCAGAGTTATAAGAAAATGTAATTTCGTACGACCATTAGAAGTCTTGACTTATTTGGCATTGCTTGTTTAGTCATGTAAAAGCAACAATTGCACCGATTTAAAGATTGTTCTTAAATCTCACACAATTTTAAATTTTGAGACGTTAGCTTGAGATACACTATACAGGTGATTCACAATTATGAACTGTACTTTAAAATGCGGGGTTACTAAAAAATACTCAGTGGGTTTTAAAACTATATATTGTTTATAATACTACGGTACAATATTAAAACGACTGCAGCAATAGCAAACAATCTAGGTTTAAACAGAGCGCTTTAGAACAACAGTTTACGCGTCCACAATCTCAATATTCAAAATTGCGACTACGTGGCAGAAAGCATTTTCTATGTTAGAATACACATGATATTTTTCGGTTCGCGTGAGACAACTAAGCCCAAGGTACCGGGTTCAATTCCCGACACCGACCCGTTTCAAAAATGTTAGGCGAGTATTTTTCACAAAAATGCGCTCACGTTCGAATGAAAGGTAGGCGTCCCGTGTGTGTGTGTGTGCGTGCGTGTGCGTGCGTGTGTGTTTGTGTGTGTGCGTGCGCTCGCTCGCGTGCGTGCGTGCGTACAGGGGTGCGTGCACGCGCGCGTGCGCGCGCGTGTGTGCGTGCGTGGGTGCGTGCATGCGTGCGTGTGTGCGTGCGCGCGTGTGCGTGTGGGTGTGGGTGTGGGTGTGGGTGTGCATATGCATGTGTTTGGGTTTGTGTGTGTGTGTGAGCGCGCGTGCGCGCGTTGGTGCGGTTGTGCGTGCGTGCGTGCGTGCCACGCACGTAGAAGATCACTACCTTGTTTAGAATAGCAAAGGTTCCGCAAAAATATAAATTTCCAGGTAGAAAACTTGCTTCCTGCCCAATGTAGTACTTTTGAATGGAGCATTGGACAATCAAATGCGGGGTTGTTACGATGCAACGTGCCTTCCGAAAGCAATATAAAGCAGAAGCATAAGAAAATTTGCGATGGTATAGACCATTCAAAATCTCAGACTTCTTTAGTAAACGTAAAAGCACACCCTACATTTGTTTTCCAAGGCTCCACCCGAAGATACTACACTGGCCCCTACATTTGTTTTTTTCATGCGCCACCTGAAGGTACTACATTGGCCACGAGGCGAATTTTTTTACCGGGAATATTTTGAATTTTGCTGAATCCTTGCTGTTCCAAGCAAGATGAAAATCTTTAACGTGCGTGAGAACACACACACGGGACCTCCATTTTATCTCTGATCCGAACGAGGGCGTATTTTTGTGAAAAATGCTCGCCTAACATTTTTCAAACGCACCCGTTTCGGAAATCAAACCAGGGACCTTGGGTTTAGTAGTAACACGCATACCAACTTCACCACGGAGCCACCTTACTACATTGTCCAGGAAACAAGTTTTGTTTACCTGGAAATTTTTTATTTGGTTGAACTCTTGCTATTCCAAGTAAGATAGGTCTCTTTAACGTGCGTGACAACACATATACACGGACCCTACATTTCACCTTCATCCGAACGACGGCGTATTTTTGTAAAAATGCTCGCTTCACATTTTTCAAGCGGTTCGTGTCGAGGATTGAACCCGGGATCTTGCGTTTAGTAGTCACATGCAAACCAACTAAGCCACAAACATGCCCGTAAAAGCGAACCGGAAGACCATGCATTCTTGACTAAACTGTGAAGGCATTTAGATAAAATCTCGTGCGTTCTCCAAAAGTCGACTAGCAAAGCAGGCTTCGAAATTACTATTCCGCAGCAAATTGTATGGAAAATGGATGGGGATTGCAATTCAAACCGTAATGTTTACAACCCGATGACCTCGTAAGGCAAACTGAACGTTGAAACTGCCATGCTGTAAACAATGGAAGGCGACTGGTATTCAGCGACGAAGCGAAATTTTATTTCAGTGACGAGGTGAAAGTTACAACTTTCGGATAAGGTGTACGGAATATTTTCATATAACTGTGCAATATGAAAAGGAATTTACAAATGTCTTCGGTGCAGTATCCAAAACAAAAGTGTACGGAGGAATATTTTTGCTTTAATAAAAAAAACTGTAAAGGGTGTATCGATTGGCCAGGAAGTAAGTTTTTTTACCTGGAAATTTTGAATTATACCAAACCGTTGCTGTTGTTGCTGTTTCAAGCAGGGTAGCGATCTTTAACGTATGTGACAACACTCACACGCGGGATCTACATTTTACCTCTCATCCGAACAAGGGCGTATTTTTGTGAAAAGTGCTCGCCTAACATTTTTCAAGCGGTCCGTGCCGGGAATGGAACCCAGGACCTTGGGCCTAGTAGTCAGAGGCGATCCAACTAAGTCACGTATCCGTCTCTGCAACGCCCACACCGTAGGATTGGACAAAATGCTGAACAAGATTTGACATTGTTCGCCCGGTCTCCCGCATCTACCTATCGGTGATTTTTTCTTTTAGGATACTTTAAATATACAGTTTACACAGCACCAATGCCAGGAATATTAGATAAACTCTATGTGTACAGCATCGATTGGGACGCATTTTCTACTTGTATGAATCGAAATGGTTTATTGTTTGGATGTGCGTTATGCGACGCGAGGAACCCACATCGAACATTTCTAATGAAACGCTTAAAACCTGGATAGTTTCCTTTTCTAGTAACAGGCGTTTTAATTCTGCATCTGCAGTAATTTCTACAGAAAATTGTTTTAAAGCCCAATGATCTTACTTTTATGTACTCATTTGCAAACATATACCTACCAGAATAAGTTTAAATCACAATAATAAAATATTTTCAAATTCCTTGCGGACGGAACGCTACAAAAGTTATGGCACAACTATCGCGTTATATTTAAGAATGGGTTTCGGGTCCTGCAATATGCAAAAACAGATTCTGTAGTTTTAGTCCAACACACATTTTGTAGACGTTTTAAAGGGAATCGTTCTACTGACAGGAAAATTCGAAAGTGCTATCTTCAATTTAGAAAAAGGGCTTTTTTTACGTATTATTTTCGCGCGTATCAAAATCTTTGTAGTATTTAATTTTTATATGTAATTTCATTATAACCTTATGCTTTAATTAATCATCTTTTCTGAACATTTCCTGGACTTCTTGTTGGGAATAGTGCGATTGGCTTTCAACAATTGCGTACCGTTGAATGCGAATTGAATTTTTACCGCGAGCACAGAATGAGATAGATTTCAGTACCTTAAAGTAGACAGCACACGTATCAAAAATTTTAACCAGAATTGCACAAAGACGAATGGAAAAACGAGCTAAAGATATACTAGGAGAAGACCAATTTGGGTTTACGCAAAACAGGGAAACACAGGAGGCTATTTTAGCTCTGAAGGTGGTAATGGAGAAAACAATAGAAAAGGGGGAAAGCGTGTATATAGAGTTTGTAGAACTGGTAAAAGCATTCAACAATGTAAAATGGAAAACAATGTTCGAAATAATCAAAAAGATTGGAATGAGTTTTAAGGATAGACGGATAGTACATAGCTTATACAAAGAGCAAACAGCAGTAATAGAATTAGAGCAGGAACGTAGAGAAACAAACATTAGGAAAGGGGTGAGACAGGGATGTGCTCTATCCCCATTAATTAAGTTGTACATTGAAGAGACAATGAATACTGTCAAATGCAATAAGATATTTGGAATTACTATGCAAGGACAAAAGATTGATATGCTTAGATTTGCAGATGATATTGCGGTATTAGCATCTAACAAAAGAAAGTTAGAAGCTACTCATAATGAATTGGAAACAGTTTTAACAGTGATATAAGGTATGAAAATTAACAAAACTAAAACTAAAGTTCTAGTATGCAAAGGAGGGGAAAATAAATAAAAAACAAGAATACAAATAGGTAACGATAAGTTACAAGAGGTTAAGGATTTCTGCTACCTAGGAAGCCAAATAACGCAAGATGGGAAAAGTGCAAAAGATATAAAACAAAGACTAGCACAAGGTCGTGCTACATTTAACAAAAAAAAAAGCAACTACTGTGTTCAAAGACAACAAACATAGAAACAAGGGAAAGATTGCTTAAAACATGTGTGGAGCACAGCACTGTACGGCTGTGACGCCTGGACAGTAGGAAAAGCGGACAAGAGAAAGATAAAAGCCTTTAAAATGTGGTGCTACAGACATATGATGAAAAAAGAGAAGTAGAGGTAGACCTAGGTTAGACTATTGCTCACAGATAGTGAAAGATGTAGAATGTGGGAATTTCAGAGAAATGTGTAGGCTAGCTCAGAATAGAAATCGATGGAGGTACGCATCCAACCAGTCCCAAGATGGAAAACTAAGGACGAAAAAAATAAATGTACTTAAATTTGATGATTATTATAAACAACTACAGGTATTGGTCTTGCAATATTCTCAACTAATGTTAATTGTACGAAAGCATTCACTGGAAAACTATTAATTCGGTTAATGTCTTAAGTGTTGGAGGATACTTGGCAGCCACAGGCTGCTTAACCCCCTTCACATATCACTGAATCTCGGTGAAATAGGACATATAATTAGAAAACAATAGAAGGGAATCCGAACTGTATATAGGCTGTAGGGGGAATTTCAGGGAAATGTATAAGATAGCTCAGAACATAAATAAGTGGAGGTACACGTCCAACTAGTTTCAAGACGGAAAATTTAATGACGAAAAAATAAGTGCACTTAAATCTAATGATTATTAGGAGCAATTACAGGTGTTGGTTGTGAAATATTTTTAACTAATGTTGATTGTGCGAAATGATATAATGGAAAACTATTAATTCGACAAGTGGTCAAGTGCTGGGGGAACTTGGCAGCCACGGGCTACTTAACCCTCTTCGCATGCCACTGAATATCGGGGAAATAGGGTATATAATTTCAAACCAATAGAAAATGACCGAACTACATCTAACAAGAAAGAACAGCGGATATGCTCAAAGACAACAAACACAGAGGCAAGAAAAAAATTGTTCAAAGCAAATGTGTGGACCACAGCACAGTACGTCTATGAAAAAGGGGCAGTAGAAAAAGTAAACAGAAAGAGATAGAAGTCCTCTAGGATGTTGTGCTTCAGATGAATAAGGATGACAGCATGGACAGACAAAGTTAATAACAAATAGGTTATAGAAATAGTAGAGGAAGAAAGATATTTTTGGGGAAAAAGTTGGAGAAATAGAAGGGTAGGATACGTTCTAAGGCATTTTTGAAGACTAGTACGGGATATATTACAAGCAGAGATAAGGAAAAGGAAGTAGAGGTAGACCGAGATCAGACTTTTTGCAAACAGATAGTGATAGATGCAGACTATGCAAATTGCAGGGAAATGTGTAGGTTAGTTTGGAATAGGAAAGAATGAGGGTACGCGTCTAGCCAGTTCCAGGACTGAAGACTTAATGATGATGACTTCAAAGTAGCGAGTTGTACAGAAGAAGATCCCTTCCTCGTCCCTTTGATCTGTTTCTATCTTTTCAACCAAACTTACGAAGTAAGTTGGGTTAATATAACCGCTACGTCGTAGTCGTCGCCGCCGTCGTCCTTTGCCATATTCCCATAATACAATAAATGATATATATATATATATATATAAAATACTCATATTTAGACCAGGGTAGAAAATTAAATAATCAAATCAAATAATTTTAATTACCGTGTATAAGGAATTTCATTAAATAATGCGCTTTATTAAAACCTTGAAGCATAAATAAACTCGGTCGTTTCAGTAAAAATAAGAAATTTAAATTATCTATAAGACGCTTTACATCAAAAGAAGCAGTATTGAAAAGCGCAGTGGATAATTTAATTATTCCTAAACAAATGGAAATTACGTGCAAAGTTTATATTAATTAACCCTATTTTAAGTAACCGGTAGTAAAACAAAGTGTACATATAATAATTAATATTTAAGTTGTATTCGCTAAAATGAAAGGATAGAAATCAATTTAATTGGAGTTAATTAAACCGTTGATAACATAATACCTATAGAAGCTTGTGAAAACCCAATAATAGTCAAATCGTAGGAAGGTTATTTAAAATGTTACGTTTGAACACCCCTGCGTGTTTTAAAAGGCAATTTCAAGTTAATTTGTTTGGATAAACATGTTGATTCTAAGGATATTGGAAACGATCAGATGCTTTAGCAGGAAATACAGAACACCTGCGTATTTTAAAAAGCTCATTCTGCGTAAATTTGGCAAATAATTAATGTTTCAAAGAATCTTGGAGAAACCGGGACTTAGTATTCACGAGAATGTGCGATACGGGTTTATTAAACCCAGATAACAGTCCGCGTGGATTAAAATATAATCGATAATAAAGAATATAAATTTGCACCAATACGAACAGGTTAGAAAAGGAAAGAAAATGCGTCAAGCAAAGACACATATTGTAAAGGGCGGGATTTAAGCAACGTCAAGGGGTTGCGATTGGTTAAAAATAGGATGCATATATCAGAGGTAGAACAACAATTTCTGTATAAAAGTAATTAGTTTTTCTCGGACAACTTTGCGGGCCGTGTTGAAATTTTCTGAGATCTCAATGGGGTGAGTACTAAATTCATAAAAATCGACGTGCAGGCTACAGACTGGGAACGTAGAATGAGGAATTCGTTGGAATTACCCGTTTTAGGGAACAAAGCGACGTGTCGGCTATTCGCTATATATACAGGCGGGAATATGTGTTTCTCTCTTAGACTCTTAGACTTTCGACGATTCGATGCGTTAAAAGCTCGTGCATCCGCGACTTGATATTAAACAGTGCATTTTAGTTTGATTAAATAATTTAAAGTGTGCTAGTATATTTTAGTGACTCAAAATAGTTGGTTATTTTACGTGCTAACATGAATGTACTTCAGTGCACTTAGATACAAGGTAATAAAAGTTTATTATCACGGTACCAATTAGTAAAATTTACAACGACAAATGTATACCCAAAAGTAGGCAGTTTTGGCGTATATTGGTAATATTGGTAAAAGGAAGTATGAATTTCTTTGCTATTTTGCGGGGTGTTAATGACTAAATGGTTCGTAAATGTGTCTGCATCCACTGAACCAGAGGCAGATATACACAGATGAGTTCCGGAAAAGCCTAGAAACAACTTTAAATTAATGGTGATGGAGAACATTTTAAAGCGTTGACAACTTGAAGCTGTAAATAGAATCCGGTTGGAATGGTGTGATTTACAAAGGGACGATTACACTGAAGCTACGAGGACAATAACCTTCAGGTAAATTGTACTATTTTGTTTGACATTTTGTGTGTATTGAATGACTTTATAATTGATTTACTTTAAATGGACATTAGTGGAATTTTTCTAACCATAAAATTTAATTTTAAGATGAAATTTGCTTGTTTAAGTAAAAGGGTATTTTGTTTTGATGTTCGGGAATAGGATGAAACTTTGGGTAGGTCTTTGAGCTCAATTAGACAAACCTGGTTAATTAACGTAAAGGGTGGTAGATGCTCCTTTATACTCAGACTCCGGTCTGCTTATCTTGTTATATTAATTAGTAGGCATCCAACAAGGACTTTAATTTTGGATGCACAGTAAAATGATAATAAAATTAATCCGGAAATTCTTTTTAAAACTGAATTTTATGTTCAAATTTAATTTGAAAATTTAATGTATTCTGAATATTGATGTAAATAGAGTTAACGTTGATGTTTGTGGTAGGAATGTGTTGTTTAATTTTTATGATTGAGAATGGAAGTTATCTAGAAGAGCAGCCGAGGCGATTAACAGAAGGAATCAACGGACCAGGTGATTTAAAAGGCATCACAGCATTCTTGACGCCCAAACTGTGGGGCTCAAATGTTTTTTTTTTAAAGGGCCAGTACCTAGAGATATGAGAGGAATCACAGCATTCTTGGCGACCCAAAAGTGAGGCTCGAGTTCCAAATAAAATTTTTGTTATTTTATTCCAGGAAACTGGCGATCTGAGAGAGAGAGTTTCTGTTTGTGGATAAATTTAAAAGTATTTTTAAAGTGTGTGTGAGTGATTAGAACGTATGCAGAGAAAAGAGTGGTTAAGGAGTCAAGGAGTGGAAATTGGAAGTGACGATAGTGCATTGGGTGAAAAAAATACGAAAATGGAAGAAGCTGGAGGCAGTAGAGATCAGTCGAGGACGGAATCGGGGGATCAAGGAAACGAGATGATATTGAGAATGTTAGAGAGGATGAGTGAAGAATCGAATAAGAAATTTGACCGAATGAATGAGACATTAACAGGAGTTAGGGAAACCCTAAGTGAGAAAATAGATAAGACGAATAAAGAAGTTTCAGAATTTAAAATAGTCTTACCGTAAAGATGGGGAAGTTGAAAATAGGGTTGATAAAATGAGCGTGATATTACAGGTCTTCGACAGGAAATGGGACATTTAAGGTCCGAAGTACGCATTTTTGTGAAGAAGAGATTAATGTAAAATGACTGAAGTGACGGACTCATGTAGGGATCAGTTAGGCAGGGTAGAACGTGAAGTTAGTAGTATTAAATACAACATGTCAAATTTAACGGGGGATGGTCCCAGATTTTCTACAGGTGGAGTATCATTGGACCAACACATGAAGTTTTATGGCGATAACAGGGTAAATCCACAAATTTTTATTAATAGTGTAAGAAATCTAGTGGGAAATTTATTTGACGAACAGACTAAACTGAATACGATAAAGGCTTTATTAAAGGACAACGCGGAAGCATGGTACAATTTAGTAGGACAGGACATAGACACGTATCAGGACTTTGAAAACAAATTTTAAAACACTACTGGAGTGACCACAGACAAGACCAGGTACGAGACGACTTAATTACAGGAAAATTTAAGGGAGAGTTTGCAGGATCTAGGGAGCAATATGCCATCCGCAAGTACAGTGTGGCCAAACAACTGAATCCACCATTGACGGACAGACAGATTATCAAGTACCTATCACGACATTTTGAACAGGAAATTAGACAACACGTGGCCTTACAAAACATCACAGAACGGGAGACATTTTAGAGTATTTGCAGAGATATGACGATGTATGTGTTGGACGGACAAGAGAGATACGAGAACGAAACGTTAACACAGTTAGGTTTGACAACAGGACACCGAATTATCCGAGACGGCCTGACTACAACAGAAATTTTCGACCGAATTGGGAACGACGAGGACAGGAATACAGGAGCAATAGTGCGACTAGGGGACCGACGCCAAGACCTAGTTACACGAGACAGAACAGTTTACCGGAAGTAAACAGGACTGTGACCAGCACGCCGAATAGAGATAGGGACACGGATATTAACACGAGGAGGACGTACGCACAGGTTGTAGAAGGACAACCAGGACCAAGCACGGAAAACAGGATGAGACAGGATTTTAGAACGCGACAGACCACTAGATTTCTGTGTAAATGTATACGAACATCCACGTGAATTTTTCAAAATTGAGGAGGAAGTAGAGCCAGAAACTGAGGAAAATTATGTTTGCCAATTATTAATTTAGAAATTTTTGAGAATAATGTAGAAGTATTACTTGATACAGGGGCAGAGGCGAGTTTAATATCGGAGGAATTCGTCAGCAAAATTAGGGATAAGGTTTGTGATAGAATTATGCCTATAAAACGTAGCCATTTAGTAGCTCCAAATAAAAAGAAGTTTGCTGTAGTAAATAGTGTTGTGGTGCTTAGGATAGATATAGGAGGTTTAAGCTGTGAACAGGAGTTTGTAATTGTACCTGGACTGAAGTTTCAGAGCATTTTAGGTGTTGACTGTATGATGAAGTTAGGGGTTTTGATAGATATGGAAAGGAAGGTAATAAGACTTAAGGATAGGGTAGTGCCATGGAAAGGCAGTTATGAAGTCACAGAGGATGACACGGGGTTTAGTATTAATGTAGTAGAGGTAGAGGATGATGAAGGTAAACAGATCAACACGATAAGATGTCCAGAGGATAGGAGAGTAGAGGTTCAAGCTTTAGTACAAGAAAATGCAGAATTAGTGGGGGTAGAAGCAGCATATCGGGAGCAGGTGAAGGCAGAATTATTTTTGACGAGGTTAAGTGGCAGGTTTGTTTTTAATAAAGTAGATTTAAGGAATTCATTCTGGCGGATTCCATTACACAAAAATTCTAGAAGGTACGTAGGGTTTTCCATAGAGGGAACAATCGATAATTGTAAAGTAGTATCGTTTGGTTTGTCGACAGAAAAGAAAATAATAATAAATAAGAAACAGACAAGTGTAGGAACTGAAGAAGAAGTAATATTTAAGAGTCAGGATAAGAGGGATGATAAATTTATTGTATGTGAGATAATAGAGATGTTAAGTATAGATATAGAAGGGGGAGAGATAGGGATGAAGAGTATTAGGTTGGTGAGAAGAAAGACTTGGAGGGTCAAGAAGAGAGTTAGATTTAAATAGGATAGGGATAGAATAGGTGTATATAGAAAAGTAGAAGTAAGTGTTTATAGAAAATAAAGCTAGGTATAGGATAAATATGGGAGATAATTAGGAATAGGTTTAGGATGAGAATAAAGAGTAAATGTAGGAAAAAAAATAAGATAGGTTAAGTATAGATATTTCATATAAGATTAGTGGAGAGTTAGGAATAGAGTAAGAGTAGGATAGGCATATAGGATTAGGTAGGGGGAAGTAAAGTATAGTGAAGATTAGTTAAAAGTTAGAAATAGGATAGGTATATAGGATTAGGTAGGATGAAGTAAAGTATAGTGAAGAGTAGTTAAAAGTGAGGAATAGGATAGGTATATAGGATGTATATAGGATTAGATGGATAAGTAGGATGAAGTTAGGGATAATTTCAGTTTATAGAAGTAGGTGAGAGTTAGGAATAGGATAGGGATATAGGATAGGTGTAAATATTTTTTGGATTGGAGACAAAGTAGGTAAGTTAGATAGATAAGGATAGAGAGAGATAGGCAAAATTTTGTAAAGATTTTTTGGCAGTCTAAATATTTGATATTTGCATTCAAATAAGTGGGATTATTTGTATTCAAATAGGGGGAAAATACTCATATTTAGACCAGGGTAGAAAATTAAATAATCAAATCAAATAATTTTAATTACCGTGTATAAGGAATTTCATTAAATAATGCGCTTTATTAAAACCTTGAAGCATAAATAAACTCGGTCGTTTCAGTAAAATAAGAAATTTAAATTATCTATAAGACGCTTTACATCAAAAGAAGCAGTATTGAAAAGCGCAGTGGATAATTTAATTATTCCTAAACAAATGGAAATTACGTGCAAAGTTTATATTAATTAACCCTATTTTAAGTAACCGGTAGTAAAACAAAGTGTACATATAATAATTAATATTTAAGTTGTATTCGCTAAAATGAAAGGATAGAAATCAATTTAATTGGAGTTAATTAAACCGTTGATAACATAATACCTATAGAAGCTTGTGAAAACCCAATAATAGTCAAATCGTAGGAAGGTTATTTAAAATGTTACGTTTGAACACCTGCGTGTTTTAAAAGGCAATTTCAAGTTAATTTGTTTGGATAAACATGTTGATTCTAAGGATATTGGAAACGATCAGATGGTTTAGCAGGAAATACAGAACACCTGCGTATTTTTAAAAAGCTCATTCTGCGTAAATTTGGCAAATAATTAATGTTTCAAAGAATCTTGGAGAAACCGGGACTTAGTATTCACGAGAATGTGCGATACGGGTTTATTAAACCCAGATAACAGTCCGCGTGGATTAAAATATAATCGATAATAAAGAATATAAATTTGCACCAATACGAACAGGTTAGAAAAGGAAAGAGAAAATGCGTCAAGCAAAGACACATATTGTAAAGGGCGGGATTTAAGCAACGTCAAGGGGTTGCGATTGGTTAAAAATAGGATGCATATATCAGAGGTAGAACAACAATTTCTGTATAAAAGTAATTAGTTTTTCTCGGACAACTTTGCGGGCCGTGTTGAAATTTTCTGAGATCTCAATGGGGTGAGTACTAAATTCATAAAATCGACGTGCAGGCTACAGACTGGGAACGTAGAATGAGGAATTCGTTGGAATTACCCGTTTTAGGGAACAAAGCGACGTGTCGGCTATTCGCTATATATACAGGCGGGAATATGTGTTTCTCTCTTAGACTCTTAGACTTTCGACGATTCGATGCGTTAAAAGCTCGTGCATCCGCGACTTGATATTAAACAGTGCATTTTAGTTTGATTAAATAATTTAAAGTGTGCTAGTATATTTTAGTGACTCAAAATAGTTGGTTATTTTACGTGCTAACATGAATGTACTTCAGTGCACTTAGATACAAGGTAATAAAAGTTTATTATCACGGTACCAATTAGTAAAATTTACAACGACAAATGTATACCCAAAAGTAGGCAGTTTTGGCGTATATTGGTAATATTGGTAAAAGGAAGTATGAATTTCTTTGCTATTTTGCGGGGTGTTAATGACTAAATGGTTCGTAAATGTGTCTGCATCCACTGAACCAGAGGCAGATATACACAGATGAGTTCCGGAAAAGCCTAGAAACAACTTTAAATTAATGGTGATGGAGAACATTTTTAAAGCGTTGACAACTTGAAGCTGTAAATAGAATCCGGTTGGAATGGTGTGATTTACAAAGGGACGATTACACTGAAGCTACGAGGACAATAACCTTCAGGTAAATTGTACTATTTTGTTTGACATTTTTGTGTGTATTGAATGACTTTATAATTGATTTACTTTAAATGGACATTAGTGGAATTTTTCTAACCATAAAAATTTAATTTTAAGATGAAATTTGCTTGTTTAAGTAAAAAGGGTATTTTGTTTTGATGTTCGGGAATAGGATGAAACTTTGGGTAGGTCTTTGAGCTCAATTAGACAAACCTGGTTAATTAACGTAAAGGGGTGGTAGATGCTCCTTTATACTCAGACTCCGGTCTGCTTATCTTGTTATATTAATTAGTAGGCATCCAACAAGGACTTTAATTTTGGATGCACAGTAAAATGATAATAAAATTAATCCGGAAATTCTTTTAAAACTGAATTTTATGTTCAAATTTAATTTGAAAATTTAATGTATTCTGAATATTGATGTAAATAGAGTTAACGTTGATGTTTGTGGTAGGAATGTGTTGTTTAATTTTATGATTGAGAATGGAAGTTATCTAGAAGAGCAGCCGAGGCGATTAACAGAAGGAATCAACGGACCAGGTGATTTAAAAGGTATCACAGCAATATATATATATATATATATATATATATATATATATATATATATATATATGTACCTTGTTTACTTTTTTTACGCTGATTACAAATATGCTATACACTTTTCGATATCTCATTTAGTTTTCGAGATAATCGAATTTATTTGAGAAATGTTAACAGTACAAACTAATATAAACTTTAATAGATATTTTTAATTTAAAATATATAATTTCCTTTTATAAAATTTCCGTAAGTTCGGTTGTATTTGTATGGTGTACATGATTTTTTTTAACTTTTTTCCTACGTTTATTCCACAGGAGGTGCAGCGCAGTTTGTACGATAGCCACGAACTGCACCCCGAAGATTGTCTTGAAGAAATTGGTTTAATAATCATAGGTACTGAATTTGCATCCCATTATTAAGGTCTTGTAGCAAGATCTAATGTTAATTAGTCATTTTATTTTTAAATTATTTGGTGCTAAAGATTGCGCTTCGCGGTATAATCGATACTCTTTTATACAAATTTTAAACTGATATTTCAAATATAACAATAGACAGTAAAATGTAATACTTACACGCAAAATCACCGCGAGGTCATATATAGTAACGTAAACGTTTACACGCGGTTCCAAGAAATCAACGAATAAAACGAGGAGCGCCCACAATCATGTGCAACGCGTGTCTTGAGAAACCGATCGCAATTGAAACTACAGATTATAGATTATTCAAACCCCAGAACCTACATTCACGTCAAAGGCAATGGAATTTTTCAGATACAGAAAAACGTCAGTTTGCAAATGACTTTTCGTCCATCGCACATTTGAAAGTAAGTAAATAAACTACCACAATGTGCTTACCTGATGAATTGAAATCGTATACCATCCAATGTAGCAACCATGATATCTTTTAAACTAAAACTATTTTCAAAGGCTCTCAAATATTGTAAATTATTGTTAAACCACTGTATAAATACGAAATCTTCCTCTGAATTCAACCTTGGTGTTAAAAAATTTCACAATATGTTACTAAATTTTGGCGAAATATAAAATACAATAAAGTTAATTAAAATGCTAACCACAACCTTTAAAATTAAAATATTCTAGAAATTTTTTGCTTTATGTACCCAATTTACATCTTATATACGGTTCCTCTAAATTCAGGTAACCCTCTGTTGAGTAAGTTCCCACCTATGCTGCTTTGTATGAAAAAGGTCATTTTTCTTCTTGCAACTGTAAAACTGTAAACTCATGGTTTACCTCTGGCAAACCAGTAAAATTTATAATGTGGTAATAAAACTATGAACGTGTGGTAAATAAAGATTATTGTTTACAGCAACCAAAGCTATTGCTGTACGAGGTAAACAAATAATATTTTTGTACACGGTGACATGACGTCTGACAGACGTATTATCCAACGTTCTTTAAGGTTTTATTATATTCACTTTACTAACTACTAGGAAAAATTTAAAACAAACAAAATACCGAATATTAATTTAAACGAATAAACAAATAGTAATCCTCTCCCGTCTAAAAGTAACTGCTTAACATCTTTAAGGATAATCACGTGTCGAGCACTTTCCTGGACTCCCAAATGGATTGGGACACAGTAAGAAGTAGAATATTTTACTATAACATTATATATATATATATATATATATATATATATATATATATATATATATGTATATAATTAGTTTTGGGTTTTAGGTCAGCAGAATTGAAGAGTTCTCTTTTATAAACTCAAGCTTTCGGAAATTTATTTTTCCATTTTCAAGAGTACTAAAGTAAATACAAATGAATTAGTTACGTGAACAAGGTTGACTAATAGCTAAAAATTATAATTAACTGATACTTACTAAAGTGAGATAAGATACAATTGGACGATCAATAATAATGTACAGTGTATAAGGGTATGGTATATTTAAATTTAAAAATAAAAATAATACTAATTATATCATCAAAAAGGTAAAAAATTTTTGATTATGATGTATACTGTCTGTAAATTTAATTTTTGTAAATAGTTGTTTATATGAGAATTTTTTTGTTTGGGAAAGGTATCTTTATATGTATTAATTAAACGTATTAATTGTAATGACATTTTTGTATATATATATATATATATATATATATATATATATATATATATGTATATACCTTCTAAATTTAAAAAAATGTATTTGAAAATAAAAATTAAGAAATAAATAATTAAGTTATAATATTATTTTGCTTACAACCATACTCACACAAAAAATTATAAAGATAACTAAATAAATTGATAAAAATATCTTTAAAATGTAATATATTTACAAAAATGTCATTACAATTAATGCGTTTAATTAATACATATAAAGATACCTTTCCCAAACAAAAAATTCTCATATAAACAACTATTTACAAAATTAAATTTACAGACAGTATACATCATAATCAAAAATTTTTACCTTTTGATGATATAATTACTATTATTTTATTTTAAATTTAAATATACCATACCCTTATACACTGTACATTATTATTGATCGTCCAATTGTATCTTATCTCACTTTAGTAAGTATCAGTTAATTATAATTTTTAGCTATTAGTCAACCTTGTTCACGTAACTAATTCATTTGTATTTACTTTTAGTACTCTTGAAAATGGAAAAATAAATTTCCGAAAGCTTGAGTTTATAAAAAAGAGAACTCTTCAATTCTGCTGACCTAAAACCCAAAACTAATTATATACACTTAGATAGCAAGGTCGTTACCAAATTTAGTGTATATATATTACTCATATTTAGACCAGGGTAGAAAATTAAATAATCACATCAAATAATTTTAATCACCGTGTAGAAGCTTTGGGAAGAGGTACGCTTTATTAAAAAACCGTGGAGAATAAAAATTCATTCGTTTTCATTAAAAATAAGAGATTTAAATTATTTACAAGACGCTTTATATAAAAAGAAGCAGTATTAAAAATGCTCAACGTGTAATTTAATTATTCTGAGTAAAGAAACAAAGAGAAATTACGTGCAAAATTTATATTAATTAACTCTATTTTAAGTAACCGGTATTAAACAAAACGTACAGATAATAATTAATATTTGATTAGGAGTCACTAAAAATTAAAGGGTATTATTTTAATTGGAGTTAATTGAACCGTTAGTAACATATAATATCTATAAAAACTTGAAAAAACCCAATAAAATGCAAATCGTAGAAGTGTTATTATGTTTGAACACCTGCGTATTTTTAAAAGGCTCATTCTGCGTAAATTTGGCAGATAATTAATGGTTACAGAGAATGTTGGAGAAACCGTCGCATAATAGTTACGGGAAATGCTAAAGGTGGGTTATTTCACAGTCCACATGGACTGAAATAATCGATAATAAAGAATATCAATTTGCACCAATAACCACAGGGTAGATAGAGACAGATAATATGCGCAAGACCGAGACACATATAGTAAAAGGCGTGAGTGGAGCAACGTCACGGGGTTGCGATTGGCTGAAAGTAAAAGGCAAACTTGAAAGGTAAAAATAACATTTCTGTATAAAATTCAATTAGTTATTTCCAGACGTTGCGAGCCGTGTCGAAAGTTCTGAGATTTAACTGGGGCGAGTGCAAATTTCGTAAAAATCGCATGCCGGGCTGCGGAATGGGAACCTAGCATGCGAAATTTTGAATAATTGTCCGTTTTGGGGACTAGACCGACAGACAGGCTAACCTCTATATATACCCAGGTTAATATGAACAAGCTCTCTTAGATCTTCGACTTGATTCAATGCGTTAAACAGTGCTTTTTAGTTTTCCGGTTTTGATTAAATAATTTAAACAGTTTGCTCGAATATTTTTGTGATTTAAAACAGCTTGTTCTTTACGTGCTACAATGAATGTACTTTAGTGCACTTAGAAAAGAAGATACAAGGTAATAAAGTTTAGTATCACTGTACCAATTGGTAAAATTTACAACGACAAATGAATACACAAAAGTAGGCAGTTTTGGCGTATATTTCTGAAAGAAGTATGAATTTCTTTGCTATTTTTTGGGGGTGTTAATAATTAAATGGTTCATAAACGTGTCTGGATCCACAAAACAAGGTTCAGATATACACAGATGAGTTCCGGAAAAGCCCTGAAACAACTTTAGATGAATGGTGATGGAGAAAATTTTAAAAGCGTTGAGAATCAGAAGCCGTAAATATAACCCAGTTGGAATGGTGTGATTAACAAAGGGACGATGTACATTGAAGCTACGAGTGCAGTAACCTTCAGGTAAATTATACTATTTTGTTTGAACTTTGATGTTTTGGTGTGTGTTGAATAACTTTATAATTTGTTTATTTAAAATGGACAGTAGTGAAATTGTACTAACAGCAAATTTTTAATTTTAAGGTGACATTTTCTTGTTTAAGTAGAAAGGGGTATTTAGTATTGATGTTCTGGATTATTTTGAAAATTTGGGTATGTCTTTGAGCTCAATTAGACGAACCTGGTTAATTAACGTAAAGGGGTGGTAGATGCTCCCTTTGTACTCAGACTCAGGTCTGCATATATTGTTATATTAATTAGTAGGCATCCTACAAGGACTTTAATTCTGGATGCACATTAAAATGATAACAAATTTAATCTTGAAATTTTCTGATACTGAAATTTATGCTGAATTTTAATTTTGAAATTTTAATGTATTGTGAATATTGATGTAAATAGAGTTAACGTTGATGTTTGTGGTAGGAATGTGTTTTTTTTTTTTATGAAAGAGGATGAAGGTTTAACTAGGCGAGCAGCCGAGGCGGAAAAGAGTAAAGAGGCGAGTAACAGAAGAAAGTCGACGGACCAGTTAATTTAGGAGGTTTCACAGCATTCTTGTCTACCAATTCGTGAGGCACGATTCTAATACAGGGAAACACAGCATTCTTGACGCCCAATCTGTGGGGCTTGATTCGAAAACCGTAGTTCCCGGATTTTGGTGGATTCACAGCATTCTTGGCGCCCAACGTGGTGCTCGAGTTCCAAATAAAATTTTTGTGATTTTATTCCAGGAAACTGGCGATCTGAGAGAGAGAGTTTCTGTGTGTGTATAAATTTAAGAGTATTTTAGAGTGTGAGAGTGATTAGAACGTATGCAGAGAAAGGAGTGGTTAAGGAGTCAAGGAGTGGAAATTGGAAGTGACGATAGTGCATTGTGTGAGAAAAATTCGAAAATGGAAGAAGCTGGAGGCAGTAGAGATCAGTCGAGGACGGAATCAGGGATCAAGGAAATGAGTTAATGATGAGAATGTTAGAGGAAATGCGATTAGCTAGGGAAGAATCGAATAGAGCGAGGGAGGGTCCAACAGAAAATTAGAACTGCTAAGCGATGAATCTAATAGAGCTAGGAAGAATCTAATAGAGCTAGAGAAGAATCGAATAGAGCGAGGAGGAGTCCAACCAAAAATTAGAGCAGATAAGCGGCAAAATTGAACAAAATACTAAAGAATTTACAGAATTTAAAAATAGTCTTACCGTGAAACTGGGGGAAGTAGAAAATAGGGTTGAAAAAAATGAGCGTGATATTACAGGTCTTCGACAGGAAATGGGACATTTAAGGTCCGAAGTACGCATTTTTGTGAAGAAGAGATTAATGTAAAATGACTGAAGTAACGGACTCATGTAGGGATCAGTTAGGCAGGGTAGAACGCGAAGTTAGTAGTATCAAATATAACATGTCAAGTTTAACGGGGGATGGTCCCAGATTTTCTACAGGTGGAGTAGCATTGGACCAACACATGAAGTTTTATGGCGATAACAGGGTAAATCCACAAATTTTTATTAATAGTGTAAGAAATCTAGTGGGAAATTTATTTGACGAACAGACTAAACTGAATACGATAAAGGCTTTATTGAAAGACAACGCGGAAGCATGGTACAATTTAGTAGGACAGGACATAGACACCTACACGGAGTTTGAAGACAGATTTTAAAGCACTACTGGAGTGACCACAGACAAGACCAGGTACGAGACGACTTAATCACAGGAAATTTAAGGAGAATTTTCAGGAAGTAGGGAGCAATATGCTATACGCAAGTATAGCATAGCAAAGCAACTGAACCCACCACTGACGGACCGACAAATTATCAAGTATTTATCACGACACTTCGAGGTAGAAGTAAGACAACACGTAGCACTACAGAACATAGTGGACACAGAAATGTTTTAGAATACCTGCAGAGGTACGACGACGTAAGTAGTGGACGACCTCGGGATAATAGGGAAAGACAGATCAACACAGTTAGGTTTGACAATAGACGGGACAACTATGCTAGAAGGGGAATAGTTACGGATACCAGCGACAGAATTGGGAACAGAGACGACCATACGTTAGAAGTAATAGTTTAGGAAGGGACCTGCACCGAGACCGGAACCTACCAGAAGGAATAGTTCACCGGACATGAGGGGACTGCTAATACAGACACGGAACGAGTGGAAACGCCTAGGACATACGCTGAGGTGACGGCTAGACCAGGACCGAGTAGGGAAAACAGACCTGGACAGGATTTTAGAACGCGACAGACCACTAGATTTCAGTGTAAATGTATATGAACATCCACGTGAATTTTTCAAAATTGAGGAGGAAGTAGAGCCAAAACTGAGGAAAAATTATGATTGCCAATTATTAATATAGAGATTTTGAGAATAATGTAGAAGTATTACTTGATACAGGGCAGAGGCGAGTTTAATATCGGAGGAATTCGTCAGCGAAATTAGGGATAAGGTTTGTGATAGAATTATGCCTATAAAGCGTAGCCATTTAGTAGCTCCAAATAAAAAGAAGTTTGCTGTAGTAAATAGTGTTGTGGTGCTTAGGATAGATATAGGAGGTTTAAGCTGTGAACAGGAGTTTGTAATTGTACCTGGACTGAAGTTTCAGAGCATTTTAGGTGTTGACTGTATGATGAAGTTAGGGGTTTTGATAGATATGGAACGGAAGGTAATAAGGATTAATGATAGGGTAGTGCCATGGAAGGGCAGTTATGAAGTCACAGAGGATGACACGGGGTTTAGTATTAATGTAGTAGAGGTAGAAGATGATGAAGGTAAACAGATCAACACAATAAGATGTCCAGAGGATAGGATAGTAGAGGTTCAAGCTTTAGTACAAAAACATGCAGAATTAGTGGGGGTAGAAGCAACAGCAGCATATCGGGAGCAGGTGAAGGCAGAATTAAGTAAAGAGGCACGAAAAATTAGTCAAGGAACCAAACCGCAATTCCATTGTCCACTCCACCATCCATGGACACATTTTTGACGAGGTTAAGTGGCAAGTTTGTTTTTAATAAAGTAGATTTAAGGAATTCATTCTGGCGGATTCCATTACATAAGAATTCTAGAAGGTACATAGGATTTTCCGAGAATTTTAAAGTAGTATCGTTTGGTTTGTCGGCAAAAAAGAAAATAAGAATAAATAAGAAACAGACAAGTGTAGGGACTGAAGAAGAAGTAATATTTAAGAGTCAGGATAATAGGGATGAGTTTATTGTATGTGAGATAACAGGGATGATGAGTATAGATATAGAAGGGGGAGAAATAGGGATGAAGAGTATTAGGATGGTAAGAAGAAAGACTTGGAAGGTCAAGAAGAGAGTTAGATTTAAATAACTTGATGAACAAAGGATAGAGATATGTGAATTTTAGTATAGATATAAAAAAAAAAATAAAGCTAGGTATAGGATAAATATAGGAGATAATTAGAAATAGGTTTAGGATGAGAATAAAGAGTAAATGTAGGAAAAAAATAAAATAGGTTAAGTATAGATATTTCATATAAGAATAGGTGAATAGAGGAATAGAGTAAGAGTAGGATAGGTATATAGGATTAGGTAGGGGGAAGTAAAGTATAGTGAAGATTAGTTAAAAGTTAAGAATAGGATAGGTAGAGAGGATGAAGTTAGGGATAATTTCAGTTTATAGAATTAGGTGAGAGTTAGGAATAGGATAGGGATATAGGATAGGTGTAAATATTTTTTTGGATTGGATATAAGGTAGGTAAGTTAGATAGATAAGGGTAGAGAGAGATAGGCAATTTTTTTTGTAAATTTTTTTTTTGTCTAAATGCTTTATATTTGCATTCAAATAAGTGGGATTATTTGTATTCAAATAGGGGGAAAATACTCATATTTAGACCAGGGTAGAAAATTTAATAATCACATCAAATAATTTTAATCACCATGTAGAAACTTTGGGAAGAGGTACGCTTTATTAAAAAA
Organism: Platerodrilus igneus; assembly: GCA_036346225.1. Taxonomy (NCBI): domain Eukaryota; kingdom Metazoa; phylum Arthropoda; class Insecta; order Coleoptera; family Lycidae; genus Platerodrilus; species Platerodrilus igneus. The sequence goes on from JARFIW010001599.1 coordinate 15,073,212, forward strand.
CCGTGGAGAATAAAAATTCATTCGTTTTCATTAAAAATAAGAGATTTAAATTATTTACAAGACGCTTTATATAAAAAAGCAGTATTAAAATGCTCAACGTGTAATTTAATTATTCTGAGTAAAGAAACAAAGAGAAATTACGTGCAAAATTTATATTAATTAACTCTATTTTAAGTAACCGGTATTAAACAAAACGTACAGATAATAATTAATATTTGATTAGGAGTCACTAAAAATTAAAGGGTATTATTTTAATTGGAGTTAATTGAACCGTTAGTAACATATAATATCTATAAAAACTTGAAAAAACCCAATAAAATGCAAATCGTAGAAGTGTTATTATGTTTGAACACCTGCGTATTTTTAAAAGGCTCATTCTGCGTAAATTTGGCAGATAATTAATGGTTACAGAGAATGTTGGAGAAACCGTCGCATAATAGTTACGGGAAATGCTAAAGATGGGTTATTTCACAGTCCACATGGACTGAAATAATCGATAATAAAGAATATCAATTTGCACCAATAAGCACAGGGTAGATAGAGACAGATAATATGCGCAAGACCGAGACACATATAGTAAAAGGCGTGAGTGGAGCAACGTCACGGGGTTGCGATTGGTTGAAAGTAAAAGGCAAACTTGAAAGGTAAAAATAACATTTCTGTATAAAATTCAATTAGTTATTTCCAGACGTTGCGAGCCGTGTCGAAAGTTCTGAGATTTAACTGGGGCGAGTGCAAATTTCGTAAAAATCGCATGCCGGGCTGCGGAATGGGAACCTAGCATGCGAAATTCTGAATAATTGTCCGTTTTGGGGACTAGACCGACAGACAGGCTAACCTCTATATATACCCAGGTTAATATGAACAAGCTCTCTTAGATCTTCGACTTGATTCAATGCGTTAAACAGTGCTTTTTAGTTTTCCGGTTTTGATTAAATAATTTAAAGAGTTTGCTCGAATATTTTTGTGATTTAAAACAGCTTGTTCTTTACGTGCTACAATGAATGTACTTTAGTGCACTTAGAAAAGAAGATACAAGGTAATAAAGTTTAGTATCACTGTACCAATTGGTAAAATTTACAACGACAAATGAATACACAAAAGTAGGCAGTTTTGGCGTATATTTCTGAAAGAAGTATGAATTTCTTTGCTATTTTTTGGGGGTGTTAATAATTAAATGATTCATAAACGTGTCTGGATCCACAAAACAAGGTTCAGATATACACAGATGAGTTCCGGAAAAGCCCTGAAACAACTTTAGATGAATGGTGATGGAGAAAATTTTAAAAGCGTTGAGAATCAGAAGCCGTAAATATAACCCAGTTGGAATGGTGTGATTAACAAAGGGACGATGTACATTGAAGCTACGAGTGCAGTAACCTTCAGGTAAATTATACTATTTTGTTTGAACTTTGATGTTTTGGTGTGTGTTGAATAACTTTATAATTTGTTTATTTAAAATGGACAGTAGTGAAATTGTAATAACAGCAAATTTTTAATTTTAAGGTGACATTTTCTTGTTTAAGTAGAAAGGGGTATTTAGCATTGATGTTCTGGATTATGATGAAAATTTGGGTATGTCTTTGAGCTCAATTAGACAAACCTGGTTAATTAACGTAAAGGGGTGGTAGATGCTCCCTTTGTACTCAGACTCAGGTCTGCATATATTGTTATATTAATTAGTAGGCATCCTACAAGGACTTTAATTCTGGATGCACATTAAAATGATAACAAATTTAATCTTGAAATTTTCTGATACTGAAATTTATGCTGAATTTTAATTTTGAAATTTTAATGTATTGTGAATATTGATGTAAATAGAGTTAACGTTGATGTTTGTGGTAGGAATGTGTTTGTTTTTTTTTATGAAAGAGGATGAAGGTTTAACTAGGTGAGCAGCCGAGGCGGAAAAGAGTAAAGAGGCGAGTAACAGAAGAAAGTCGACGGACCAGTTAATTTAGGAGGTTTCACAGCATTCTTGTCTACCAATTCGTGAGGCACGATTCTAATACAGGGAAACACAGCATTCTTGACGCCCAATCTGTGGGGCTTGATTCGAAAACCGTAGTTCCCGGATTTTGGTGGATTCACAGCAATATATATATATATATATATATATATATATATATATATATATATATGTTTTCACTGTTTCTCGACTTTCTAGAGTCTCAAAATTTATTAATCCATTGGATTCAGGACACAACATTACTAAGAATTAGACTTTACACATAAAATCCACTTAGCTAAGTCTATTGAAAACAACATTAAATTAGCAATTTTCTATTAATATAAGTTATAATGATTCGAAATTTAATACTATCTAACGAGCTTAATACTTTTGAATGTTTTAGTAAATATAAATGAATTTATTTGTTTGAAAATCATTATTTAATAGAAAACTAAATAATTAAAACAGTTTTTGGTTTGATTTCGCGTTTTGAATAATTAGAACTTGATTGATTATGAAATGTTTTAGTTTGATAGGCTTTTCAATAGTTCACCGTGCATATTATCTGAAAATCGATTAATTAATGCATATTATCGAATTACATAGATATAAATTATTAAAGTTTGCTCGATAATATTGAAACTGATTAATTATGACATACTTTTGGCAACTAGACTGTAAAATGGCTGTAATAACGCATAACATCAATTATTTAGGGTTTACTTGCACTCTTTTAATTGACTTGGATTATTAAAAGTTATTGATTATAGTTAACTTCGGTAATTTACATATAAGACGACTTCTAAACTAATTGAGAGTGTTTTGATTGATTTTTAAGCTTATAACTGCAATTAAATGACTTTTCCTAATGACTACTTATATAATTTTCTTAACTTTATGCAAAGTCAAAATGATCATTTCAAATCGAGCTAGTAATTGAAAGATAGAAATTATAAGGTCTTGGACAGGACTTGAATCTGTATCTTAGTCTTTCTAGGACCATGCGTTTACCAATCACGCCACCGTGACCGATGACGACGATTTGAAAAATTACAAATCTATATCGTGTACACAACTATACATCAACCTAACTTTCAATTAGTCATGGTCCTAGAAAGACTAATATACAGGTTCAAGTCTTGTCCAAGACCTTATATTTTCCATCTTTCAAATACTAGTTAGATTTGAAATAATCATTTGGACTTTGCACAAAATCCATGAAATATCCGATAAAATTGATTATCTTTCGCATTAGTATGCGAGGCCACAATAATCGTATGTGTTAAACAAGGAGAAACAGCGCGCGTCACAAATAAGTGGAACGAGATTATGAAGAATAAACGCCGCGATTTTAGACGCTAATAAGCTTTTCTGTGAACCTTGCAACATAATGTTCCATACTATTCCACAACCTTTGAAAAAATAGATAATTTGAATTTATAGGAAGCGCTTAGTAAAAACGGGGATTCATTCGATTCGTTCGATTCTTAAATTCGATCACGGAATGTTATTTTGTTTCAAGTCGCGAGCTGTTGTTTGCGAATATGACAATTGAAGTATGCAAAGTGATGTTTTAAATGCAAATTACATAAAAATGGAATTTATTAATTACAATCAAGAGGGAAAATTCTTTAATATAACGTTATTTAAAAATTTTATTAAATAATCGAAGGGAAGATTTAACCAAAAATGTACTTTGGTAACTGCTGTTTGAAACGAGGATTTTAAATATGGAAAATCTTGTAAGCTGTTTTGGACATCAATTTAAAATAAGAAGAAATTTAATTATGAAGAACGTTTTTTGTGGATTCTGCAAGTATTACTTTTAGATTTAATTTCAATTGATATTAGAGTAGTTGTATTTAATTTAAGGTAGAATATTAAGTGTTAATCATATTATATTTCTTTTGTGAGGATTTTTTGTCAGGAATGTTTGTGTTCAGAGTTCGAAATACTCTGACCTTTTAAGAAATTAACTGTCAAGGACTATTTTGGCCAAAACTAACCTTACAAGCATGGGAATAATCATAACAGGTAAACCATCAAAAAAAAGAAGAATTAGTTCTGTAAATTCAAAATAGGGTAAGGAACATTTTATAATAACTACTTCTTAGAAATTATTTTATGTTTGAAAGAAACGATATTATAAATGTTTTATATGCTTTTGTATGAGAGAAAATATATCATACTGTATAAATTCTTTGTGATATTGCTGTGTTTGATTTCATTTTGAAAACTCCAACATTTCCGTTGAACTAGCCAGGCAAAGTTAGAAAGGAAGGTAAGTGAATAATTTCAAATTTTACAAATTGCTGTATTCGTATCACAGCATTCTTTTAATGACGCTGTCAACGCGGCGTTGTCACAGCACTCTTTTAGCGACGCTCCAACGTGGGCCTTATTACATCAATATATATATATAAAATACTCATATTTAGACCAGGGTAGAAAATTAAATAATCACATCAAATAATTTTAATCACCGTGTATAAGGAATTTCATTAAATAATACGCGTTATTAAAACCATGAAGCATAAATAAACTCGGTTGTTTCAGTAAAAATAAGAAATTTAAATTATTTATAAGACGCTTTATATCAAGAGAAGCAGTATTGAAAAGCTCTGCGTGTAATGTAATTATTCTAAACAAAGAGAAATTACGTGCAAAGTTTATATTAATTAACCCTATTTTAAGTAACCGGTAGTAAAACAAAGTGTACATATAATAATTAATATTTAAGTTGTATTCGCTAAAAATGAAAAGGATAGAAATCAATTTTAATTGGAGTTAATTAAACCGTTAATAACATATAATACCTATAGAAACTTGTAAAACCCAAGATTAAAATACCACGGAATAAAGCTCTGAGAATTAATATTATTTTGAACACCTGCGTAGTTTAAATATCACATTCGGCGTAAAGTTTGCAGATAATTAATGTTTCAAAGAATCTTGGGAAAACGTCGCATAATAGTTACGAGAATTGCTAAAGCTGGGTATTTCACACTCCATGTGGACTAAAATAATCGATAATAAAGAATATCAAGTTGCACCAATAAGAACACGGTAGAGAAGGAAAGAAAATGCGTCAAGCAAAGACACATATTGTAAAAGGCGGGATTTAAGCAACGTCACGGGGTCACAATTGGTTAAAAATAGGATGCAAATATCAGAGGTAGAACAACAATTTCTGTACAAAATTAATTAGTTTTTCTTGGACATGCTTGCGTGCCGTGTGGAAATTTTCTGAGATTTAAATGGGGCGAGTGAAAATTCGTAAAAATCGACGTGCGAGCGACAGACTGGGAACATGGCATGAGAAATTCTTTAGAATTACCCGTTTTGGGGAACAGACAGATAGACAGGCTTTTTGCTATATATACCGAGATGAAGATAAACAAGCCCTCTTAGACTTTTGACGATTCGATGCGTTAAAAGCTCGTACATACGCGACTTGATTGAAGATGTTAAACCGTGCATTTTAGTTTGATTAAATAATTTAAAGTTTGCTAGTATATTTTAGTGATTCAAAATAGCTTGTTATTTACGTGCTAACATGAATGTACTTCAGTGCACTTAGATACAAGGTAATAAAATTTAGTTTCACTGTACCAATTAGCAAAATTTACAACGACGAAGGTATACACAAAAGTAGGCAGTTTTGGCGTATATTGGTGACAGACGCATGAATTTCTTTGCTATTTTTCGGGGTGTTAATAATTAAATGGTTCAAATACGTGTCTGGATCCATGAAACAAGGGTCAGATAAACACAGATTAGTTCCGGAAAGGCCCAGAAACGACTTTGAATGGATGGTGATGGAGAAAATTTTAAAAGCGTAGAGAATCAGAAGCCGTAAATATAATCCTGTTGAATGGTGTGATTAACTAAAGAAACGATACTTTGAAGCTACGAGGACAGTAACCTTCAGGTAAATTATACTATTTTGTTTGACATTTTGTGTGTATTGAATGACTTTATAATTGATTTACTTTAAATGGACATTAGTGAAATTGTTCTAACCATAAAAGTTTAATTTTAAGATGAAATTTGCTTGTTTAAGTTAAAAGGGTATTTTGTTTTGATGTTCGGGAATATGATGAAAATTTGGGTATGTCTTTGAGCTCAATTAGACGAACCTGGTTAATTAACGTAAAGGGGTGGTAGATGCTCCTTTATACTCAGACTCCGGTCTGCTTATATTGTTATATTAATTAGTAGGCATCCAACAAGGACTTTAATTTTGGATGCACAGTAAAATGATAATAAAATTAATCTTGAAATTCTTTTAAAACTGAAATTTATGCTGAGTTTTAATTTTGAAATTTTAATGTATTATGAATATTGATGTAAATAGAGTTAACGTTGATGTTTTTGGTAGGAATGTGTTGTTTTTTTTATGAATGAGGAGGTTTATAACATTAGGTGAGCAGCCGAGGCGAAAAGCGTAGTTCACGGATTTTAAAGGTATCACAGCATTCTTTGGCGCCCAATTCGTGAGGCTCGATTTTATACAGGGAAACACAGCATTCTTGACGCCCAAACTGTGGGGCTCGAATGTTTTTGATAGGGCCAGTACCTGCAGATATGAGAGGAAACACAGCATTCTTTGGCGACCCAAAAGTGAGGCTCGAGTTCCAAATAAAAATTTTGTTATTTTATTCCAGGAAACTGGCGATCTGAGAGAGAGAGTTTCTGTGTGTGTATAAATTTAAGAGTATTTTAGAGTGTGTGTGAGTGATTAGAACGTATGCAGAGAAAGGAGTGGTTAAGGAGTCAAGGAGTGGAAATTGGAAGTGACGATAGTGCATTGTGTGAGAAAAATTCTAAAATGGAAGAAGCTGGAGGCAGTAGAGATCAGTCGAGGACGGAATCAGGGGATCAAGGAAACGAGATGATATTGAGAATGTTAGAGAGGATGAGTGAAGAATCCAATAGAAAATTAGAACAGCTAAGCGATGAATCTAATAGAGCTAGGGAAGAATCGAACAGGAAGTTAGAAGATTAGAGAAATGAGTGAGGAATCGAATCGTAAGTTTGAGCAAATTAGTCAGAAAATAGATAAGACGAATCAAGAAGTTTCAGAATTTAAAAATAGTCTTACCGTAAAGATGGGGGAAGTTGAAAATAGGGTTGAAAAAAATGAACGTGATATTACAGGTCTTCGACAGGAAATGGGACATTTAAGGTCCGAAGTACGTATGTTCTGTGAAGAAGAGATTAATGTAAAAATGACTGAAGTAACGGACTCATGTAGGGATCAGTTAGGCCGGGTAGAACGCGAAGTTAGTAGTATTAAATACAACATATCAAATTTAACGGGGGATGGTCCCAGATTTTCTACAGGTGGAGTATCATTGGACCAACACATGAAGTTTTATGGCGATAACAGGGTAAATCCACAAATTTTTATTAATAATGTAAGAAATCTAGTGGGAAATTTATTTGACGAACAGACTAAACTGAATACGATAAAGGCTTTATTAAAGGACAACGCGGAAGCATGGTACAATTTAGTAGGACAGGACATAGACACGTATCAGGACTTTGAAAACAAATTTTACAACATTACTGGAGTGATCACAAACAGGATCAGAGTAGGGACGACTTGATTACAGGAAAATTTAAGGGAGAGTTTGCAGGTTCTAGGAGCAATATGCCATCCGCAAGTACAGTGTGGCCAAACAACTGAATCCACCATTGACGGACAGACAGATTATCAAGTACCTATCACGACATTTTGAACTGGAAATTAGACAACACGTGGCCTTACAAAACATCACAGAACGGGAGACATTTTAGAGTATTTGCAGAGATATGACGATGTATGTGTAGGACGGACAAGAGAGATACGAGAACGAAACGTTAACACAGTTAGGTTTGACAACAGGACACCGAATTATCCGAGACGGCCTGACTACAACAGAAATTTTCGACCGAATTGGGAACGACGAGGACAGGAATACAGGAGCAATAGTGCGACTAGGGGACCGACGCCAAGACCTAGTTACACGAGACAGAACAGTTTACCGGAAGTAAACAGGACTGTGACCAGCACGCCGAATAGAGACAGGGACACGGATATTAACACGAGGAGGACGTACGCACAGGTTGTAGAAGGACAACCAGGACCAAGCACGGAAAACAGGATGAGACAGGATTTTAGAACGTGACAGACCACTAGATTTCTGTGTAAATGTATACGAACATCCACGTGAATTTTTCAAAATTGAGGAGGAAGTAGAGCCAGAAACTGAGGAAAAATTATGTTTGCCAATTATTAATTTAGAAATTTTTGAGAATAATGTAGAAGTATTACTTGATACAGGGGCAGAGGCGAGTTTAATATCGGAGGAATTCGTCAGCAAAATTAGGGATAAGGTTTGTGATAGAATTATGCCTATAAAACGTAGCCATTTAGTAGCTCAACATAAAAAGAAATTTGCTGTAGTAAATAGTGTTGTGGTGCTTAGGATAGATATAGGAGGTTTAAGCTGTGAACAGGAGTTTGTAATTGTACCTGGACTGAAGTTTCAGAGCATTTTAGGTGTTGACTGTATGATGAAGTTAGGGGTTTTGATAGATATGGAAAGGAAGGTAGTAAGGATTAAGGATAGGGTAGTGCCATGGAAGGGCAGTTATGAAGTCACAGAGGATGACACAGGGTTGAGTATTAATGTAGTAGAGGTAGAAGATGATGAAGTTAAACAGATCAACACAATAAGATGTCCAGAGGATAGGAGAGTAGAGGTTCAAGCTTTATTACAAAAACATGCAGAATTAGTGGGGGTAGAAGCAAGCACAGCGTTAGGCTATGAGCACAGATTGGAAGTGGATAATTCAGAACCGTTCAACGCAAAGGTTTATCCAATTCAGCAGCATATCGGGAGCAGGTGAAGGCAGAATTAAATAAAATGTTGGAAGATGGCATAATAGAGGTATCAAACACTCATTTCATAAATCCGTTGGTGGTAGTTAAGAAAAAGGATGATAGCATTCGTTTATGTTTAGATGCACGAAAAATTAACCAACGGACCAAACCACAATTCCATTGTCCACCATCCATGGACACACTTTTGACGAGATTAAGTGGCAAGTTTATTTTAGTAAATTAGATTTAAGGAATTCATTCTGGCTGATTCCATTACACAAAGATTCTAGAAGGTACACAGGATTTTCCGTAGAGGAAAATCTATAATTTTAAGGTAGTACCGTATGGTTTGTCAACGTCAAGTGCAGCATTAATTAAGGCAATGCAAGCAATTTTAGGAGCATATGAGCAATTCTGCATACACTATGTGGATGATATTTTAATTTTAGTGAAACTGAGGAACAACATTACTCTCATTTAGAACGGATATTATTAGAGCTTAAATTAGCAGGATTGAGGCTGAATATAGAAAAATGTGAATTTTTTCAAAACCGTTAAATTTCTGGGGTATGTGGTGAACACTCAAGGTATGTGTATCGATAAAGAAAGATTGTCCGAACTTTTGACATATCCGAGACCTAATAACATTAGGAAATTAAGAGCTTTTGGGGTCCTTAACTTTTATAAAAGTTTGTACCGGGATTTGCTGAAAAAGCGGGTCCATTGTTTAAACTTCTGAAGAAGGGAGTAAGATGGAGTTGGACGGAAAGTCAAGAGGCAGCATATTTAACACTGTTGGAACAATTTCACGACCAACTAATTTTGAGGCATCCCAGATTTGATGTAGGTTTCGTACTGAGGACGGATGCATCGGATAGTGCATTAGCAGCAGAGTTGTACCAAGTACAAGAGGGGGAAGAGGTGCCCATATCTTTTGTTTCACGCACACTGAAGCCGCATGAAGTAAATTACACGATTAGTGAAAAGGAGATGGCTGCAGTGGTGTTTGGTGTTACGAAGTTAAAATTTTTTGATAGGAAGACATTTTGTAATCGAAACGGATCATTCGGCGTTGTGTGCGTTGATGAATACGAGATTTTCGAACAATCGAGTATATCGATGGGGGTTGTTACTACAGGAGTTTGACTTTGAGATTAGGTATATTAAGGGAGAAAATAATTTTATAGCAGACGCGTTTAGTAGAAACAGGGACATGGATAACAAAAGACCGTGTGACATCATGATTGCCATGAACAGTCTACTACAAAATGTTTCAGTATATGGAGAAGAGGAGATCTTGAGGAACCAGAGGCAGAGTGAGGAACTACAGATTGTTAGAACGAAGTTAGAAAATGAACCGGGATTTAAAAACTTCCATATGATAAACGGCTTTTTGTGTAAAAAAATTCAAGAATTGGAAGTGTATGTAGTGGATAGGGTACAAGCAAAATTAATTATCAAAGATCTGCACTTAAGATATGGTCACATAGGAATCCGAAAGACATGGTTAATTTTTAGGGAAACGTTTTTTTCAACTAAAGACTTAGGATTAGTAAAGTCAGTCATCAACACTTGTCACTTATGTACTTTAGGAAAGTACAAAAATAGTACGAGTCAGGATGTGGTACAAAGTATACACGTACAAAATCCCCTGGACTTAGTTGCTATTGATTATTTGAGCAATCTAGTCCGAAGTACAAAAGGACACAAACATGTGCTGATTGTGACTGATGTGTTTTCGAAATTTACCAAATTATATCCCACTCGGGATTGTAACACAGTCGGAACAAACAAGAAATTGGAACAATTTTGTAGGGAAGTAGGAACTTTTAAACGAGTATTAGCATACAATGCTACTTATTTTAATAATCAAAGATTTAGAGATTATTGGGAGAGGCAAAACATTAAAGTGGTGTTTTGTAGCATAAGGCATCCTCAAGCGAATCCAGCTGAGCGATATATTCAAGAGACGGTTAAGTTTTGCGTTTAGCTTCACATAGGAATCATCGTTTATGGGAGGACAATTTGTCCAAGGTTGAATCTTTTATCAATGAAACCCTAGTACCGTGACAGAAACCAGTCCCATCATGCTGATCAAGCAACAGTATCCCGAAAGACCATGGCAAATTGTGCCTAGGGACGATGAATTCCAACAACTTTTGGTAGATGTGAGGAGAGGTTAAGGAAGAGAGCTGAAAAATATACAAGGAAGATGAACGCAAGAATTAGAAAGAGGGTAAAATTTAAAGTGGGAGACCAGGTAGTAGTAAAAAGCTTGAGAGTAGGGAAGAGATAGGATGACATGTGCTAAACTACACTTGCCATATGAGGGACCTTTTGAGATAGGTGAAGTAGTAGGGGAGTGCACATATTTATTAAGGGAAGTAGGTACGGGAAATGAGAGGAGACGGTTTCACGTCAACCTACTATTCCCTTATACCGGAGAACCAGCACCACAGGAGAAATAGGTGTATAAAATATAGTAAAATTTAAATAGGATAAGAATAGAGAATAGGTGTATATAGAAGAGTAGAAGTAGGTGTTGATAGAAAATAGAGCTAGATATAGGATAAATATGGGAGATAATTAGAAATAGGTTTAGGATGAGGATAAAGAGTAAATGTAGGAAGAAAATAAGATAGGTTAAGTATAGATATTTCATATAAGATTAGTGGAGAGTTAGGAATAAAGTTAGAAATAGGATAGGTATATAGGATTAGGTAGGGGAAGTAAAGTATAGTGAAGATTAGTTAAAAGTTAGGAATAGGATAGGTATCTAGGATGTATATAGGATTAGATGGATAAGTAGGATGAAGTTAGGGATAATTTCAGTTTATAGAATTAGGTGAGAGTTAGGAATAGGATAGGGATATAGGATAGGTGTAAATATTTTTTTTGGATTGGAGACAAAGTAGGTAAGTTAGATAGATAAGGGTAGAGAGAGATAGGCAATTTTTTTTTGTAATTTTTTTTGTCTAAATGCTTTATATTTGAAGTCAAATAAGTGGGATTATTTGTATTCAAATAGGAGGAAAATACTCATATTTAGACCAGGGTAGAAAATTAAATAATCACATCAAATAATTTTAATCACCGTGTATAAGGAATTTCATTAAATAATACGCGTTATTAAAACCATGAAGCATAAATAAACTCGGTTGTTTCAGTAAAAATAAGAAATTTAAATTATTTATAAGACGCTTTATATCAAGAGAAGCAGTATTGAAAAGCTCTGCGTGTAATGTAATTATTCCTAAACAAAGAGAAATTACGTGCAAAGTTTATATTAATTAACCCTATTTTAAGTAACCGGTAGTAAAACAAAGTGTACATATAATAATTAATATTTAAGTTGTATTCGATAAAAATGAAAAGGATAGAAATCAATTTTAATTGGAGTTAATTAAACCGTTAATAACATATAATACCTATAGAAACTTGTAAAAACCCAAGATTAAAATACCACGGAATAAAGCTCTGAGAATTAATATTATTTTGAACACCTGCGTAGTTTAAATATCACATTCGGCGTAAAGTTTGCAGATAATTAATGTTTCAAAGAATCTTGGGAAAACGTCGCATAATAGTTACGAGAATTGCTAAAGCTGGGTATTTCACACTCCATGTGGACTAAAATAATCGATAATAAAGAATATCAAGTTGCACCAATAAGAACACGGTAGAGAAGGAAAGAAAATGCGTCAAGCAAAGACACATATTGTAAAGGCGGGATTTAAGCAACGTCACGGGGTCACAATTGGTTAAAAATAGGATGCAAATATCAGAGGTAGAACAACAATTTCTGTACAAAATTAATTAGTTTTTCTTGGACATGCTTGCGTGCCGTGTGGAAATTTTCTGAGATTTAAATGGGGCGAGTGAAAATTCGTAAAATCGACGTGCGAGCGACAGACTGGGAACATGGCATGAGAAATTCTTTAGAATTACCCGTTTTGGGGAACAGACCGATAGACAGGCTTTTGCTATATATACCGAGATGAAGATAAACAAGCCCTCTTAGACTTTTGACGATTCGATGCGTTAAAAGCTCGTACATACGCGACTTGATTGAAGATGTTAAACCGTGCATTTTAGTTTGATTAAATAATTTAAAGTTTGCTAGTATATTTTAGTGATTCAAAATAGCTTGTTATTTACGTGCTAACATGAATGTACTTCAGTGCACTTAGATACAAGGTAATAAAATTTAGTTTCACTGTACCAATTAGCAAAATTTACAACGACGAAGGTATACACAAAAGTAGGCAGTTTTGGCGTATATTGGTGACAGACGCATGAATTTCTTTGCTATTTTTCGGGGTGTTAATAATTAAATGGTTCAAATACGTGTCTGGATCCATGAAACAAGGGTCAGATAAACACAGATGAGTTCCGGAAAGGCCCAGAAACGACTTTGAATGGATGGTGATGGAGAAAATTTTAAAAGCGTAGAGAATCAGAAGCCGTAAATATAATCCTGTTGAATGGTGTGATTAACTAAAGAAACGATACTTCGAAGCTACGAGGACAGTAACCTTCAGGTAAATTATACTATTTTGTTTGACATTTTTGTGTGTATTGAATGACTTTATAATTGATTTACTTTAAATGGACATTAGTGAAATTGTTCTAACCATAAAAGTTTAATTTTAAGATGAAATTTGCTTGTTTAAGTTAAAAGGGGTATTTTGTTTTGATGTTCGGGAATATGATGAAAATTTGGGTATGTCTTTGAGCTCAATTAGACGAACCTGGTTAATTAACGTAAAGGGGTGGTAGATGCTCCCTTTATACTCAGACTCCGGTCTGCTTATATTGTTATATTAATTAGTAGGCATCCAATAAGGACTATAATTTTGGATGCACAGTAAAATGATAATAAAATTAATCTTGAAATTCTTTTTAAAACTGAAATTTATGCTGAGTTTTAATTTTGAAATTTTAATGTATTCTGAATATTGATGTAAATAGAGTTAACGTTGATGTTTTTGGTAGGAATGTGTTGTTTTTTTTTATGAATGAGGAGGTTTATAACATTAGGTGAGCAGCCGAGGCGAAAAGCGTAGTTCACGGATTTTAAAGGTATCACAGCATTCTTTGGCGCCCAATTCGTGAGGCTCGATTTTATACAGGGTAACACAGCATTCTTGACGCCCAAACTGTGGGGCTCGAATGTTTTTGATAGGGCCAGTACCTGCAGATATGAGAGGAAACACAGCAATATATATATATATATATATATATATATATATATATATATATATATATATATATATATAGAGAGAGAGAGAGAAAGTGTTGTGGTAAGGCCGCACGTTGGGGTGCCAGTCAATGAGTGCTGTGACAATACCCCGTGCTGCGAGCCACTAAAAGGAGTGATGTGAAAATGGTCTCGCGTTGGGTGCGTCTTTGAAAGAGTGCTGTGAAAAGAAAACTTTTGGCTAATAAACTTAAAATTGTTCACATTCCTTCGTTTCTAATTTTGCCTGGTTACCTCAACGAAATTTACGGAGTTTGCAAAATGAAATAAAACGCAGCAACATCACTAAACATTTATACAGTATGAAATATCTTCTTTCATATAAAAGCATTACAACATCGTTTCTTTCAAACGTAAAATAATTTCTAAGAAGTCTTTGTTACAAACAAAATTATTGTTGCTTACCTTATTTTACATTAACAGAATTAAACTTATTCTTTTGAGGATCTTTCACCTGGTTATAAATTATTTCCATGCTGGTAAGATTTGTTTTGGCCAGAAAAATCCTTGACACTTAATCTATTAAAGGTCAGAGTATTTCGAACTCTGAACACAAACTCCTGGTAAAAAATCCCTCACAAAAAAATTATTAGGATTCTCTTAAACTAGATCTAAATACTCTAATATCAGTTAAAAATAAATCTAACAGTGATACTTGTAGAATTCACAAAACGCTTCCCGTAATTAAAAATCTTTTTATTTTAAATTGATATTCAAATCGGCTTACAAGTTTTTCCAGATTAAAATTCCTGATTTCTAACAGCAATTATCAAGTTACATTTTTGGGTTAAATCTTCTTTTCAATTATTTAATACATCTTTAAAAATAGCGTTATATTGAAGAATTTACCTTTTCTTCGTAATTAATATTTCCATTTTTGTATGTAATTTGAGTTTAAAAACATCACTTCAATATTCATTGCACACTCGCAACCATGTTTTACTACATACTTCTATATAACGCAACGGCTAGCGTTTTAAAATAACATTTCTTTATCTACTTTACGCGTCGACTGCATCGGATCAAACTTAATGAATGAATTCCCTTCGAAACGATAAGCGTTCTTTTATATACAAATTTTCTCTTTTCCAGAATTTCACCTGTATAATCTCGAACATTATGATGTAAGGTTTCCCATAATACCCAATTAACGTATAAAATTTCGACATTTTATTACCTTTTTATCTGTTCTAGGTATCCGTGACACGTTCTCCGTCCTTGTTTCTCATATACTATTATTGCGGCGTCGCATACTAATGCAAAAGATAATCGATTGTTCCAGGGTTTTTACCTTTTATTTTCAATATGCAAACTGCTTCTTGGAATAAAAATGTTTATTTAATGAGTTTATACGTAGCTCAAATACCGATGACTCATATTCTAGAAAATTCTTTCATTTAGAATCAATTGCTACAATTCACGGGTTAATTAATTTACGTTGATTGCTTTTTAATGCAAAAGGGTTTGCGTTTTATAGTAAATACACGAAAATATTTATATTTATGCTAAATGCGTAAAGCTATTTACAGCAAATTTTATCAAAAATGTATAGATTTGCATTTGCATCGAAATGCGTTTTACGGTATCTTACAATTTACATATCCAATTTACCTTGCTTGCTATTTATTTACAATATGCTTATATCATACAGGATGATTATTTATACACGCGCAGTTTACGTTTTTGCATAGTACATCATTAAATAAAGGTACGATTGTATTATACAGGGCGTGTTACCATGAATTTACAGAAAATTACATTTTATCGGATTTTATTATATTTTGGTGGGATTTATTTTTAGAATTAGGGTTTCAATTACCTCTCGAGACCTCTTATCACGTCATTTTCCCCCAAATTTAAGTATACAATTCGAAATTTGCGTTTTTCGGCATATATGAGTAATTTTAATATTTTTATTTCTAACTACTTGCTATCTATAACTAATTCTATAAGCTTTATAATACACACGCATAATCTTTTCATACTAGGGTTTTTCTTTTTTTTAACAATCCACCTATTCCTATCTTATAATCAACTAAACTGTCTTTGACTTTTATACTAATATAATTTACGTTCTAATATTTCTATCCTATATCTCTAGCTTTTGTCATATTTACACACGGTCTCATTAAGTTTCATCTCAAACGAAATTCTCTTCACTATCGTACATAATTCATCATATTATCGCTCACTCCTTTTTAAATCATCACAACCTTGGAAAAATATGGGGTATAAAATTGTCATGAAGTTGTCCCAGCAAATAACTACCCAGCTATACTACTCACGTCGAAAAAATTGTGGTCTAGAATCTCTATATCTAGCCTACATACACAACTTCCAAATCGTACATCTTTCAACTGCTCTTCGTTAAATGCACAAACTTCAGTCTTAAATGGTTCACTATCAATAACTTCTTAACTCATTTATACAATCAATAGCAATTCTTAACTTTCTATCTTCCAATTCATACAATTCTTCTTATAACAACAATTCTATTTCATTCTTAACTTCACCTGGACATATATCAACAGTTCTTACTTCCTCCTCTAATTTTCTCTCAAACTTTTAATTCCCTCATCCTCTTTCATTTGAATAATTTCCTTCTTTTTCTTACGCTTCCAATTTTTCTTACATCCGCATACTTGAATGAATATTTCGACAAACCAAACGCTACTCCTCTATGTTTATACATACGCCATTTAAAATATTGATCTGACTCTCTAATCACAACTATCCCAAATAAATTATTAAGTTCTACTTTCCGAATTATTTCATCATTATTTAATATTTTACTACCTTTATTCCTTTTACTTTTAAGAGCTGCATTCACAGAAAGTTCCCTTATCTCCTTTTCAACACCTACAATCATATCACTTTCAACAGTTTCATCTATTATTTCTATCCCTTCAACATCATCTTCTGCAGTTTCCAATAATTCTGTCTTTTTTTCTAAAAACGCTACAACTTTACTTCGTACTTCACCAGGACACTTAACACTTAAACTCTTATCTTCTTCCGCTTTCATCTGCTTCTCAAATTGATTCAAATTCATACAATCTCCTTGTACCTCTATATGGACTTCTTCGTCACATTTAATCCTTTCATCTCCCATAATTATCACCTTATTCTCGGTATCTATTACACCATTTATTTTACTTATAAAATCCATTCCTTGAATGGCATCAACTCTTAGTCCTAGCACTATCAAAAACTCCTGCTCAACTTCCATCTTTCCCAACTTAACTTTCAGAATTATGATACTCTTGATAACTGCAAACTTCATATTATTCGGTGGTACTAAATTATTTCATTTAATAAGGATAACTTTCCGCATTAATTGTTCTGAATTTTCTTTAATAAAACCTTCACTTACTAATATTACTTCAGCTCCTGTATATACCAGTAATTTTATCTCTTTTCCTCTACTTGCAATGTTATTATAATTAGTATATGATTTTTTTCCTTAACTTTTTCATCATTTCCAACCCAAATTTTATAAATTCTCGCGCATGTTCATATTTATGAATTTCTATATCTTCGTCGCTTGATTTGTCTGCATCTAAAAATCCTGCCTACTTGACGTTACAGGCTGATTAACTATTTCTGCATATGTCCTTCTATTTTCGTTGCTACTATTCAAGCTATTTCTCTGTGCGTTTGCCATAGTTTCCCTTCCTTTGGTAACGGTTCTATTCTCAATGGTCAAGGATTCATTATTCTCTTTTCACCCGTCTCTCTTAATGGCATTTCCTCTATTCCAATTTATTTGGCTATTCCCCCACTCAAATGGTCTGCCTTGACTCCTCTCCTGTCCATTATTCCTCTGAAATCTAAATGTGTTTATGGGCTGGCTTCTTGGCCTGGTCACCATCCTCCTTGATTGACCCATATCATCATAAAGTTGAGAATATTCTAAAAACACATCTGTATCAACAATATTTTGTAAGGCTATGCCTTGCCTTACTTCTGTTTCGAATTGACCTGCTAAATACTTTATAATTTGCTTGTCCTCTAAAGGAGGATCAAGTTGTTTGGCAATATCAAATTTCTTGATCGCATACAACTTCCTCATCATGCTTGAATTGCTATTATATTTGACCATCAATAAATTATCTCTGACTTTAAATTGCTGGTTGTCTCCCCAGAAATTTTTTTTAAATTTAATCTCGAGGTCCTTAAACGAATCCAACTCACTTTCAATTAGTCCAAACCAAATTTCGGCACTACCCTTTAACATGGACCTTGCAATATTTAACTTTGTTTGTTCATTCCAGCTACTTTGTATTAAAGTTTTTAAACTATGTAAAAATATTTTAGGGTTAAGTTTATTATCCCGATAAAATTTTGAGTGTTGTTCTAACGGAACACTGGTTGTTCGCCATCTCATCGGTTCCCTAACATGAATATTTTTAAATTTATCTTCTAAATTTTCAAATTTATTACTTATGTCTGTTTTAAGATTGCCCAAATCATTTCTAAATGTTTTAAAACCCGCTTGGCAGCTTCCTTCTATTTCATTTACCTTTCTATTTATAATTTTAATTTTCCCAATAGTTTCTTTTTCACTTGCTTCCTGATTCGACTTTATTTGAACAATTTCTTCTTTAACATCACCCATATCCTCTAAAATTTGTACTATTTTTCCTCTTACTTCAAATTACATCTCTTCAATGGTTTTGTTAGTTTCCTCTAAACCCAAAGTAATTCTTTCACTAATCTATTTAAATTTCCTTTCAATCTTTTCACTTTCTACTCTTAAACTTTCCCCCAATTTTGCTATATACTCCCCAAATTCTGCTCATAGCTCCTTGGTATTTTTATCAGATCTCTTGTTCATTTCTTTTATATTCTCGTTCAATTCTTGCATGCGTTTCTCATTCTTTTCACTCAATTCTCTTATATTTTGACTTAGACTTAATAAAAGAGCCATCATTTTTGATTCTGGGTCTCCCCTACACTCTTGGTCTCTGGATTCTCCTTTTCCACATAAACACTTTCTTGAGAATCAATTTCTACTCCCTCAGCTCTCAAACTTTCACGAACTTCTTACATTCTGTCAGTCAGGCTGGAAAATTAATAAGATATTACAAAAAGAACAAATAAACTCCAAAAACAAATACTACGAGACAAAAAACTCAAATTTACAGACGAATTACACGAGCCACGCGTTGGGTCGCCGTTAAAAGAGTGCTGTGACAAGGCCCCGCGTTGGGTGCGGCTAAAAGAGTGCTGTGGTAAGGCCGCACGTTGTGGTGCCACTAAAAGAGTGCTGTGACAATACCCCGTGCTGGGAGTGATGTGAAAATGGTCTCGCGTTGGACGCGTCTCTGAAAGAGTGCTGTGAAAAAAATAGTTCTGGTTTGTAAATTGAAATTGTTCACTT
Source organism: Platerodrilus igneus (assembly GCA_036346225.1). Lineage (NCBI taxonomy): Eukaryota > Metazoa > Arthropoda > Insecta > Coleoptera > Lycidae > Platerodrilus > Platerodrilus igneus. Next base: position 15,092,677 of record JARFIW010001599.1, read on the forward strand.
ACCTTCGTTTCCAATTTTGCCTGGCCAGCTCAACGAAATTTACAGAGTTTTCAAAATGAAATAAAACGCAGCAATATCACAATGCATTTGTACGATATAAAATATCTTCGTTCATACAAAAGCATTTACAACATCGTTTCTTTCAAACGTAAAATAATTTCAACCTGTCCATTCTTATCCACTTACACTCAGGAGTACGATACAAAAAAAATAGAACAAAAACAAAACACAAAAGTGACAGCTCACGTAAAGGGGAAAACATTATTTGTTAGACCGATTTCTTGCATGCGGACGCTTTAACTTAGTTTGTGTACTGTTTTTTGTTTTAATATTCTTTGTATTGTATTCCTAGGTGTGTAGATCAAACTGGGCAGATTAATTTTTGAAAATTTTTTTGTTTTAGTCTTTGTGTTTTTTGCACGGTGGACAAGTTTTTGAGGAATATTTTGTTCCGCGATGGCGCTGTAATTTCTTTTGAATATTGTTTATTGTTCTAATTCTTTTTGTACGTATTCCTGTGCACGTGTAGATGAGAATGGATAGGTTGATTTTTGAAAATGCCCTTTGCAGCTGAAATATTGTCGTTTTATTATTTTGTAAGAATGCTTTCTTCTGCGAGAAACAGTATTGTGGTTGCCAAGAGTGCATTTTCAAAAAATCAACGTTTACATTTTTATCCACTTACACCCAGTAAAACGATACAAAAATAATTAGAACAAAAGCAGCACTCGCAGAGGAAGAAACATTTTAAAACCGAGTTCTTCCGTGCAGGCCCTGTAACTTTCTTTGTATACTGTTGTTTGTTTTGATACTTGTTCCTGGGTGTGTGTAGATTAAAATAGAGAGACTGTTTTTGAAGAGCGTTTTATTTTAGTGTCTCTGTGTATTTTTGTATGTTGGACAAATTTTTGAATGAATATTTTCTTCCGTGCGGAAGCTGTAACCTCTTTGTGTATTGTTAATTGTTCTAATTATCTTAGTATCGTGATCCTTGGCATGTGTAAATAAGAATGGACAGGTTGAATGGTTAAAAATGCAATTCGCAGCCATAATATTGTCCTTTTATAATTTTCTTAGAATGATTTCTTTTGTGAGGAACAGGATTGTAACTGCCATAGGGCATTTAAAAAAATTCGGGTTGTCCATTTTCATCCACTATACCCAGAAATACCATACAAAAAAAATTAGAACAAAAAACAATACACAAAAAGTTTCAGCGCCCGCAAAGGAAAAAACACTATTTATAAGACCGATTTCTTCCCTGCAGGCGCTGTAACTTTCTTTGTATACTGTTCTTTGTTTTGATTCTTTTTGTATCGTATCCCTGCGGGTGTGCAGATAACAATGGACAGGCTGAATGTATGAAAATGCTCTTGGCAGCCAAAATATTGTCCTTTTATTATTTTCTAAGAATGTCTTTTTGTGTGAAAAACAGTATTGTGGCTGCCTGAGAGCATTTTAAAAAATTTAGCCTGTCTATTTTCATCCACTTACACTGAGGAATACCATACGAAAAGAATTAAAACAAAAAATAAAACACAAAAATGTTACAGCGCCTCCAAAGGAAAAAACATTCATAACATTAATTTTAGTTGGTTGTATTTTGTATAACGTTAAATTCGTGGGTCTTAGCTATTCGGTTGTAACTATAACACTTTCGAATTAAGATAGACTAAAAAATTACAAGCTTACACACCGACCATGGGGTGGTTGCCAATGGAAATACAACTCATCTCTATATTCACAAAGACCTCGAAGAAGCTGTAATATTCATCCGTTTGAAATAATGACATTTGGAATCTTTCGGACTAACTTGGAACTCTAACTTCCGCGGTTGTTTCAAGAGACTATCAGGGTGGTATAGATTAACGGATAACATCAAGGCGCCACTACTTTGTTAAATTTTATTTCTAACAGGAAGGCACACATAGGAAAAAGTAGAAACCTCTTAGTGTACAAACGCATCTGGGCATCAAAGCCCCGTAGACGCACACCTAACCTTGTATCTGTAAGAAAAGCTTAAACATTTAAATCAAAGGGAACGCTATTTGCGTCCCTGTATAACACACCAAAAATGTAGAAAAATATACCTCTGTGCGCTGCTAAGTCGGACCTAAATTTTATACCCTCTTAGTTCTATAAATACTGTTAAATGGGGAATATCATTTTCATAATGGGTTCTACACTTATTTTAGGTAAAATTTTATGACATAATTTTTCATTCGTGAATGCCTCGTGTCGTTTAGGATAACCAGAATAAGTGTTAATACTAAAATTTATACATCTATTATAACTGAAATATTGTCAGTACAGTTTTTAATTGACATTTGAGTTTCTGAAACGCCCCTAATTAACAGTTGGGTCTTTATAAAATTTTATTGACACTTCTCTAGAATATCATAGAGAGCAGATCTGGTATCTTTGATTTACATTAATACTTGAAAACTTTTTCATTAATAACGAACTTAAAGTTTACGTTTAAATATTTATTTAAGCCTTACTGAGAATTTATTCAACTCTAAAATTTAATGCATTGAATCTTTAATTAAACTACTCTTATTGAAAAGGGCATTTCTATGTTCAACTAGTTTTCAAAAGTAAAATCGCCTGATTTGGACGACAAAAAAGATTTTTAATTCAACACTCACCATCTGTTTCTATGTTATGAACTTCGGCAAACCTTGACAAGACGGACAAACCAGGCAACAACGGTATCTCATTGAGGCCCATTAGCATCGATCTCGGGTTTTAACGAGAAGGTTAGGACGGATCTTCAGACCAGTACCAGCCAAGGTCATTGAAATCCACTCCAAAAGATGTGAGACAAGAATTTTATATTTCATCCAAATCACCACCTAGGTACGCCTACATATAATTGCTATAGTAGAAATTTAATACGATAAACCATATTTTTCAATTGAAGTATATTTTAGAAGTACCCTTTAGTTTTAAAAGTTCATTACATTATTAGTTGTAAAGATTATGAATTTTATAGCTTAGATTCATTTGCTGTAAATTGCTATAAATTAAAATAGCTTCATATATTTTGACATAACGTTGTAAAATTCTGTTTAATTTCACATAACCTCATCTAACTGCGCTGCAAGAAAAACGTGAAGATTAGACAGGACCTTTAATTAAAATTATACAATCTATTAATTAACATCACCCCAGTTTTCTACTTAATTACAATTACGGAGGTCGCAAACTTAATGCGATTCTCCAATCGCTTGCCTTAGAAGTCGGGAAAGACATTCTTCTTTTATGACAGATAAAAGCGACTAACTAATTTTTGAACGTTGAACATTTGGTATCGTGTAGCGAACAAACAACATCAAGCGTGACCTTGTACGAAACTGCACGATATTTGAAATAACCTTATTTAAACTTGGACAGAATTTAATCATAAATTGAAAGTTTTACGAAAGATAATAATAAGATCAAATATTTTGCCAAAACGAAAATTTATGGAACTAAAAATGATTTTAAATCAAAAGTATTCAGTTAAAGGGGGTTCTGGAAAATAAACATGCTTCACATTACTTACAGGACCAAATTCTTCAGTACATACACTGTAACTTTCTTTGTATACTGTTTTCTGTTTTGATACCTTTGGTATTGTATTCCTGGGTGTGTTTCTGAAAAATGCGTTATTTTGGTTTTGTGTTTGTATTTTTGCATGTTGGACAAGTTTCTGAAGAATATTTTCTTCCGTGCAAGCGCTGTAGCTTTCTTTTTGTATATTGTTTATTGTTGTGAGTTTTTCTTCCGTGAGGAATAGTATTGTGCCTGCGAAAAGCACATTTTCAAAAATGCAGTTTGTCCATTTTCATCGACTTACACCCAGGAATATTACACAAAAATAATTAGAACAAAACAAAACACAAAAGCTAGAGTGCCCTCAAAGGAGAAGACACTATAAGACCGATTTCTTCAGTGCAGGCGTTGTAACTTTTTTGTATACTATTCTCGGTATTGATACATTGTGTATTGTATTCCTGGGTGTGTGCACATGAAAATGGGCAGGCTCAATTTTTTAAACATCTTTTATTTTGGTGTCTGTTTATATTTTTGCATGTTGGACAAGTTTTTGAGGAATATCTTCTTCCGTGCGGATGCTGTAATTTTCTTGGATATTGTTTTGTTGTTGTAATTCTTTTTGCATCGTGTTCCTGTGCCTGTAAAGGTGTAAATGGCAAGTTGTATATGCTCTTGGCATCGGAAATCCTGTGCTTTTGTTATTTTTGAAAAATGCTTTCTTCTGTGTGGAACAGTATTGTGGTTGCCAAGGGGACATTTTCAGAAATTCAGCTTGTCCATTATCATCCGTACACACCCATGAGTACGATACAAAAAGAATTAGAACAAAAATAAAGCTGACTTCTACAGCTAGTGCTTTTATAATTATAATATTTGTGCCGCTATAACCTAATTTATTTATTTTTATAGCTATATCTGCTCTTATTTTAAACTGTTCTGTAAGTTGAGGGCGAAGAACTTTATTTAAGATCTATAAAATTTTAAGATGCTTAATTGCAAAACCTTAGCTATTGTTTACTGTTCTGACATATCTTCTGTGTAATTAAAAACGTCGTTAATATGCTAATTACTAATGTACTCGTATACAAGACTGAATTGAAAAATTTTGAAGATATGTTGTTCATTTTAACCAAGATTCAATGTGATAGAAATCTTTGCTATTGAAGTCCGTTCACTTTAAAAGGAAATTACATAAATATACTATTTATTGTATAAAGTTTACAAAATAAATTACATCATTTAAAAAAGTATAAATACCGCGAAAGTTAAAACCGCAAGACGCAATAGAATTGATCGTCAACCACTAAAACAACTACAAGTTCTAAGTGCCCTATTTTCACTCAAGCAAAAACCAAATATTATTTAATATAAAATTAGTATAAATATAAAGGCAGGCAGGAACTAATTTATAAGCAGTAGTGTTCAATTCAAATAAACATCAAAATGATATTTCATCAGGGTTTATGTGTTTTGGGGTTAATTCTAGTTGCGGGCATATGTTTTACAACATGCCGTGAAATTGTAAAAGATTTAGAAGCGTCAGCATCAGGTCACGGTCATGAATGGAAAAAGGGCGGAGGACAAGAGCATCATTCCGACCACCATAGCGGTCACGGAGAAAAAGGAGATAAAGGCTATAAAGGACACCATCATCATGAAAAAGGAGAAAAAGGACATCATGACAAAGAAGGACACGAAGGGCATTATTCCGACCATGGCGGACATAAAAAGTCCCACCACCACGACGACGGATATTACGGTGAACACCACAAAGGCGAAAAGGGTGAAAAGGGGAACAAATATGAAGAAAAAGGGAGCTTTAGCAAAGGGCACAGTACTAAAGGAGGGCACGATGTCCATAAACTAGATGAATTCAAGAAGGAAAACCATTTCTTCGATGAAGATCACGATGAGGGTCATCATGAAAAGCATGGCGGATTTCATCATGAAGATGGTTTCAAAAAGGGAGGCAGTAAAAAAGGAGCTTTTCATAAAGGTGCACATCACGAAGATCATTACGGTAAGAAAGGAGAACACGAGAAAGGTTCTCATTACAACGAAGATAAGGGTCATAAGGGAGAAGGCGGTCACGAAGAACATTACGGACATGGATCAGAGTACGCAAAGAAAGGTGGAAGTGACGGTCATAAAAAATGGGGTTCTAGCGGAGGACATCGTTAATACAGGCCTCTCGGTAAAATTATTATTATTGCTATTTCTGATTATTATGTAACTTTGTTAGTTTTGTAAATCGATGTGTACAATAAAACTTACCAATCCAAATTCAAATTTATAACAATTACAGTTCCACAAGTGAAGTAAAGTGTATACTATTATGATCACTTCCTCATCTAGAATATCAAGCACTTTAAAATCTTTCATTTTTAAATTTGTATACAGAATTGACTGAAAATCAATGTCAACGTTTATACCTTTACAGCTGCAGTGCTTCCTATATTTTTCAATCGGATTTTATTGATTTAATTTATTATTTAATAGCAAATATATTCCATATACGATAATAAGTATCCATTAAGACATAAACTAGTTCTTGAGTGTTTATATACGCGTGTAATTCTTATATTAATGCAGATGGTGTACATCATGTTGGTTTGACAAGAGTAATTTACAATAGCAACATTAGTGCATTGCTTACGGCAGAGTAATGTCACACTTAAGCGATTGCAAACATCACTACAATCAAAACAGACGCTGAAGATGACCTACCTTTATGGACGCCAAGTTACTGTTGTCTTTTTGCTACCATTAAAAACTCATGTTCATCAATGAAGTTCACCACGGCTGCTCTACATTTATCTAAAAATACTACATAACTATCCTACCAAAGAAAACTTTACTAAGACAACTCACCTCGATTTATTCAAACAGAAAAATTCTACACCAACAATCTTTATCGATTGTCATTTCACACTTTAGTAAAATTACTTACAACCTCGTTTTGATATACTACATTTTCTTTCAAATTATTTTCGAAATAAAATTCTATCCTTTAATAAACAATTTAAAGTAACAGGGCTTAACCATAGGTGTTACGTTACCCCTGGTTTTAATATGAGCTCATAGTAAGACTTAAATACTCGTGCTAAATTTTGCACTGCAAATTACCATAAGTCCCTCTTACTTGCACACAATCAGATATTATAGAAATCATTTTATGAATATAAATTCCTACATAAAAAAGTTAAATAATAAATCGTAAACATTCAATAAGTAACTCTTTAGTCCATAGAGTTTATAAAAATATACCAATAAGGCACAAAATTGTCATAACCCACCAAATAACCACAAAAATAAACAATGTTTCACAAAAATCTGTTACCTGGAATGCGCTATCGCAACTGGAACTGCAATCATACTATTAATTCCCGATGTCCGCACTAATGACTGCACGTTCTCAAACCTCACCAAATTGTAAAAACCCATCCGTGATGGCGATCAGCTGCTCAAATCTCTCGGCTACCAAGTGACGGTACATCCAACTCCCCCAATTATGCTACTTGTCCATCTACCACAGGTAAACCACCAAATCGGCCCATCAATACTCTCTATTCCATTAGTGTGCATAACTTGCAACAACCACCAAAATATAAAGCCGTCTTTACTAGCAGTACTCAAACATGCTTCGCATTTGTCAAAATGTATTTCATCAAATTTTTGGACTGCTAGTAAAACATTACACCAACTTGTTTATGATATTATTAACTTTTAATTTAAATATTAAAATTCACTTGATAAAAAAATCAACAGTCTTTTCTTCACCAATACTAGTGAACGCGTCGATGACCAGCAAAATGAGAGAGAGAGAGAGAGAGAGAGAGAGAGAGAGAGAGAGAGAGAGAGAGAGAGAGAGAGAGGCCTAATACTATCTCATCGTGGTTATATAGCCAAATCTGCCCGCTTAACTTGAAATTTCTTGTAAATATATCAATGCAAACAAACTAGGCTTCTTGGTAATTTTCGAAACGGTAAAGACCCTTCCACATACAAAATTTTCAACTGCCACTAAATTCCAACAACACACGAGCTAACCTTCAACAATTCTTCGTAAATTTCGTATCCGCGCACCAACCGCCTTCGAAATCCTAGAAGTTTGAACAATTCAAACAACAATTTACCACAAAAATACACTTTAGCTTTGCAACAGATCTTTATTTCACCGAATCCATGCTCCTACTAAAATAGGTTCTTTGGTTAACACACGCCCATCATAATACAGCTACTAAAGTTGTTTTGCTCTAATCTACATAAGAAAATTTTCTCTTTCTTACTTCGTACCTACTCCATATTTCATATTCGTACCACGAGTTATCTCTATCTCCATCTACCATGTATTCTACATCCTCTATCCTTTTTACACCATGTTTGCAAGTTCGGTTAAACACAAAATAACGTTTACCCTCTCTTAACAATCTTAAAACTATCGCCTGTCTCCCTTCTATATAAGCAATCTAATAATCCTGCTCTGTCCCTCATATGCAAGTTTCATCTGTCATTAAATTAGGGTTAATTGTACGTAGTTGTAAAATTCACTGTAAATATTAACTATAATTAGGTAGGAAACGTAATTTCGTAAAGCATAGTTTCATAAATATGTAGGAAACGTGAGTTCCGTAAAGCGTAGTTAAGATTTTAAAATGAAATAGCGTGTAAATGTGTTAATACAAAAGCTTTCATGTTTGTAGCATAAAAATCGATAATGCAAGAGGGTGTATTTATTTAGTAACGCATATTCAAAGCGTGATTTATTTATTTGGGTAACTTAGAATAATATAAAGCAGGAACATGTATAATATTTCTAGAAAGGTTTAGCATTGTAAACAGGTTCTTTGTACCGAGTTTAAAGCTTGTCAACAAGTATTAGAATTCCTGGAAAAAAACCGTTAGGAAACAAACACAGGTTAGTTTGTGGAATTGAGCGACCGTTTGTTGTTGTGCCGTGCATGGGTTTCTGGAACCGGTGGACGGTTTGAAAACGTTACTAAGAAAGTGTGTTATAGGGGTGGTGAGAATAGATTCAAGGGGGCAGTTTTGCAGGATATATAAACACAGAGGAAACTTTAAAGGCTCTTTTCCTTTCGATCTTCAACCAAGCTGCATACAAGTGTAAATGTGAATAAGTGAGTTTAAATTTTATTAAAAATTAATATGCACAAGTTATATAGCAATTGTGAAGTCTATAAAATTCTATTAATAATCGAAGCTGAAAGCCAAGTAAGTAAAATTTTTTACTACTTGTGGTTAGAGGCGCTTGGTGTACACTGGGTGCAAGTCAAGTATATGGATGGACCAGTAACAGATGTACGGGAGCATAGAAGTACCGTGCATTAGCAGCGGAGAAATCTGGGTAGAAGCGTGCTGTTTCGGATGGTGAGAGTCCACCTGGAGAAATTTTTAAACGTGCAATCGAGTAGGATGACTACGTAGAGAGCTGGTGGTACTACAATCCAGGTAATTCAACCTTTGTAAACTTTTGCTTATTGTAATTTTGTGGGTGTATTTTATTGTATTGAAAGGACATTTTATTTGACGATTTACCTTGAGAAAGGAGTGTATGAAAGTTTATTTATGTACCATTTGGTGGTATAGTAATATTGGCTTATTGTACAAAGTAAAGGGGTTTTTGGTAATTTCAGTGCAGTAGTTAGCACATAGGTAAAGAAAGGTTTTTACTATGAGCTTGTATTAGACCTACGGGTTTAAAGTAAAGTTTAGGGATAAGCCCAGTTACTTATGGTTAATAATTGATGTAACTAGAAAAATTTCCAAATTATTCTATTTAAAATGACTTCTTTTAAAATTGATAATTTTTGTTAAATATTCAAGATGTATGAGGAATGTAAAACTGAAATTTTTGAATAGCAACTGGATGTTCAAATAAATCATGATGTACTTTTGGCAGTCAACTTTTATTTATTTAAATAGAAGGGTAGGATTTTCAGAGGACAAGTGAGCAGCCGTTGCGAATATCCCTGAGGAAGCTGGAGGTTTTGGCGTCCAAATTGGAAAGCATCCTCAGAGAGTATTATTATAGGGTGATATGAATTGTAAGTCTAGGTGGTAGGATTTTATTTTCAGGTAGGTGCAGGTATTTGTGACAACACAAATTTTTAAGGGCATTCCATCCAGGTAACCTACAGAGAAATATGTATATATATATATATATATATATATATATATATATATATTGTAATGTAAGGGGGGTACAAGGCTTCTAAGGGTAGATTTGTGTTAAAAAGGGTGTATGCCAAACGACATAATTCATATATCAGATCCAATAATTCAAAAACTATATTTTGCCGTACTTTACATATGCTAAAGTATTTACCATTTTAGTTTGAAACGTATGTGCCAAAAGGTAAACAAAATGACTTAATGACGTTGATACAATGCACGGTACTCAAGGTTTTATACTAAGTTGAAATTTTATAAGCCATTGAAAGTACATTTGCCGTCGGAAAACCGGACGCGTCTACGGATATCTACAATCAACCAAGCGTCCAGGTCTTGTGTGAATTATTTTGGCTTTTCATTTAAGTAGAATCAACTTTTGGACGAATTGTAAATTCAAAATTATAAGTGAATAGAAATCAAAGATATAATTGGAGAATTGTGAAGTGTTTAGGACCAATGGTAGAAATTAGGATTGTATGTAAAGACTATAGTTAAGGTATTTGTGACACTAGAGAAAAGAAAAGTTGTTATTGGATAGTTTTATGATTTTAAAATGTGATTAAGTAAGCTAGTTTTGTTGTGCTTATTGCCTAGCGAAGTAAATAAGAGGATTCTATTTCGACTACTGTTAGTAAAAAGACGTGTTTTGCAAACCTGCGTTAAAGTTGTATCATATTTGGATAAAATAAATGTTTTTGAGTTTAAATAGTATGATTATTAAAGTGAAGGTATAAGAAGCATCGGTGGTTTAAAAGCGACGAGTATAGAAGAATATTTAAAGTGAAGTGCGACGGGAAAGCAACGGATATTTAGTTAGATTTGAACGAGATTGGTATTGGAATTGGAACGATTTTGGTTAAAAGGCAGTAGGAGATTCGAGTGGTTATACAAAGCGACGGCGAAGCAACGACGATATTAATAATTTTGGAGTGATTTGGATAAAGATTAAAGGCAGTAGGACTTAAAGTGGACATTGAAGATACAGCAGGGCATAGATTGAATTGGAACAGGACGGCAGGATAGATTTGGGATTGAGTACGGAAAGGCGAAAGATTAATTGGAGCACGAAGAGAGAAAGTAGGAGAGCAGCATAGTACAGGGGAAGATTCAACGCAGAAACCAAGGGAACACGGAAGGATTAACGCAGGGGAAGTAAATACTACGGTTTATTCAAAATTCTAAAATCAGGGTAAATTATTTCAGATTTGGGGTCAGCAAAATTATATTAAGACACCTGGAGGCGATACGCAAGATCATCAGTGATTGTGAATCCTTGTAAAGGCGCGTACGGCGAATAAGAACTTGAGCCAGCAACATTTAAAGAAGGCATCAGCGCAGTATAATTCAGGTGAGTACCGTGTAATATCTTAAAACGTCAAACACAAGTCAGAAATTGTATACATAAATTAATTTGGCACCAAGCAACATTGATCAGTAAAATTTGGCATATACAGTAAATAATTACATATAAAAAGTAGTAAAACAAACGAGTGTGCAGTTTGGTTGGACAGTGCACATCTACTCACGATTGAACCCACGGTGAGTAGGTGAACACCCTGAGATAAAGGTTTCATATAGTCGAGGCATAAAAATAGTAAACAGTTAAATAGATAACCAACCAAACTTTGCTAAAGCACATCATATAGAAATCAATCATTGAATACTAAAATTAGGGGCGACGACAAAAGTCGTGTATAATAATAAATAAATAAAAGTAAAATTAAATTATATATATATTGTTGCGATCCACTATTAGGCAACCCGTCAAACATACAAACGCCCGGGGCACAGCGTATTCTTCAGCATTCGAGAATCCTTCTACAAAGTACTAGATAATGAGTCATATCTTAATGCAGGGTATATATAAGGCCGCTTATGAATGTAAGAGTTAGTCTATTCTTGAATGTCTAATATAAATTATATCGTGTAAAGTAAGCGTAGTTGAGCTTTTAGAATATATACATAAATGATATAAGCTGTGTCTAATGGACATGCAGCTTGTAGTATACATAAATAAATAGAAGTGTATAAACAAATAGTTGTGTTAGTGGTTAATGGACCTATGGTAGAGAAGTTAGTTTAAGAAGATATTAGTGCTTGTAAATTCATTAGTGTAATAGTGCTTCATTGTTAAGTGGACTGAAAACATCTATAAATAAGGCATATACTGTTAATTAGACTTGTAAACAGTTAGTAATAAAGACGTTTGTTATTACTTGTTTTAAATTAAAGAAACGCGGTAGTAGTAGCCCGTTTCACTGGTGCCAGGTGCGGGTATATAGTGATTAATTTAAAACACAAGTCTAAAGACATTTAAGTAGTTTATATATGCCAGTTACAAGAAATCAAAGTAAAATGGAGGCAGAAACTTTAATGAACTTCCTCAAGGATTTTAAATCCGGTATGGAGGAGAGGTCGGCTAAACTAGAATTGACACTCAGTGAAAACTTAGTGAAGTCAGTTGAACTGGAATCGACCCTTAAAGAATTTAAATACGGCATGGAAATGACACTTAGTGAAAATGCTGAGAAAATAGAAAAGTTAAGTGTAAATACAACCACGTTAGAACAAAGATTAATGGAAAGCTCCATTGCATTGAAAGAAGATTTCACTGAACAGGTAAAAACAGTTGAGCAAAAGTTGGACAGTAAATTGATAAAAATGGAAGAAGATGTGATGAGGCTGCAAGAACAGGTGATTTCACTAACAACGCGGCCACTTGAATTACCAGACCAAGTTGTTAATCGGAACATTCCAGAAATAAGAACCATGGAAAGAAGCGAGTCAATTCCGTCTAAATTTAAGGTAAAACCACCTACATTCGATGGTAAAACACCTTGGCCCACATATTTGAAACAATTTGAAGCTGCTGCAATAGCCAACGGTTGGTGCAACAAAGAGAAGGCTATCTCCTTAATAGTGGCCCTACGGGGGGAGGCTCTTAACATCTTACAAACGACTCCCGATCACCAGCAGAATGATTACGGCCTCTTAACATCAAAGCTTGAGATGAGATATGGAGATGCTCACCTTCAACAGGTTTACCACGCACAAGTTAAGAACCGCTCGCAAAAGACAAGTGAAAGCCTGCAAGAATTCGAAGCTGACATCACCAGATTAGTTAGATTGGCATATCCAACGGCACCAGATAGTTTCCTCGAACAACTGGCTGTACAAACATTTGTGGATGGCGTTAAAGATGGCGAAATACAGCATGCGCTAAGATTAGCACGGCCAAAATGTTAGATGACGCACTGGCTCATGCGCTTGAATTTGAAGCAGCTAAGCAGACATCACACAGGATGGGTCACCGGTCTGCTATAGAGGAACCTGATCAAGCTCAGAACAGCATAGATGAAATAATCAACCGTGTGTTTGAAAAGCGAAAGGCGGAAAGGCTAAAAAGACTACGACCGCGGAGATGGCGTCTACGATGCTGGAGCTGCGGTGAAGTTGGCCATATGCAGAGACGCTGTACTCAACCAAAGAAACAACCGGTTGTGCCAAAGCTGGTCCATGTAAGGGGGCGAACTTCGACAGCACAGCGTAGTGCCCCGGAGATTATCATCCGTGCTGCATCGTCGGTGGAAAGTCTGGACAGCATTTATATTGATGGTAGAATTAATGGTAGGGTTGTCCGATTACTTGTGGATACAGGAGCGACAAGAACTATTGTGAGACCAGATTTGGTTGGTCGTGGAAAAGTGCTACCTGTATCGGTGTGTCTCCGAACGGCAAATGGTGAGAAGATTGGTACTCATGGAGAGACTGCCGTTATGTTGACAATTGGGGACAAATTAATTAATCATCGAGTGTTGGTGGCTGAAATTACAGAAGAAGTGATCTTGGGAATGGATCTCATGAGAGAATATGGGTTTCATGTAAACATGAAAGAAAATGTGCTTCGGATAGATGATGATGAGATTCCATTTCAAGGTAGGAGTAACCAGACGATGCAAGTACGAATGATTTGCGATATGAAAATACCCGAGAAGGCGGAAATGATAGTAATGGGACGCCCGGATGGTACGCTCCGGGAAGGACAAGTATGCATGATGGAAGCAACTGAATCGGGAATGGGTCAGGAGGGACTTCTGATTGGAAGAACGCTGGTAAAGTCTCGAAATATGGTACCAGTAAGGGTGCTGAACATTAACCCTCATACAGTGACCCTGAAGAAAGGCATGATTGTGGGAAGTTGCATTCCAGTATGTCATATTAAACGTTGTATGGACGACACGAAAAATAAACCAACCAACGGTTGCTCACAGAAATTGCTGGATATGTTGATACCCTCGTGTCAAGGATTAAATGGCGACCAACTGGGCAAGGTAAAAGAACTGGTCGATATCGACGTGTGTTTGCACTGGATGATAGTGAGAAGGGAAGGACGAATGTTGTGCAACACAAGATCAATACTGGAGATGCGCAACCGATAAGACAACACCCCAGGCGGCTTCCTTTGGCAAAACGTAAGGAAGCTGAGCAAATTATCACCGATATGGAAGAACAGGGAGTGATTGAACCCTCGAATAGTCCATGGGCATCCCCGGTAGTGCTTGTCAAGAAAAAGGACGGGTCGACAAGGTTTTGTGTAGACTACCGGCGGCTTAACAATGTAACAAAGAAAGACAGCTATCCTTTGCCCAGAATTGATGACACCTTAGATACTCTTTCCGGATCTAAATGGTTTTCGACCTTGGACTTGAAAAGCGGATACTGGCAGGTAGGCTTGGAGCCAAACGATAAAGAAAAGACTGCCTTTACAATTGGAACTGGATTATGGCAGTTCAAGGTCATGCCATTTGGATTATGCAATGCCCCTGCTACTTTTGAACGATTGATGGAGTCGATACTGCGTGGACTATCTTGGAAGACTTGTCTGGTGTACCTGGACGACGTGATAGTGTTAGGCCGGTCTTTTGAAGAACACCTTAAGAACCTAGAGGAGATATTCCAAAGATTACGCGGGGCAAACCTTACATTGAGCCCCAAGAAGTGTCACCTATTTGGAAAAGAGGTGAAATACCTAGGACATGTCGTTTCAGAGACCGGAATAAAAGCTGACCCTGACAAAATAAAAACGGTACAAGAGTGGCCTACACCAGCAGATATACACCAACTACGCAGTTTTCTAGAATTGTGCACATATTACCGACGTTTTATACTTGGGTTTGCAAACATTGCCAAACCGTTAACGAAATTAACCGAAGATGGACAAGAATATGATTGGAATGACGACTGCCACAGCGCATTTGAACAACTGAAACGGCTACTGGTTACAGCACCAATTTTGAGTTATCCACGGATGGAGGGGAAATTTGTGTTGGATACCGATGCCAGTAACACAGCTATAGGAGGCGTTCTTTCTCAAGTGCAGGACGGACAAGAAAAAGTTATTGGGTATTTCAGTAAGGTCTTGTCGCGGCCAGAAAGGAACTATTGTGTGACAAGAAGGAGCTGTTGGCCGTCGTCAAATCCGTAGAGCACTTTTATAAGTACTTATACGGCCGTAAATTCCTGTTGAGAACAGACCATGCTGCACTGAAATGGTTATTGCAGTTTCGAAATCCTGAAGGGCAAGTGGCAAGGTGGATAGAGCGGCTGCAGGAATATGACTTTGATACAGAACATCGTGTAGGAACTAGCCATCGGAATGCTGACGCTCTATCAAGGAGACCTTGTCCGGTGGACTGCAATCATTGCTCCAAGATGGAAGAGAAAATAAGTGTCATCCATAGAATGACGGTAACCGATGATACTTGGCAACCCGAAAGAATGCGAGACGACCAGGAGAATGACGCCGAATTGGGACTAATTATTGAGTGGAAAAATAGAGGACAACGACCAGCTTGGGAAGAAATTAGTATTTTAAGTAGGAGCTTGAAGGCATACTGGGCACAGTGGGACTCCTTGATGATGGATAATAGAATCTTGAAACGAGGCCTGGAATTTGAAGATGGCACTGAGAGACTTCAAGTGATAGTGCCGAGAAGCAGAGTGCCGGAAGTGTTGCAGCACTTTCACGACGGTATTTCCGGAGGGCACTTTGGCGTGAAAAGAACTCTCGAAAGAGTGAGAGAAAGATTCTATTGGGTAAACTGCAAAGAAGATGTGAAGGAGTGGTGCCGGAAATGTGAATTGTGTGCCTCTGCAAATGGCCCGGTCTCAAAACGGAAAGCCCCAATGAGACAGTATAACGTGGGAATCCTTTTGAGAGGGTAGCCATTGATATAGCTGGTCCGTTTCCTGAATCAGAGAAGGAAATAAATACATCTTGGTTGCAATGGATTATTTTACCAAATGACCGGAGGCAAATGCTATACCTAACCAAGAAGCCGAGACGGTTGCAGATGTACTAGTGAAGGAGTTGTTTTGTCGCTTTGGAGTTCCGTTGGAATTACACTCCGATCAAGGTCGGAACTTCGAATCAGCATTGTTTCAAAACGTCTGCAAGCACCTTGGAATCAGGAAAACTAGAACCACGCCACTTCATCCTCAATCGGATGGAATGGTTGAAAGAATGAACAGGACGTTGGGAAAGTACCTGGCCAAAGTTGTTTCTGAACATCAACGAGACTGGGACCAATACTTACATTTATTCCTACTGGCGTACCGATCTTCGGTACACGACAGCACAGGATACTCGCCCGCTTGCGTAATGCTAGGACGTGAACTGCGGCTACCATGTGATCTTCCGTTTGGATTTAAACCTGGAGAAGAGATCGCCGGTGAAGATTACGTTAGTAAGCTTCGTGAAAGAGCAAGTAGCATTCACGAAAACGTCCGAAAGAATATTCAGGCAGCAAGCGATCGAATGAAATCACAATATGACACGAGAGCACAAGAAGGTGGTTATCAACCTGGAGATTTGGTGTGGTTGTATAATCCACAAAGAAAACGGGGGTTGTCGCCAAAATTACAAAGACAATGGGAAGGCCCGTACGAAGTGATGAAAAGGATTAATGATGTAGTGTACCGGATCAGAAGATCTCCCCGTGATAAATCGAAAGTGGTACACTTTGACCGTTTAACATCCTACGCTGGCAACAACCAGGAAGGCTCGAATAAAGGGAATGGCATTCGACAAGTTATTAATCATGAGCCAAATGTGGATTTCGAGGGTTTTATGGCGGCATATGGTGGTTCCGCTAAGGCGAGATTTGGCGTTGTTGTTGAAAAACAGCAGGACCTGTTTAGAGCACCAGAAGAGTATTCCCTTGCACATTGCGTAGCTCAAGATCTGGAAATGTCAAGGGGAATAGCTGTTGTTTTCAAGAAAAAGTTTGGATGTGTGGATGAATTAGTACAACAGCGGCCAACTGTAGGAAAAGCTTTGGTTCTTCAAGATAAAAATCGTTATGTTTACTATCTGGTCACCAAAAATTCTTCATGGCAGAGACCTAGTTATGGACATCTATGGGAGGCTTTGCTAAATCTTAAGGCGCAGATGATGGAAAATGGAGTAACGAGACTAGCGGTGCCCAAGCTGGGCTGTGGACTGGATCGCTTGGATTGGAGGATAGTCCGAAATATGTTAGAAGTAGTTTTCAGGAACCAACGTCCAGGTTCTTGTTTGTTGTTATCAACCGGTTGCCTACCAAGACCATGAAAAGAGTGTTGACTGTTACTTCCAACGACGCGTTGGATGCACCAGAGGAGATAGCTGTCGATACCGTCACCAGTCATCGAATTGGCGTCAAGATGGATTTACAGTTACGAGACGTAACGGTTTTAAAGAGGGGGCAGTGTTGCGATCCACTATTAGGCAACCCGTCAAACATACAAACGCCCGGGGCACAGCGTATTCTTCAGCATTCGAGAATCCTTCTACAAAGTACTAGATAATGAGTCATATCTTAATGCAGGGTATATATAAGGCCGCTTATGAATGTAAGAGTTAGTCTATTCTTGAATGTCTAATATAAATTATATCGTGTAAAGTAAGCGTAGTTGAGCTTTTAGAATATATACATAAATGATATAAGCTGTGTCTAATGGACATGCAGCTTGTAGTATACATAAATAAATAGAAGTGTATAAACAAATAGTTGTGTTAGTGGTTAATGGACCTATGGTAGAGAAGTTAGTTTAAGAAGATATTAGTGCTTGTAAATTCATTAGTGTAATAGTGCTTCATTGTTAAGTGGACTGAAAACATCTATAAATAAGGCATATACTGTTAATTAGACTTGTAAACAGTTAGTAATAAAGACGTTTGTTATTACTTGTTTTAAATTAAAGAAACGCGGTAGTAGTAGCCCGTTTCACTGGTGCCAGGTGCGGGGTATATAGTGATTAATTTAAAACACAAGTCTAAAGACATTTAAGTAGTTTATATATGCCAGTTACAAGAAATCAAAGTAAAATGGAGGCAGAAACTTTAATGAACTTCCTCAAGGATTTTAAATCCGGTATGAAGGAGAGGTCGGCTAAACTAGAATTGACACTCAGTGAAAACTTAGTGAAGTCAGTTGAACTGGAATCGACCCTTAAAGAATTTAAATACGGCATGGAAATGACACTTAGTGAAAATGCTGAGAAAATAGAAAAGTTAAGTGTAAATACAACCACGTTAGAACAAAGATTAATGGAAAGCTCCATTGCATTGAAAGAAGATTTCACTGAACAGGTAAAAACAGTTGAGCAAAAGTTGGACAGTAAATTGATAAAATGGAAGAAGATGTGATGAGGCTGCAAGAACAGGTGATTTCACTAACAACGCGGCCACTTGAATTACCAGACCAAGTTGTTAATCGGAACATTTCAGAAATAAGAACCATGGAAAGAAGCGAGTCAATTCCGTCTAAATTTAAGGTAAAACCACCTACATTCGATGGTAAAACACCTTGGCCCACATATTTGAAACAATTTGAAGCTGCTGCAATAGCCAACGGTTGGTGCAACAAAGAGAAGGCTATCTCCTTAATAGTGGCCCTACGGGGGGAGGCTCTTAACATCTTACAAACGACTCCCGATCACCAGCAGAATGATTACGGCCTCTTAACATCAAAGCTTGAGATGAGATATGGAGATGCTCACCTTCAACAGGTTTACCACGCACAAGTTAAGAACCGCTCGCAAAAGACAAGTGAAAGCCTGCAAGAATTCGAAGCTGACATCGCCAGATTAGTTAGATTGGCATATCCAACGGCACCAGATAGTTTCCTCGAACAACTGGCTGTACAAACATTTGTGGATGGCGTTAAAGATGGCGAAATACAGCAAGCGCTAAGATTAGCACGGCCAAAAATGTTAGATGACGCACTGGCTCATGCGCTTGAATTTGAAGCAGCTAAGCAGACATCACACAGGATGGGTCACCGGTCTGCTATAGAGGAACCTGATCAAGCTCAGAACAGCATAGATGAAATAATCAACCGTGTGTTTGAAAAGCGAAAGGCGGAAAGGCTAAAAAGACTACGACCGCGGAGATGGCGTCTACGATGCTGGAGCTGCGGTGAAGTTGGCCATATGCAGAGACGCTGTACTCAACCAAAGAAACAACCGGTTGTGCCAAAGCTGGTCCATGTAAGGGGGCGAACTTTGACAGCACAGCGTAGTGCCCGGAGATTATCATCCGTGCTGCATCGTCGGTGGAAAGTCTGGACAGCATTTATATTGATGGTAGAATTAATGGTAGGGTTGTCCGATTACTTGTGGATACAGGAGCGACAAGAACTATTGTGAGACCAGATTTGGTTGGTCGTGGAAAAGTGCTACCTGTATCGGTGTGTCTCCGAACGGCAAATGGTGAGAAGATTGGTACTCATGGAGAGACTGCCGTTATGTTGACAATTGGGGACAAATTAATTAATCATCGAGTGTTGGTGGCTGAAATTACAGAAGAAGTGATCTTGGGAATGGATCTCATGAGAGAATATGGGTTTCATGTAAACATGAAAGAAAATGTGCTTCGGATAGATGATGATGAGATTCCATTTCAAGGTAGGAGTAACCAGACGATGCAAGTACGAATGATTTGCGATATGAAAATACCCGAGAAGGCGGAAATGATAGTAATGGGACGCCCGGATGGTACGCTCCGGGAAGGACAAGTATGCATGATGGAAGCAACTGAATCGGGAATGGGTCAGGAGGGACTTCTGATTGGAAGAACGCTGGTAAAGTCTCGAAATATGGTACCAGTAAGGGTGCTGAACATTAACCCTCATACAGTGACCCTGAAGAAAGGCATGATTGTGGGAAGTTGCATTCCAGTATGTCATATTAAACGTTGTATGGACGACACGAAAAATAAACCAACCAACGGTTGCTCACAGAAATTGCTGGATATGTTGATACCCTCGTGTCAAGGATTAAATGGCGACCAACTGGGCAAGGTAAAAGAACTGGTCGATATCGACGTGTGTTTGCACTGGATGATAGTGAGAAGGGAAGGACGAATGTTGTGCAACACAAGATCAATACTGGAGATGCGCAACCGATAAGACAACACCCAGGCGGCTTCCTTTGGCAAAACGTAAGGAAGCTGAGCAAATTATCACCGATATGGAAGAACAGGGAGTGATTGAACCCTCGAATAGTCCATGGGCATCCCCGGTAGTGCTTGTCAAGAAAAGGACGGGTCGACAAGGTTTTGTGTAGACTACCGGCGGCTTAACAATGTAACAAAGAAAGACAGCTATCCTTTGCCCAGAATTGATGACACCTTAGATACTCTTTCCGGATCTAAATGGTTTTCGACCTTGGACTTGAAAAGCGGATACTGGCAGGTAGGCTTGGAGCCAAACGATAAAGAAAAGACTGCCTTTACAATTGGAACTGGATTATGGCAGTTCAAGGTCATGCCATTTGGATTATGCAATGCCCTGCTACTTTTGAACGATTGATGGAGTCGATACTGCGTGGACTATCTTGGAAGACTTGTCTGGTGTACCTGGACGACGTGATAGTGTTAGGCCGGTCTTTGAAGAACACCTTAAGAACCTAGAGGAGATATTCCAAAGATTACGCGGGCAAACCTTACATTGAGCCCCAAGAAGTGTCACCTATTTGGAAAAGAAGTGAAATACCTAGGACATGTCGTTTCGGAGACCGGAATAGAAGCTGACCCTGACAAAATAAAAACGGTACAAGAGTGGCCTACACCAGCAGATATACACCAACTACGCAGTTTTCTAGAATTGTGCACATATTACCGACGTTTTATACTTGGGTTTGCAAACATTGCCAAACCGTTAACGAAATTAACCGAAGATGGACAAGAATATGATTGGAATGACGACTGCCACAGCGCATTTGAACAACTGAAACGGCTACTGGTTACAGCACCAATTTTGAGTTATCCACGGATGGAGGGGAAATTTGTGTTGGATACCGATGCCAGTAACACAGCTATAGGAGGCGTTCTTTCTCAAGTGCAGGACGGACAAGAAAAAGTTATTGGGTATTTCAGTAAGGTCTTGTCGCGGCCAGAAAGGAACTATTGTGTGACAAGAAGGGAGCTGTTGGCCGTCGTCAAATCCGTAGAGCACTTTTATAAGTACTTATACGGCCGTAAATTCCTGTTGAGAACAGACCATGCTGCACTGAAATGGTTATTGCAGTTTCGAAATCCTGAAGGGCAAGTGGCAAGGTGGATAGAGCGGCTGCAGGAATATGACTTTGATACAGAACATCGTGTAGGAACTAGCCATCGGAATGCTGACGCTCTATCAAGGAGACCTTGTCCGGTGGACTGCAATCATTGCTCCAAGATGGAAGAGAAAATAAGTGTCATCCATAGAATGACGGTAACCGATGATACTTGGCAACCCGAAAGAATGCGAGACGACCAGGAGAATGACGCCGAATTGGGACTAATTATTGAGTGGAAAAATAGAGGACAACGACCAGCTTGGGAAGAAATTAGTATTTTAAGTAGGAGCTTGAAGGCATACTGGGCACAGTGGGACTCCTTGATGATGGATAATAGAATCTTGAAACGAGGCCTGGAATTTGAAGATGGCACTGAGAGACTTCAAGTGATAGTGCCGAGAAGCAGAGTGCCGGAAGTGTTGCAGCACTTTCACGACGGTATTTCCGGAGGGCACTTTGGCGTGAAAAGAACTCTCGAAAGAGTGAGAGAAAGATTCTATTGGGTAAACTGCAAAGAAGATGTGAAGGAGTGGTGCCGGAAATGTGAATTGTGTGCCTCTGCAAATGGCCCGGTCTCAAAACGGAAAGCCCCAATGAGACAGTATAACGTGGGGAATCCTTTTGAGAGGGTAGCCATTGATATAGCTGGTCCGTTTCCTGAATCAGAGAAGGGAAATAAATACATCTTGGTTGCAATGGATTATTTTACCAAATGACCGGAGGCAAATGCTATACCTAACCAAGAAGCCGAGACGGTTGCAGATGTACTAGTGAAGGAGTTGTTTTGTCGCTTTGGAGTTCCGTTGGAATTACACTCCGATCAAGGTCGGAACTTCGAATCAGCATTGTTTCAAAACGTCTGCAAGCACCTTGGAATCAGGAAAACTAGAACCACGCCACTTCATCCTCAATCGGATGGAATGGTTGAAAGAATGAACAGGACGTTGGGAAAGTACCTGGCCAAAGTTGTTTCTGAACATCAACGAGACTGGGACCAATACTTACATTTATTCCTACTGGCGTACCGATCTTCGGTACACGACAGCACAGGATACTCGCCCGCTTGCGTAATGCTAGGACGTGAACTGCGGCTACCATGTGATCTTCCGTTTGGATTTAAACCTGGAGAAGAGATCGCCGGTGAAGATTACGTTAGTAAGCTTCGTGAAAGAGCAAGTAGCATTCACGAAAACGTCCGAAAGAATATTCAGGCAGCAAGCGATCGAATGAAATCACAATATGACACGAGAGCACAAGAAGGTGGTTATCAACCTGGAGATTTGGTGTGGTTGTATAATCCACAAAGAAAACGGGGGGTTGTCGCCAAAATTACAAAGACAATGGGAAGGCCCGTACGAAGTGATGAAAAGGATTAATGATGTAGTGTACCGGATCAGAAGATCTCCCCGTGGTAAATCGAAAGTGGTACACTTTGACCGTTTAACATCCTACGCTGGCAACAACCAGGAAGGCTCGAATAAAGGGAATGGCATTCGACAAGTTATTAATCATGAGCCAAATGTGGATTTCGAGGGTTTTATGGCGGCGTATGGTGGTTCCGCTAAGGCGAGATTTGGCGTTGTTGTTGAAAAACAGCAGGACCTGTTTAGAGCACCAGAAGAGTATTCCCTTGCACATTGCGTAGCTCAAGATCTGGAAATGTCAAGGGGGAATAGCTGTTGTTTTCAAGAAAAAGTTTGGATGTGTGGATGAATTAGTACAACAGCGGCCAACTGTAGGAAAAGCTTTGGTTCTTCAAGATAAAAATCGTTATGTTTACTATCTGGTCACCAAAAATTCTTCATGGCAGAGACCTAGTTATGGACATCTATGGGAGGCTTTGCTAAATCTTAAGGCGCAGATGATGGAAAATGGAGTAACGAGACTAGCGGTGCCCAAGCTGGGCTGTGGACTGGATCGCTTGGATTGGAGGATAGTCCGAAATATGTTAGAAGTAGTTTTCAGGAACCAACGTCCAGGTTCTTGTTTGTTGTTATCAACCGGTTGCCTACCAAGACCATGAAAAGAGTGTTGACTGTTACTTCCAACGACGCGTTGGATGCACCAGAGGAGATAGCTGTCGATACCGTCACCAGTCATCGAATTGGCGTCAAGATGGATTTACAGTTACGAGACGTAACGGTTTTAAAGAGGGGCAGTGTTGCGATCCACTATTAGGCAACCCGTCAAACATACAAACGCCGGGGCACAGCGTATTCTTCAGCATTCGAGAATCCTTCTACAAAGTACTAGATAATGAGTCATATCTTAATGCAGGGTATATATAAGGCCGCTTATGAATGTAAGAGTTAGTCTATTCTTGAATGTCTAATATAAATTATATCGTGTAAAGTAAGCGTAGTTGAGCTTTTAGAATATATACATAAATGATATAAGCTGTGTCTAATGGACATGCAGCTTGTAGTATACATAAATAAATAGAAGTGTATAAACAAATAGTTGTGTTAGTGGTTAATGGACCTATGGTAGAGAAGTTAGTTTAAGAAGATATTAGTGCTTGTAAATTCATTAGTGTAATAGTGCTTCATTGTTAAGTGGACTGAAAACATCTATAAATAAGGCATATACTGTTAATTAGACTTGTAAACAGTAAGTAATAAAGACGTTTGTTATTACTTGTTTTAAATTAAAGAAACGCGGTAGTAGTAGCCCGCTACAATATAAAATAAAAATAAGGGCGGAGGGGTGGAGTAATAATAGCACAAGAATATATATATATATATATATATATATATATATATATATAATAAGATGTATCTGTAAATAAACTCTTATGAAAACAATAAAAGCCTATTCACCTATTCAAATCGTACTAATAGTTGTATAGCCATTAACAAAACAATAGCTTTATTACTTCACAAGTGGAGGAAACATCCACTTACCGGTTTCAGCTTCCTTAAGCTTCGTCAGAGCAGATTAGTTTCCAACAACCCTATGAAGTAATCGAAGCTATTATAACGATATAATTTCGAAGGAATTTGTACTAATAGTAAAAGTAAATAATATCGTCATCAGGTGGCAAAACACTAACACTACTAAGCGTGGAGTTACAAAAATTGATACATCATGGTTCTATAGATGACTATACAAGTATGTTTGGCCTTTGAAATTTGCGGAATGTTGTAAGCAAAATTAATTTGCAAAAATAACAAACCTTCTCGTGGGGACACCCATTTCTTGCCCCATAGGCAATTCATAATATAAAAAGACAAGTTATTTGTTTTTATAAGAGTTTATTTACAGATACATCTTGTTTTTTATTTTATTCTTCACAAATTCCATATTGGGGACTGAACTGGCGTGTCCTAGCTTCATGAATGGATCTTTAAAAAATATATGAAAAGGATAAACATTGTTTTTTTCTATAGTTAACAGTGAGTTATAACAGAAATAAAAGTAGAATAAAAAATACAGTTTCAAATTAAGTGCACGATACCTTCTTGACCCATTTGTGCCCAACTAGAATTTCTTACATAAGAAAAATATTCCAACTAGATATATGACATATTAATGCTTGAAGAAATACTTATAGTTTTATTTCAATCGCTATATGCCATTAAATGCGAAATAGAATATCCGTTAAATGCCCAATACACTTGACTTTGTCTACCACACTTTTGGCAAAGTTTATAATTATGTTTTGGCACATTTGTAGCTCAATTTTGACATAGCCATCTGGTTTCAGCTTTTAGCGCTTACATTGTCTGTGGTCGGTTGATCTATATCTAATTTTTCAAATGATCTAATAAAGATGGCTGGAAATAATCCGCTCCGAAAATTTGGTATGGCTTCTGCTCTTGCAGTTTGTCAAGTGGCAACGTTTTGGTGAAACCAAACATTGCCCACATCACCATCGTCCAAATCATGCATACTGCTAGAAATAATTTGTTAATATGTCCCGATGGCAATAGCACCCATAATGGATGCACCACCAGTTCCTGAATCATAAATTTGGAAATTTGGTAAAATCAACGGGTTGCTTTTCCAAATCCAGATAACAAACTATGTTGCACATTATATGCGCGTAAAAGCAAATCACCAATTAAAATGGGTTGTAAACTGCCTTTTGTTATATCTAATCGTTACAAACAGTTACCAGATAGACATACATGAATTATGATACGATAAAGATCACTGTTGCATCATGCTCACTTGACGTTCACTACGAGAACATGATGGCGTATATACAGCTAAAAAATATCCCTCGCGTTGATTAAATTCGAAATTCTAATAAGAGATCAACGATGGTATCTACTAAATTTAACGTATTTCGAAGGGTA
The DNA here is from genome assembly GCA_036346225.1 of Platerodrilus igneus. Taxonomy (NCBI): domain Eukaryota; kingdom Metazoa; phylum Arthropoda; class Insecta; order Coleoptera; family Lycidae; genus Platerodrilus; species Platerodrilus igneus. Next base: position 15,118,311 of record JARFIW010001599.1, read on the forward strand.
ATACTGAAAGTTGTCACTTTTATAAGGCGGCTCCGTGGCGTAGTGGTATGTGTGTGACTACTACGCCCTAGGTCCCGGGTTCGAATCCCGACACGGTCCGCTTGAAAAATGTTAGGCGAGCATTTTTCGCAAAAATACACCTTCGTTCGGATGAGAGGTAAAATGGAGGTCCCGTGTGTGAGTGTTGTCACGCACGTTAAAGATCCCTACCTTGCTTGGAACAGCAAGGATTCGGCAAAATTCAAAATTTTCCAGGTAAAAAAAAACTCGCTTCCTGGCCAATGTACTACCTTCGGGTGGAGCATTGGAAAATCACATGTAATGTCACTTTTATAAACTTTTCAGAAGTAAACAAATCCTTGGTTAGATGGAGAGGCACCGGGGGAGGATGTGAAGGCAAAAGAGAACACGTAAGAAATGGCTGTTGTGGATCTTGGAAAATTCAAAAGGTGAAGGTCAATCAAAACACTCGGGATAGAATCTGTGGACGATTACAATGCATTTTCTATACTACGTATATAAGAATGTAAAAATTACGAGATAGTAGAGCAATGATACCTTTGAATCAAACTCGTTCATATCTATAGCAATTTGCAATAAGGAAATCTGAGATCTATTCTGGCCATTTTTGTACGGTTTCCAGGAATTTTAATTTTAAAACTTTTGTGAAGTGCTGTTTCTGATCAAATTTTTGATATCACACACATCGCATTACCTCTATACCTACATCATGTTTTTTTATTGACCCATTTACTCAGTTCTGTATCTCTTTCATTCAACGATTAACTCTTTTAGACCATCTCTAGTACGTTGCAGATGTTAAATTATTTTAAACCTTCCTATAAGTTTGATACAAATGAGTGATAGTTTATGAATGAAAAAAGGGAGTGTTGCTGGTTTAGAACCATGAAGCTTTTGACTATAAAACCAATGCGTAGCCTTTAGATCAGTATACCATGTTGTACGGTACATGTTTTAATTATGGCGTATACCGTCCTGATTGTTGAAAAGGAAATCAATTGGTTCGGTGCCTAAGTGGTGGGGACCTTGGTAGCCGTCAGGTTGCTTAACTCCCTTCAAGTACCATTGAATCCTGGTGAAAGCGAGAATATTTTTATAAAACAATAGAAGGAGAAAAGTACAAAAAATACAAAAAAAAAGATTAGCACAAGGTCGTGCTGTATTTAACACGAAAAAGCAGCTGCTATGTTCAGAAATAACAAACATAGAAACAAGGAAAGATTGCTGAAAGTATATGTATAGAACACAGCACTGTACGGCTGTTAAACATAGACAGTAGGACAAGCTAGGAAGAAAAATACAGAAACCTTTGTAATTTGGTGTATGATGTATGATGAAGATATCATCGACAAACAAACATAAAAACAACGAGACAATAGAAACGGTAGAGGAAGAAAAAATATGTGGAAAACAGTAAAAATAGGATAGATAGAATCATAGGACACATTCTATTCTAAGGCATGAGAGAATAGCGTGGCATATATTAGAAGTAGAGAACGGAAAATAGAGAGGTAGAGGTAGACCTAGATTAGACTATTGCATACAGATAGTGAAAGATGTAGGCTGTAGGGGTTTCAGGGAGATGTGTAGGTTAGCTCAGAATGAAAAGCAATAGCGGTTCGCATCCAACCAGTTCTAAGACTGAAGACCTAATGATGACAATACCTTCTTATCATAAACTCTAATGCTTACGTATATATAGTTTAACTAATATGTATATACTCAACATCGCTTAACTTAACAGTATGCTCGTTTCTAATTGTTCTATATTGTTTATTATCACCATATTAAGGTGAAAGCGTAAATTTTAAATTAACTAAAAATGTTTACCTTCACTTTATAAGCTTGTTTTAACCGTGCTAAAGTCAAGTTCTCGTTTGAGAATTGTTTATTTGGCGGCCACATAATCTTTCGGCTACTATTAGCAATAAATTCTTTTGGTTGTCAAATATTGTTTAGTCCTAAAATAAATCATTCTCACCCCAAAAGTTAAATATGCCGTGGGTAAAATATACATATAAATTTGAGGAACACACAACCACTACAAACTTTGAGCCTTAGTAAAAGTTATAAAATTATAAAGTTAAGGATAACAATTCTATGACATTTAACATCTATCCCTTCGGCTGAAATATGGTTTTATGCACAATAGCACAAGTAAGTATACGATTAATTTGAATATTGAGTGACGTCATATACATAAATAATGGTCAAATTATACATTCCTAGGCGATCGAGTTTCTAATAAGGCGATTAAATAAAACAGGTAACGTACAATATGGTCCACTGATCTAGTGGTCAACGCATTGGTTTTATATTTCTTCACACATAAACCATCGTTCGTTTGAACCAACCTTATTAGAAAGAAAGAAAACAATTTAACATATGCAACGTGATAGGGGTTTCATGGTTAAGCAAAAAGTTTAATCATTAAATGAAGGGGATAAAGAGTTGGGTAAAGGGTAACAAAAATGATGTAGATGTAGTGGTCACTTGTGCGAGGAAAGAAGAAATCGAAAATATCAAAACTACTACTTCCGGAAAATCTAGAATTTATATTTTCAGAAAATGGCCAAAAATTACAGACATTTGATTTCCTTATAGAGATATACTTGGAAAGTAATCGATTTTGTTTTAGAAACAACCCTACTATGCGATTCGAAACGTTAGTTCTACGCGCTACATTATATGAATGCAGAAGACGGCGGACAGAAAGAGCACAACATGTTTTAGTATGGATAATGTTGCCCACTGTTATTGCATTTCAGTTTTTCCTTTTACTTACATTATAGTTTTTCTTTTAAAAAATAAATAATTCTCAGACATCTGCACCTCCGTGTTCCAATAAATTCTAATTTGTTTCCAAAATTAATGTAATTTCCAATGAGATAATCCGAAAGAAATAATACTGACAGTTTCGGAAACAGCAACCAGCGTGGGTCTGTGGAACGTTTAAAAAATTTAGCTGAATACTAGTGAAATAATCCGAAAAAGGTTACTCAAACAGTTTCTGCAACGTCATTTAGCAAAGTACCCTTAGAGCGTTTAAAAAATTTCTAGTCGGTGCTAGGATCTGATGAAAAATTGAATGAGAATTCTGGACATTCAAGCATCGGAGGAAGAAAGAGGACTTGAGGAGTTTTGGAAGCATCTATAAAAATTATGGACATAAGGCCTAGATAGTGAAATACTAATTAGCAAGGGACCTCTGGGACGTTTACAAAACTTGCAGTCAGTGTCAGGACTTATCAAAAAATTGAGAGAATCTGAATATTCAAGCATTGGAAAAGGAGATAGAACTTGGGGACTTTCAAAGTACCTCCGAGAACTATAGAGCGAAGGTTACGTGGTCAAATAGATATGTTGCAGCAACCTATAGAGCTGTACATACGCACGATGACAACGATCACGCAGATTGGCATTTGTGTTAAGGCAAATGCGCTGGTTTGCACTACTATAGGTGTGTATATATAGTAGACCCATCACTAATCAATAAGTTTATCTTACTTACTAATATTATACTACTACTTAGCCTACATGATTATTGAGGTTTCGGCCTATTTTTGGCTTATTATTAAACTTCTTCAAAACACAGCATTCCTAATTGGTTCTTGTGGAAAGTCTATAACAGGAAAAGCTCCTGGTGTGATATTTGAGGAAAATTGAAGATATTTATTTTTGGTCGACTTCAGAGAAAATTAGAGGATTTGCTTCCACCGCGTTGGTCAGAAGGTGAATTGGTTTTCAGGTTTACATAACGACACTAATCTTTTTCCGTCAGGTGAGTATAAGTTTAAGCCTAGGAAGAGCCACGAGCTTCGATTTAACAAAAGTTAAAGCTCTTTTAACAATTTGACTATTGTTACGAAGGACTTTAATATTGGATTTACATAGATATAAAACGTAAACGAAACTGAAATAACAAGGGTTCACAAGCTTGATAGGGTGATTAGATGAAGGGGAGTTCGCCAAATTGGTAGAATTATAACCGCTTAACGAGTGACCTGCGTTACTGCAATTAATGTTTCTACTAATACCATATATCCATTTATGATGTTTCTTAAGGTTAACTACCAGCCACATTGTGATAGCGTCAACCCTGATAGTTATGAAAGGATGCGAATTGGAGGATCGATAGTTGAAACAAATTTTGTAAAATTTGCTAAACATTTTGTACAGCATGCTCAAGTTTATCCAGCAAAATCCTTCCTATTGCTATTTGACAATCGTGAAGTTTTAAACTACTTTACAAATTGACACGTATACTTCTGGAAGAATATTCTAAAATGCGGTGTCGAAAACAAGAATAGAAAAAATTATAGAAATAAAAGGGAAGTACAAAGGGACCAAGTGAAAAAGCAGCGGTTGGTGGAAAAGAAATTGATCAACTTACGGATAGCCACTTGCGGTAGAGTGTCGTAAGCAAAACACGCAGGAAATAAGATCTCGGTAGGTGTCAAAGATACGCCGTACTAAATCACCAAGGTAGGAGAAAAGGAGAAAAAGAAAGGAAATCAAGTCGTTAATAAATAGATAACACATAATAGACTTGATACAGATACAGATACAGACAGATACAATATATAATAAACAAAATGAATTTTATCTCTACTAACAAATATTTCACTGTAAGTATTTCCGAGCAAAGTTTATAACAACGGAAAAATTGGCAAGGTTAACTGGCACCGTCTACTAATTGACCTAACGTGTACTAGCTTTAATTTGGTACGGGAAAAGTGATCTCAAAATTACGGACTTCACGAGACGCTTCCGGAAGGGTGTGACCTAAAATAGTGGTTCAAAAGTAGTAGTATAGCCAGTAGATTCATCGTTGGAAAATGTAAGAGTAACGTCGCGCCTAGAGTGCGACCGAATCCACTATGAACTATTTATAAATTAGTAACACACAAATACAACCAAAGGATAATAACGGTCAATAAACTACGTCTTTTTGTTATAATAAAAAGATTAAAAAAATTACTAATATAATATTTGTATAGTTGAGGACTATCCTCCAGATGAACAATCAATGTTCAATGCATGAGACCTCGTCCTAGTATTTTCACGCTTTCGTAATCAAATATATGTTGAGCTAAAACAACTCCAAACCCAAAATCAGAGGCATCGATTTGAATGACAAAAGGTAAAAGAAGATTAGGACAAGAAAGAATTGGGACAGAAACTAATCGTTACTTAAGAAAAAGAAAAGAACTTTGACATTTAGATGACCATATAAAAGCAGCATTCTTATAGTTAAGGGCAGTAAGAGTAGTTGTAAGGGTATCAAAAGTTCGGATAAGTCGTCGGTACCAACTAGCCATACGTATTAGTACGCGAATGTCAGAAGAATTGGTAGGAGTCGGAATAGAAAGAATCGCATACACTTGGTCTGGATCAACAAGTAGATCATACAAAAGTTACACTTATTCTTTGCAGAGTACAACCAGCTGAGATACGAGAAAAACAGCGGAAAGAAGTATATGCTTTTTACCGGCACCGGGCACGCGATCGATTAAGCGATGAAAAATAGCTCGAGAATCATAGAGTCCAAATGGCTTGCGAGTAAATTGAAAAAGGCCATAGTTCAGAACATTAAGGGACGTAATAGGTTTAGAATTTTTGGAAAGAGGAATTTGCCTATAAGCGGAACGAATGTCTAATGAGGAAAAATACTTGAATCCCGAAGGAGATCAAGGATAGAAGAGATATACGAAAGAGGGTAGGCATCTTTCTTTTCGAAAGTCAATACACAATAGGTAACTGTTGTCTTTCTTTTTGATCATCAGTTACAAGACTAGTCCAAGGGCCAGTAGAGTATTCTAAAATACCTAACTTCAGCATTTTACTTAATTCTTTATTTACAATCTCTCGTAATCCTGGTGAAGGCGGATAGTAACGTTGTTTAATATGCTCAGCGGTGGTTTTAATTTTATGCTGAATTAAGTTAGTGCAACGCAACTCTTCAGATTGGATTTGGAACGAATGTTCCCGAAAAGAATTAAGTTCTCAGTGCGTTGATCGAAAGTTAGGTTACAAATAGGAGTAATATGTAAGGACATGGCAATGGAATTGATTTTTGACATCAATGAGGAAGGACCACTGTCGAAAATCTGGTTCCACTCCCATAATCTTTCAGAAATCAATGTTTAAAATAAATTGCTGAACAACATTTGGATACATCAATTAATTTAGTCTGAGTTTCCACAGCAAGAGGAAAAAGAATACTACCAACAATTGTACAAGAAGTACCGTCAGCCAAAGAGCAAGTCTAAATCGGTGACGCCAAGACCTGAAGACAACATTCTTCAGAACTTCCTCTCCTGAGTGAGCCTCCTAAGATCGTTCAAGCAGTATCGGAGTCAAATAAGCCGAGGAAATTAAAGTTGAACATGGAGACACGTAAGTATAGGCGTTCATCCCCGTGCATGTTGGATAAGACAAAGTCAAGGAGAAACCGTTGGTTATCCACAGAAAATTCCGAGATTGTGAAAGAGAGAGAATTATCTACTTGGTAAGGCAATTCTATTTGAAGTTTCCCTGGTTTATAAAAACAGTGCAGGTAACACGGGTATCATTATGACGTCCACAGCTATAGCAATGCTTTCTCTGAAGGAAATGGCATTTAGGAGAAATGTGTCCAGAGCGAGTACAGTTCCAATAAGTAATGGTGGCTTTAGAAGAAGTAATTTCGGGATTATTAGTAAGAGGAGAAAAATTACCGATAGAAAATTTAGACAGGAAACCAAATCTACTGTCAGCGTAAACCAAGGAGGGTTCCAATAATTTAGTAGTTTGTTTGGAAGGATACAAATAGGTAACGAGAATTTATAAGAGGTTAAAGATTTCTGCTACCTAGGAAGCCTAATAATGCGAGATGGAAAGAGCACAAAAGATATAAAACAAAGATTAGCACAAGGTTGTGCTACATTTAACAAGAAGAGGCAACTACTGTGTTCAAAGACAACAAACATAGAAAAAAAGAAAAGATTGCTTAAAACATATGTGTGGAGCACAGAACTGTACGGTTGTGAAGCCTGGACAGTAGGAGAAGCGGACAAGAAAAAGGTAGAAGCCTTTGAAATGTGGTGCTACAGACGTATGATGAAGATATCATGGACAGACAAAGTTAAGAACAAAGGGATGCTAAAGCGGAAGAAAGAAATATGTGGAAAACGGTAAAAAATAAAAAAGATAAAATGATAGGCCACATACTACGGCATGAAGAAATAGTGCAGAATATATTAGAAGCACAGATAGGAAAAAAGAGAGGTAGAGGTAGACCAAGGTTAGACTATTACACAGAGGTAGTGAAAAATGTAGGCTGTAGGAATTTCAGGGAAATGTGTAGGCTAGCTCAGAATAAAAATCAATGGAGATACGCATCCAACCAGTCCCAAGATGGATAATTCACATACCACTGAATCTCGGTGAAATAGGGCATATAATTAGAAAACAGTATAAGGGGAACCTAGTTGTATATAAAGTGTGTGGTAATTTCAGGGAATTGTGTAGGCTACCTCAAAATATAAATAAGTTGAGGTACATGTCCAACCAGTTTTGAGACGGAAACCCTAATGACGAAAAAATAAGCGCAGATAAATCTGATGATTATTATAAACAACTACAGATGTTGGTGGTCAAATATTTGTAACTAATGATGACTGCGCGAAAAATTATATTGGAAAAAATATTAAATCGGCTAATGTACAAGTGCTAGGGAAACTTAGCAGTCAGAGGCTTACCCCTCTTCACAAACCTCTACATCTGATTTTCCAATGCACCACCTGAAGATACTACATTGGCCAGGAAGCGATTTTTTTTTACTTGAAAAATTTTGAATATTGCCGAACCCTTGCTGTTCCAAGCAAGGTAGGGATCTTTAGCGTGCGTGACAACACTCACACACTTGACCTCCATTTTACCTCTCATCCGAACGAGGGCGTATTTTTGTGAAAAATGCTCGCCTAACAATTTTCAAGCGAATCGTGTCGGGATTCAAACCCGAGACCTTGGGCGTAGTAATCACACGCATACCAACTACGCCACGGCGCCCCCCCCCCTTCCCCTTCACAACCACTGAATGTCGGAGAAATAGTGTATATAATTGTAGAACAACAGAAGGGGACCGAACTGCATCTAACAAAAAAGAACAGCGCCTATGATCAAAGACAACAAACATAGAAACAAGAAGAAAATTGTTGAAAGCATATGTGTGGAGCACATCACAGTACGCCTATTAAATACGGCACTAGGAAAAGCAGACAGAAAAACGGTAGCAGCCTTTTAGAATGTTGTGCTTCAGATGTATGAGGATGATCATGGACAGACGAAATTAATAACTAATAGGTTATAGAAATAGTAGGAGAAAAAGATATCTGTGGAAAAAAATAGGAGAAATAAAAATGCAGAATACGTTCTAAGACATTTTTGGGGAATAGTATGGGATATATTACAAGCAGAGAGAGGAAAAAGGAGGTAGATGTAGACCTAGATCAGATACTGATATATGCAGACTGCAAATTTCAGGGAAATGTGTAGGTTAGTTCAGAATACGAACCAGTTCCAGGACTGAAGACTTAATGATGACGTTGTGTAAAGTTTAATTAATGAATTTATATGGAAACAAATGGAATGCATTATAACTAAAAAATTATATTTCAAACGTATGTAACTTTACTCCGGTCTATTACTTTTGCAGGTTAAAACATTAAAAACTAAGCACTACTACAAAGAATTAGTATAAGAAGCTTACCTTTTTCCTTTGTTTATTAATTTCTTGAGGAGAAAGAGCATATAGATCCACAATTCCAAGTAAGCAATCATCACATCTGCAAATGTCGCTCATGTTTGGAGGCAACGATCCCCAAGAACTTGTAGAATCAGCACTGTCAGTTCTCACTAATGAACGTCCGGGTGTGCAACTTACAGCCACTTTATCCATTTTAGCCACCAAAATACTCTCCATTAAAGAACGTGGACGTGGAGAGCTGGATCTCGGTGATTGAGGCGGCAACATCATAGTTTCTGGCGGTGGAGACGATTTAATTGAATGCATGTTTTGTGTCATAGTTCACGGGCGCACATTAAATTAATCTCGAATCGTTTTGCATACTACGTATTTATAATACCTACGATCGTATAAAGATATTTCACTCGAGAGAGCTAGTTTGAAGCACTAACAGATCTTAAATAACAGATAAGCCTAGTACTTACTTCGCACAGGATCTGCGTGTTATAAAAGTCAAGTTGTGCGATGTCTTTTCGAGAAAATGAGAAAACACTTTAATACATCTAATAGGATGAGGAACAAGTTTATAACAAGTTTTTTGTCATCAGATATAAATCTGAAGTCCTAATATTTATTGCAAATAGTTATTAGTTTCCTCAGTTGGTGTTAAACTACTATAAAAATACCAATCATTATATTTAAAAAAACAATAAAATGTTCCATTATGAAGAGTTAAATCAGTGTTTAATGGCAAGTATTTCCTATATTTATTATTGCACATCTGCTGTAAAACAGCTAGTGGTTTAAACGTGATGTTATGAGAAACTTTCGCCACTTGAATAAAGTTTTAAATACTTTGATTTTCAGAAGCGCGTAAACCTGTCGCCATAATATAGGTTCCATATTTTAAAGCATTGTATTTTTTGCGACCATGATACACTACAACGCGCCCTAAATTTAATTAGATATTGTTTAGCATAAAAATGTTTGCGCTGCATGATCGGCACAAAACGAATTGAAATATGTTGTCATTTTGACGGTATCAAATTTCTTTGAGTATTGAATTTTTATTCGTAGATCATTACATCTTCAAGTTTAAATTAAGTGTTTTTTTTAACATTTACGTGACTTCCTGTTTGGAATCGTGCGGTTGGCTGTCAATGGTCTCCTGAAGATCGTCGGCTAATGTTTAACGCAAGTCGGAATGTGATTTCATTAGTCGCATTAAACTGGATACTTTTACCGGTATCTTGAAGCGTGAGGTGGACAGAAGCAAACCCCTTTACATATCCTTATCCCTGTCTATTTTAGTTCGGGATTTTTTGAGCAGGAGAAAATAAATTTGGATAGCCACGAACGTTTAGCTCAAGAGGTTTGATTAAAACTTGTAAGTTGATAAATATTTGTTCTATCTTAGCATGATTATGCATTTTCAATGTAGTGCCGCGCCAGAAATTTAAAACCGTTATATAAGCGTTAAATTAACATTAAAATATCTACATTATCTTCATATATTAAAAGGTTTCAATTAATTTTTAATGCAACAGATTTTAAATGTAACAAATTGGATAGTTGGATAGTTAATTATAGTTCTTCGATAGTAATTAGCAAGATAGCATCGTAGTTTTTAGCAGTTAGTATTTGTTCCGCTAGCGATTAGCTTGAGTAAATTGTGTGAAAGCTTTTGTAAAAAACTTTCACTTTAGCTACGAGTGGTTGAAAAAGCTTGTATAATCAGTTTGATAATAGAGAACTGTCGTTTGCGCAAATAGAGTTTCGTGACATTGGTGTCAAGTAAGTAGTGAGGTTGTAAAAAAAGACATTTGAACGATTTCTATTTGTATGCTTCTAATAGGAAGTCAACAACGGGAAATGGACAGCGCAATTCTTTCATTTTTGAAATATTTCAATTTGGGCGTGCAAGAATGCGCAGAGAAAGAGTACCGAAACCCTGCTAGTCCAACATCAAAGTTAGGAGAAAATGCAAAAAAACTGAATCAGACCGAGGCAAAACTAGAAGAAAGCAACACGGGCTTTACACAAAGATTACGGGCAACAACCGTAAACCTCGCAGAAAAACTGAACAAGACCGCCGTAAATCTACCAAAAAAAACTAGTCAATTGGTAGATAAGTTTATACAGGAAACTACAAAAACTGCAACAGCGGCCGAACAGTTGAAAGAGGAGAATAGTAAAAATATAAATGACACAGAAGGAGATATCATTAGAGAAAATGTATAGAAAGTGGACAGATGGGATGAATATACAGAAAATTTATTTGCAGGACAGGAACTAGAAGCACTAGAACAAGCTTCAGACATTAAAAAGGATGACTTGGAATATTCTATATTTAGAGATGTTTGAATTAACATTAAAAAGTCTGATAAATAATAAGGCACCAGTTACAGATAAGGTGCAAGCAGAAACTCTAAAAGCCAATAAACAAGCAGTAACAGAGCGTCTCTGCCAACCTGTAAGCTATATGTATAAGACAGGCGAGATAACCACATATTTCAAACGTAACACCACTATAAAGGGACGCACCTCCATATTTTCTAACAATAAGTTTGACTGTACACATATCAAAAATATTAACGAGAATCGTACACAGACGGATGGGAAAACAGGTTGAAGAAATATTAGGAGTAGATCAATTTGGATTCAGGTAAAACAGGAGAACACAGGAGGCCATTTTAGCTTTATAGGTGATAATGGCGAAAAAATAGAAAAAGGAAAAAACGTGTATATAGGGTTTGTAGATCTGGAAAAAATGTTTCAAATACTCAAAAAGATTGAAATGAGTTATAGGGATAGACGGATAGTACATAGTTTATACAAATAGCAAGCAGTTGTAATAGAATTAGAGCAAGAACGTAGAGAAGAAAATATTAGAAAAAGGGTGAGACAGTGCAAATCGCTATTTCTGTTAATTTATAACTTGTATATCAAAGTGGCCATGAATACTACCAAATGCAGAAAGACATGTGGAATTATTGTGCAAGGTCAAACGATTAATATGTTTAGATTTGCAGATGATATACAGAAATTTTTAGCAAGGAAGAGTTAAAACAATCTCTAATGAAATGGAAACAGTATTGACAGAGATACGGTAAAAAAATTAACAAAAGAAAACTAAAGTACTGGTATATAAAAGAGTGAAAAATTAAGTTAAAAACCAAAATACCAATAGGAAACGGGAATCTACAAGAGGCTAAGAATTTTTGCTACTTAAGGAACTAAATAACGCAAGATGTGAAGAGATCGGAAAAAATATAAAACAAAGGCCGTGCTGCATTTAACAAGAAAAAATAAACACTATGTTGGAAGACAACAAACACAGAAACAACGAAAAGATTGCTGAAAATATATGTGTGAAGTACAGAACTGTACGGCTGTAAAACGAAGGCAGTATAGGAAAAGCCGACAAGAAAAAGATAGAAGTCTTTGAAATGTGGTGCTACAGACGTATGACAAAGATATCATGGACAGATAAAGGTAAGAACAAAGAGATACTAGAAATCGTAGGTGAGACAAGAAATCTGTGGAAAACAGTAAATGAAATGAGAGATAGGATAATAGGGCGCATATAAGGGAATAGTGCGGAATATATTAGAAGCAGAGATAGGAAAAAAGACAGATAGAAGTAGACCTAGATTAAAATATTGAAGACGGATAGTGAAAGATGAAGGCTATAGGAATTTCAGAGAAATGTGTAAGTTAGCTCAGAATAGAATACAATTAAGGTACGCGTCTAACCAGTTCCAGGACGGAAAGCCTAATAATGAAAAAAGTAATTGTATTTAAACCTGATGATAATCGCAAACAACTACAGGCATTGGTTTTGCAATATTATCAACAAAAATTGATTGTGCGTAATGAGTCAATGAAAAACTATCAATTCTCCAAGTGTCTAAAGAATGGTGTATCCTGGTAGCCGCCTTGTTGCTTAAACCCCTTCGCTTGCCATTGAATATCGGTGAAATAGGGTATATTTTTAGAAAACAATAGAAAAAGGAGAAAGCGTGTATATAAGATTTGTCAATCTGGAAAAAGCATTCAACAATGCAAAATGGGAAAAATGTGCGAAATACTCAAAAAAATTGAAATTAGTTATAGAGATAGACGGTGCATGGCTTATACAACAGTTAACAGTGGTAATAGAACACGAACCTAGAGACGTAAATATTCGGAAAGGAGTGGAACAGGAATGTGCGCTATCCCATTAATTTTTAACTTTTATATTGAAAAGGCAATGAAAACTGACAAATGCAGAAAGACGTTTGGAATTACTGTGCAGGAACAAACGATTGATATGCTTAGATTTCCAGATGATATAGCAGTTTTAGCATCTGGCAAGGAAGAGTTAGAAGCAGCTCTTATTTAAATAGAAACAGTACTAACAGAGAGATACAGTATGAAAATCAACAAAATACAACTAAAGTACTAGTATGTAAAGGTAAGAAAAATAGGTTAAAAACCATAATAAAAAATAGCTAACGAGAATTTACAAGAGGTTAAGGATTTCTGCTACCTTGGAAGCCAAATAATGCAAGATGAGAAGAGTGCACAAATTTAAAAAAAATATTAGCACAATGCCGTGCTGCATTTAACAAAAAAAAAAAAAGCGACTGCTATACTCGAAGACAGCAAATATAGGAATAAGGAAAATATTGATAAAAGTATATGTGTAAAGCATAGCACTGTACGGCTGTGGAACGTGGATAGCAAAAGAAGTGAACAGAAAAAGGATACAAACCCTTGAAGTGTGGGGCTACAGATATGAAGACATCATGGACAGACAAAGTTAAGAGGTTCTAGGAATAGTAGGGGAAGAAAGAAATATATGGAAAAAAGTAAAAATAAAAGAATAGGAAAGATATCATGATAGGACACGTTCTAAGACACGAGGGAATAGTTCGAAATATATTAGAAGTTGAGAAAGGAAAGGAGAAGTAGAAGTACACCTAAATTAGATTATTGCGCAAAGATAGTGAAAGATGCAGGCTGTGTGAAGTTCAGAGAAATGCGTGGGTTAGCTCAGAATAGGGAACCAGGGCGGTTCAAAAACTGAAGACCTAATGATGATGATGGCATATCAAGATCTAGTTTTGCTTTATATAAACGTCAATGCTAGAATTTATTTACAATTGCATTATTTTTTTTGCAGAAACTCTTAATACACTTGCATAGAAACTACTTGTTTAATTATACGAAGGTGGTTTGAAAAGTTCGCGAAACGAAAGGGAAAATGAAAAAAATTGTTTCTAAAACATAGTTTATTTTTCAAAATTATCTCCGTCAAGTTGAATCACTTCATCCAGCGATGTTCCAAACCCATTATGCCATCACGAAAGTGCGATTCTTCAAGGCCTCCAAAATAGTCGTCGACAGCTGCTTTTACTTTTTCGTCCGTGGAAATTGTCTTCCCCCAAGGAAAACTTTTAGTCGTGGAAATAGGTGAAAGTCAGGAGCCAAATCAGGCGAATAAGGTGGATGTTGCAACAAATCGTACTTCAGATCGTTTAATTTTTGCATTGCTTCTGCACTTGTGTGTGGACGTGCATTATCCTGATGGAAAATGATCTTCCTCTTACGCAATGCAGGTCTTTTTTCACGAATTTTTTTATCCAGTTGATCTAGAAGTTTAGCGTAATATTCACCGTTTATTGTTTGGCCCTTGGGAAGATAATCAATTAGTAGGACATCTTTAGCATGCCAAAAAACTGATGCCATAACCTTTCCAGCCGACTTCACGGACATTGCTTTTTTTGGTGGTGGAGAACCCCTATGTCTCCATTGTTTAGATTGTTGCTTGGTTTCAGAAGTATAATAGTGAACCCAAGTTTCTTCTGTCGTAACAAAACGTCGGACGAAATCGGTTTTATTGGAGTAAAGGCGGTCTAAACACTGTTGGCAAATTCTCTTCCTCTGAAGGTTTTGATCAATTGTCAATATGCAAGGCACCTATCTTGCCGAAAGCTTTTTCATACCTAATTCCGCAGTTAAGATATAAAATGCTCTTTCATTTGATCAATACCTGCATCCTTAGCAATTTTGGAGAAATGGTAGGTGAGTTTGAAAAACTCACAAAATTAACTTTACTTCATATAGCACCAAATTAATACTACTTGACAAAATAATGTTAAATTTAACATCTGCGCACTAGATAGTTGGATCCATCAATTGTATATATTTTATTTGAACTGATGCTGCCATCTGTGCTCCATTTCGCGAACTTTTCAAACCATGCTCGTACATCAAGTACCTTGTGCCAATATTATTTCATTTACAGTATCTTTAAATTTTTTAGCTGTGTTTATACCTCCCTGAAATATTTTTATGTAGGTCTTTTGTTTCTCGACGCTGCCTGTAGCGGTTGATGTTAGCTGTGCCAGATCGAAATTTAACCCTCTGTCCTGCATATTCCTTTTGATACCAACTGGAAAAGGGTAGAGTGCAAACTAAAAAATTTATGTAGTGAATTTTTCTACGTTAACCTCTACTCTTTTGAATGTGTGTTTATATTAATGCCACTGGACATTATTACTCGTGTTTTCAATAATCTGCCTGCACTATTAAGCCATTTTGACACTATTGTTCCGTTTCCCTTATTTGTGTTGCTTCGTAAGTAATATTTTCTTGTCTAGTTCAAATCATTATTGTATTAGACAGTAACAAAGAAATAGCTCTCTTATTGATTTGTTAACTAATAACGATTCACTTAAAAACAACATAATTTCACCACAACAATGTTTATCAAGAAGTATCCTTGAACTGAAAACTTATCTATTTCTAGCAAATATGTTCACAAGTAATAATCATAGGACAGTTTAAAATAGTTATTTCAAAATTTCATACTTGCAAGGAAATGTTGAAAATGTATTGTAATGGGGAGCTACTGAACATTGGGCACCTAGCTTTTTGTACTTTATCAATGCAAAATCTTGATAAAAAATTAATCATTTTTCGTTTTCCATAAATCAGTCTCATAGACATCGGGAATAACAGATGTTTCATCATTGGTAACAATCTTGTATATTACGCATTGAAAATCAAGTTGCTGTTAAAAATTATACTGTGGGGCTTCCAGGTTTGATTGTAAGTTACCATAGCACCATTGAAAAATAAGACCATTTTTATTAGTTATAAATAGAATCTTTCTGATAGGAGAACTTCAATGAGCAATTAGTGTTATTTTTATTGGGGAATAATCTATTTCTTAAGAGCATTGTTTAACGTACAAATGTTTATGTATTTTATACACTATATTAAGGAGTTTTATGCAAATAATTATTTCAAATGCAGTTTGTTAATATATTTTCAAGTTTGTGCTTTTATTTCTAGTTTGTTACATGTAGGAAAATTATAAAAGGATGCGTAGTTCCTGACACTACTAATTAGTTAGATTATGCCGAATAGTGTGCTCTTGGCTTTGATTGCGTCGCGATTGGATGTTTCAATTGTTTAAAATTCCGGCATATAATTACGGCCATGATATATAAAATTTTTGTATGGCATAATTTAAACTAAGGTATCGGTAATATAATTAGTAAATCCGATTTAAAAAACGCTACTAACAGAGTAGAATTGATTACGCATATTAATTCAGTCTCTCTCCGATCGCGAACGAAGTCCTTATTTATTTTATCCGATGATTACTATTATCATAGATAGTACTTAGGTTTAGTCCGTACATGTATTAAAATGCAAGGGATCTAGGATTCTATGCTTGCTTCCGTTAACAGTTTGATTACTTGCTCTAATATCTTGAGCTTAAGTCGTTGTCAAAGGCTGCACTAGAATGTTCTTATTGGTACCCTTTGTGTTCTTACAAAATGCCAATGTTTAAGCCGCTTAATCCGACTTTATCAGTGGCAATTCTCATAAGCTGGGACTATTCTAAGTACCGTCATTAAACGGAACAGCTTAAGACAACCGAAACGTTTGGTATTATGTAAAAATGAAGATCGTATCAATAAAAACATCCTTGTGTAGCTTATAAGCAAACTTAAACCTAAAAAATTAGAGCAGGAGTTTATACACGAAAGAAGGTCAAAGATTAATAGTATTTGATTATATAATTATATAATTAACTACCTAATATACATATATATATATATATATATATATATAGATAGCTGTGATAAGGGGTTGCATAGGGGTGTATTGAGTAGTAAAGGTCATGTAGTAACTATAAATAGCAATAGGATTCAGAAAACTGCATTTATTTAGCAGAAAAATAAGTAATTCGTACATTATGTAAATAGCAAGCATTTAACACCCTGTATATAAACCGTAATTAACTTCAAGCGATGCCAGTAAGCATATCTTTCAACAATAGAACGCGTATTCAGCAGAGAAATAATAGTACATGTAATTAAAACTACGTTGAAAATGTTATACAAGTTTATAAAATAAATACGCAGAAGATAAGATGAAACCTAACAAATCTTCATGCAATTACGCTGGAACCATAAACGCTTTGATAAAAAAACGCATAAATAAATAAATACGAAAACAGCATTCATGTTACATCATTTAATTTGTACAATTCTCCAAAAGCTTTATCTATACAAAACAACAGACGTAAGTTAAAAGTCTGGCCGCGATAACAAAAAAAGGCAAGCAAAGATCGCAAATAAACAACCATGACACAGAAATCCGAAAGAGTTTCATCAGAAAACAGCTTAAAAGTACAGGAAATATTAAAGACAAATCTGGTTGGTTGAAACAATCTGCAAAACTGCTTGGAAACCCAACCCAAAGGTAGTGGGAAAAAGCTATTTAACACCCACCGGTAATAAGGCAGCTCAGTCTCCACATGAAGCACGTTGAATCCACATCGCTTTTAACCAGAAGTCTACGCGTCAAATATATAAAGTTTATAATATAGTGAAAATAGTGCTGCATAAAAATTGTGTTAAGAATATATGAAAAGTTTTCGCCTTTTTTTCAGAATTGGTTAATTAATTTAAATTAAATATTTGTAATGATATAGGGCTTCTAATCGACTTCTGGACTATTTCTGGTTCACTTATAAAACAATTCTAATCGGCCTCTGGACTATTTCTGGTTCACTTATAAAACAATTCTAATCGGCTTCTGGACTATTTCTGGTTCACTTATAAAACAATTCTAATTTTAATTCTGGTATAATTATGGGACAATTCTAATATGCTGCTAATTTATGATCCGAAGTCTGGAATTTCAAGTGGTATTTAAGGAAGAGATTCAGAGCATAGGCAGAGACATATAGAACAAAGCACAAGGTGATTTTTGGAAAGCAAGGGGTAACTGTACTGAAATATTGGTTCGACAAAGTAGAGCATTGGTATTCATTGAGGACAACAAGGGGGGTGTTGATCCACAACACGAAACAACATAGCAGGAGATCACAGGTCAGATCTATTTAATTTTAAGGAATCTTTTCAATTTAAATTTTAATACTGAATTTATTCAATTTATCCAAAACTTGTAAAGAGTCAACAGAAACATTGTATACGTTTAAACTTACGTAAAAATCATAAGGAGGTGTCGAACGTTCCAGATTTTTTTGTAAAGGTGTAGTTTTTGGTGTCTTTATATTGAATTATAGGTATATAAATTTTGGGTTAAATAATACATATATTAATTGATTGAAGGGTGTATTTAAAGAATTTCAAAAATTGTAAATATTATTTCCTTTCATTATATGAATGAATGATTGGCTTTGTTTTATCAATTCAAACAGGTAATCATAAAGAGGGGAAAAATTTTGATCATCGTAACGTTGTGCACTCTGTGTACATTAAAAAGGGCTGGCCGTGGTATAATAATAAAAGTAAAAGACTAATTTAAGAGAAACACATAGCGGTGGCGTTAAGTAGAACGTTTAGCACACCGAGTACGGCGTTATCATATCAATATATATATATATATATATATATATATATATATACATTGATGTGATAAAGAGGTTACGAGGAGTCATTAAAATTCAAATGCCATAAATAAACCCACCCAAATCGAGTGAAACAGAAAAGTTTAAAATATTCGAACATATATTGTGTTACCTTGTATAATTCAAGCGTAATTCTTTGCCATTAAAAGGCAAGGCTTTTATTAACTATGTGATTATCCTGTTTATTAAACATCCGCGTTACTGCAGAACATATTTCCGTGTGTGTAAATTAAAGCCTACTTAGTAAAAACGAGTTTTCATTAATAAGAGATAAAATATAAAGATATATCATTTAACTTCATTTTAAGAGTTTTAAATAAATCATCCATAAAGAAAGCAAAAGCGATTAATTTCTCTATGTATCACTGAAAACGAGTTTTCATTTTTAAGATATAAATATAATTAAATTTTCTGTGCATAAAGATGCATTGGAAAACATTCCATTCGCCGTAAAAGCCAATGTAATTGCATGTACAAAGCCGTTTATTTTATTACCGTAGAGATATATTCGCCGTAAATGGCGTTAAATATTGTTAAGTTTACGCAATTTGATTCAAAACAAAGTTACATTCATTTTGTTCGAAATAACACTGTATATTAATCTAGAACCTTCTTTATTCAGAATCGAATGCGTCACCTTTACTAAGAAATATTTTAAAAGTTAATTAATTATTAGTAGATGCCGATACAAAGAAACCCGTAACCCATTAAAAAGTCGTAAAATGGAGCAGAGATAAAATAACGCAAGGTTTATAGTTTTAATTGACCTACGTATGACATGCGAAAGAAGGAGAAAGTAGCGGATAACTTTGTGCATTAGACAAGGATAAACAGCACCTTTCACGATAAAACATGTCCATTGGATTTATTGATAAAAAATTAAAGTAGAAACAAATCTGTGAAAAGATAACCAGCCACCCCATGGCGAAGTCGCATTTGGGAATAACTTTCTATATTAAAAATCCCTTTGATCCCTATTCGGAATAACCGTCTTCCATGTAGGGATAATCTTAAATAGGTTTCTGAGACCAGTCGATTTGGGAACTCCTTAATTATAACAACAGTTAAAGCCTTTCAAGGTAATTAGTCATTGTAACGTAGTCTTGTATTTTAGCCATTTCAAATGTTTATATTTATTATTGTTTCTATAGGAACCCATTCCCGCACCGCTGTAGTTAGCCGATACACTCTTAAAATTGCTACGGCATTCCCGCCTCTTCTGAGCAAATCTAAATTTGTAACGCAACGTCACTTTTATCGGTAACAGGTTTTACACTAATGTTAGCAGCAGAGCGTTATTATTCTGATTCTACAATATTGACACCAACACAAATTCTTGTTTGTACTGAAGTGTACACTATTTATTTAATGTTCTCCAAAATTATAAAATTCCTAAAAGCGGGACATTTTACAAATCTAATTAACTAACTACTGTATATATTTACATTTAGTATTCCTGCTTTAGCTAACAAATTCATAAATAAATTGCGACATTTATCAAATTAAAGTTCTTTCTGTCACCAACCTACTTCGATTCCTGCATTCACTCTCAATATTTAATCTAGTGTCCGTTTTAGCGTAGTGTCGCTACACCGTTCGTAACACTCCCCCCTGGTATGGCGAAATTCTCAGTCGAGTTACCATCATCCATCTTACCGACGACGTCTAAAACCGCTAGATTTACTGCTGGTCTTTCGTAGATCCCTGTAGCTGTCTGAACAATAGCTTTTCTAATTTGCCCATCTTTTCCACTAATCGTTCTCAATACTCGTCCTTTTGGCCAACAACTACGCGGATTGCTGTTGCTAACAATTACAACGATATCGCCTACTTTAATGGGCTTAACGGGGTGAAACCATTTATTTCGTCGGGTTATGTTAGGCAAATATTCCACTATCCAGCGCTTTCAAAATATGTTGGCCAGTTGCTGGCAGGTACACCAGTTTTTTTTCATCACCACACTGTCATCACTCAGGCGGCTTAACGGCTTGGATCCATTCGACGTACCCAAAAGAAAATGGTTTGGGGTTAACGCTTCTTGAGAAACGTCATCCAGTGGTAGATATGTCAGCGGGCGTGAATTTACTATTGATTCTACCTCCATGAGCAGGCCGCGTAGGAGCTCATCGGATGGAGTTCGGGCAGGCAGGATTTTATAAAGCGTTTTCTTTACGGACCGCACCAACCTCTCCCAACTTCCACCCATGTGTGGACACTCTGGAGGATTAAAATTCCACTTCATTGTTAGGCTATTAAATTCTTTTGCCAGATTTTGGCAATTCACCTGTAATAAAGCGGAGCGCATTTCTTTATCAGCTCTTCTTAAGTTGGTCCCATTATCGGAGTAGAATTCCAAAGGTTCTCCTCGTCTAGCTATAAAATTTCGTATATTTAGTATGCAAGAGTCCGTGGATAAGCTATGGGCAATTTCGATATGAATCGCACGTGTTGTTAGGCATGTCAGCAAAACACCCCACCGTTTTTCTACTCTTCTTCCTAATGTTACTGGCATTGGACCAAAATAATCGATGCCTGTATATGAAAATGGTCGACAAAAAGCTGCTAGCCTAGCTTTAGGAAGATTTGCCATTTGCGGTGGATTTGGCTTTGCGTAGTCATTTTTGCAAACCTGACAGCTTTTAATTTCACGTTTCACAACTGCTCTGAGACGCGGTATATAATATTTCTGTCTTAGTTCATTTATAACCGTTTCGTGGTTATGGTGGTGGTACTTTATATGATAGGATGATACTATGAGATGTGTGATGTAGTGGTCTTTTGGTATCAAAACGGGATGTTTTGTAGCGTATGATACACCAACCATCGCGTCAATTCGACCATAAGCCCGCATTATACAGTCACTATCTAAATACGGCCCTTGCGTATAAATTGGACTGGACTTGGGTAACTGTTTACTCGAACCATAATTGTCCTTTTGAAGACACGCAATTTCTTCGGGATATAATTCTTGTTGAGCCAACCGATACAAGAAATTCGTTGCTCGACTTAACTCATCTTGCTTTAGCACACCCGTTTGTCTAGTTACATGTCGCATAGCTGCCGTTAAATTATTTACGTAACGGAATACGTAGGCCATTGTACGCATTAAAAATCTCCATGATGATATTCGTTCTATCAGTATTATTCTTTCATATATCTTCGCTTTATGATAGAAATGGGGACGTATTTCTTCGGTGGTCGTTACTGTGTTCATTTTATCACCTGGCCACTGCTCTTCATTTTCCAACAAGAATTTGGGACCAACGAACCAACGGCAAGACATATCTAACCCAGGACAATTTTTCCATTTCGTAGCCTCGTCAGCAACGTTCAAATTAGTTGGAATCCATTCCCATTGATCTTCTTGAATTGTTTCAAGTATTTCACCAACACGAAACGCCACAAACTGTTTATATCTGCGGTGATCTGATTTTAGCCAAGACATAACGGTTTTTGAATCAGTCCAAAAATGGCAGCTATCGATTTTTACAGTTTGGCTTTGAACTATATTATTGGCAAAGCGAGCTCCCAGTACCGCCGCCTCTAACTCAAGCCGCGGAATTGATATAATTTTAAGTGGAGCCACTCTCGTTTTCGCGCCGATCAATGATGTCTTTATAACATCTCCATGTTTGATTCTAAAGTACGCTACAGTAGCATACGCCACAGCACTCGCATCTACAAAAACGTGGAGTTGCAAGGTTTGATTTTTACGCAATGTGGTACCGTGCCACCGGGGAAGTCTTATTTTCTCAACAAGTTGCAACAATTTTAGTCACGACTGCCACTTTTCATTTTGCTCATCAGTGAGTTCATCATCCCAGCCGATTTTGGATAGCCAAATTTCTTGCAAAAGTAGCTTTATGTTGATAGTATAATGAGCGATAAAACCCAAAGGATCAAATATGGTCATAAGAATCCGTAGTACTTCTCTTTTTGTTGGCCGAAGGTTTTCATTCAGAAATTTTTTGCTTGGTTTATTGTTCGCCAAAGAGAACGTAAAGGCGTCTGACGATATGCACCACGACATTCCAAGAACCTTTTCGATTGGTGATTCACAGCCCAAGTTTTAAGATCCTTTTTGTTTTGTTCGCCGCTTTTACTAAGTGCCCTTAAAACTCTTTGTGAATTACTCATCCATCCCACAATTTCAAAACCTGCTTTTGCATGGATCGACGTTACATCATTCGCCAATTTGAGTGCTTGTTCCTCGGTGTCTGCACAATCCAATAAATCGTCAACGTAATGATGATCTGTAATTGACTTCACAGCTCGTGGATGGTCATTTACAAATTCAAGGGCATGTTTTTTCATTACGAATTGCGCAATACTTGGCGAACAAGTAGCACCAAAGCTCATAACGTTTATTACGTATGCTTGCGGCTCTTGTGTTGGGATATCGCGCCATAAGAAGCGTTGTGAATGTAAGTCATCGGGTTGTATCCGAACTTGGTGAAACATTTCACGAATGTCACCGCATATTGCAAATTCACCTTCACGAAATCGCAACAGTATAGAGAACAATGAAAAAGCTGATCGGGTCCTTTCAATAAGCAGGAATTTAATGAGATATTATCGGTTTTAGCTGCGGCATCCCACACTATTCTTACTTTACCGGGTTTATTCTGATTGTACACCGGGAATATTGGCAAATACCAAACTCGTGGATGCCTAACCATCAATTCAACTTTTGCCAATTTCCGAGCGTACTTTTTTTCTACGTATTCAGCTATTTTTTTATTCATTACTTTTGCTAGTTCGGGCTCACGTGAAAACCTTTTTTCTAGACACTCAAGGCGCCTTTTTGCCATGGGATAGCTGTTTGGCATTTCAATGCCATCGTATTTCCACAACAATCCTGACTGATAATGACCATTTTTAAATACCGTGGTCGACTCCAATATCGTAGGTGCTCGCAGTTCGTCTTTTGACACAGGCGTTAATTGATTCTTAAGGCCACAAACTCCTTCTAATGAGAAGAACTGCTTCATTAGCGCTAGTAACGTAGGGTCATAATTTTTGCAGTTACATATGTGATAGTTATAATACGTTGGTGATTGTATCGAATCACCATTATTGTAATAGCCAGACACTACCCAACCTAAACGAGTTTTAGTTGCAACAGGCTCTGTTTCTTTCCCTTCTCTGCACTTCAATGGCATACTGAGTTTCCAGTTATCCAATCCAATTAAGATGGTTGGCTTTGCTTGATTATAGGATTGGACTGGGGTGCCTTTAAGATACGTATGCTTTTCAATCAATACCGGTGCGTTTAGCGACTGAGTCGGTAAGTCTAGTGATTTTACCGTGTGTGCTTGAATTTTGAACGTTGACTTTTGATTGTTAATACCGGAAATTTCAAAGGACACCCGTTGCGACTCATTTACAATTCGAATCGTGTTTCCCGTCCATTTGAGACACAGAGGTTGAACTTCGGCATGGACTCCTAGCCGACCCATTATTTGCTCCTCGATTAACGTTACAGAAGAACCGTCGTCTAAGAATGCATGCATATTAATAGCCAAATTTTTCCCATAAATTGTGACAGGCACTATACGAAACATGACGCTTTTATCAATTAAGTGATGCGTGAGGCAGTTCGATGTGTTGACATTTTCCGTTGTATGGTTCGGTTCACGTACAATAGGTACTTCTTCGGTGTTAGTTTTATGGAGAGGACGGTGATGCTTAAAGGAACAACCGTTTAGTCCACACACTGCATTTTTCCTACATGCTCTCATTCCGTGTCCCTACAAAGCACTTTCAGCACAAGAAGTGTTTCTTTGCCGCTTTCCATTTCTCATCATGGCTCGATTCTTGAAACGTTTTACAACTTTCAACATCTTGACAAGTGGAAGCGCAAATTTTGCAAACATGTTTTAAAGCGGCCTTGCTGCCATTATTTACACAGGTCGTTGAGGCCTCTGCGGCGTGGACGTTGACCATGTTTATACTGAAAGAATTTTGTTTTGATGCACGCTTGTCCGATTTGTTTGATTTTGAATGTGTGTTGAAAGCCGACATGATTGTAACATCACTAGCGGCATTTCCAATAGAAGTTAACCAGGTTCTAAAACTCGGCAAGTTAGCACCAGGGATAGTCTGCTTATGTAACGCCCAATTCAAATTTAATGACGCTGGTAGTTTGTCCGTTAATTCTTGTAATACGGTCGGGTTTGATAAATGCGTTTCAAGATGCGATGCTTCCATTACAGCGACAAGATTTTCTACTGACAACGCAAATTCAATTAATGTTTCAAGCTCACCATCCTTCGGGTCTGGCTCGTTACGAATATTTTGAAGGATATAATTTATGATTACCTCAGGTCGACCATACATTGTTCTTAGCGAAGATATAACATTGGGACTTGTGACGGCAACATAAGACGGCATCTGACGGCGTCTAAAGCTTTGCCTTTGAGGCACCTTTGTAAGCGGATAAGGTTTTCGTCATTTGTAAAACCGCAAGTCTTGGTTGAACCTTCAAAGCTGCTGATGAACAATGGCCATTCCTCTGGTTTTCCCGAAAAGCAAGGGAGATCTTTAGATAGCACGTGTCTGGCAGCAACTTGGTTGTGACTCAATCCTGTAGTAATAACTGGTTCGGTCCAAGCATGCTGATTATTTGGATAAAGTTGCTCTTCGCGAGGCAGTTGCGGATTTGATCGCGATGGATATTTAAATTGCGGTGATTGTGCTCTAGAAATAGGTTGAGTTGCCTTTAAAGCTGTGTGCCCCTCACGGTAACCAAAAGCTGTAAAGGGATTCGTTTTGTTTAACCAGTTTTCTGTGGATTCCTTTCGGGTGGCCGTGAGTCCTACTGGCGAATCTTCGTCATCGGCGACATCATCATCTGTCGTGGCCGTTTCGAGTAGAATCTCAAACTTTTGTTTCAAAAATTCCTCATCGCTTTTTGTTTTCAATGCCCGCGCTTCAGCATACTTCTTTTCAAGATATTCTAGATCACTCTTTTCTCTCATAAGACGCTGTTCTTCAATTCGTTGTAGTTCAAGTGCGCGGCGGTGTTTTGATGAAGCCTTTGAACTTGTAGAGCGACTACTTGAATTGGTAGATTTGCTACGGTTTTCACCGCACCTTGCTTCTTCGATTATGTCTGTCGGCGGGTTTAATGCCGGCATCTTCACTGCTCGAATCAATGAGAGGGGTTTATATGCCTCATTAGTTGTAGTAGTACTAATGTTACATGCATCGCATTTCCAGTCGCGATTGGCAATAGTACTATCTACATGCACACATTGGTAATGATACCACAAATCACATAAATCACATTGAACCATTTCGTTTGTATCAACATCCATGCACAATGGGCACGACGAAGTACCTCCTTTGTTGTTCAATGTAATTTTAATGGGGTTTGTACTCATGTTGGACTTTTGGCGTTGTAACATAAATCTGGGTTTACTTAATATTACCAGTATCTCGCCAATAAATGAATTTTATAAACTTTGTTAGCAGCAGAGCGTTATTATTCTGATTCTACAATATTGGCACCAACACAAATTCTTGTTTGTACTGAAGTGTACACTATTTATTTAATGTTCTCCAAAATTATAAAATTCCTAAAAGCGGGACATTTTACAAATCTAATTAACTAACTACTGTATATATTTACATTTAGTATTCCTGCTTTAGCTAACAAATTAAACAAATTAAAGTTCTTTCTGTCACCAACCTGCTTCGATTCCTGCATTCACTCTCAATATTTAATCTAGTGTCCGTTTTAGCGTAGTGTCGCTACACTGTTCGTAACAACTAATAAACTAAAATGAGTTTTTTTGAAATAATCCTTTTACGTGAATGCTAAAGATGACTGGCAAACAGAATAAGCAAAAGCAATATTCCGAAACTTTCACTTGAACATCACTGGTATATACCCAGCAGGGGAAAGAAAGGAAAAAGAATAAATTATTACGAGCTCGGTTAAAAATCATTAAATTCGAGAGAACCGATGCTATTAGTTAGCAGGGGATCAAAACTATAAACATCCGTCTTGGAAGAGTACAGTAAGCAAACGCGAAGGACGCTTACTCCAACAGTTCGCTGATATACCAGAGGTCAAGGTCTTAGTACTAGTAGAGCCCACTTATTAAGCAACTGAAGCAGGTCAGACGCACTAGATGTCGCAATGCTCTACCAAGTAAAGCTGAATATCCGAGCCGTCAACGACCACAGTTCGGACCACAATCCGGTATTTCTAAAACCCGGAAAGGAGCAAGCTCCGGTGATTAAAAAATCCGCAAGGTTTCGTGACCGAAACTTGCCGTCCGTCTGGTAGAGTCGGTGGAAGGAAAATCTGACGACATCCCGACCATTGTCCTTAGAGGTGCAAGTGGACCGCCTCGTGGAGTGCATAAAGACCTCGGTCACTTGAACCACTTCGACGTGACCGGTAGCGGATAAGAAGGACATCCTCTCACTACATATTCGCTAACTCATCCGAAAGAAAAAAGAGCACCAGGCGTCACTGGCAAAGAACTTGGGCTCCAGCAAAACGAACCTGTTGCAATCGATTGGTCGCCGAATGCGATTAGCAATGCCACGCACGACACAGAAACGAGTCTCACTGTGCAGGATGTCGAAAGTGCTAAGGAACAAGGCATCCCTATGCCTGCTATTCATGGCGAAACAAACTTAACCTTTCAGATTCTAAAAAAGCAGAAGCCTTTGCTGGCAGCACGGAACGTCAATTCGATTCGAACTATGCTCACGCAGACTTTCGGCATTACCATAGTAAAAGAAGTCAAATACCTGGTCAAGACCTAAAAGATCAGAAAGGCAACTGGAACAGAGGGAGTTGCAAACCGGGCTCTGACAGCCCTATCGGAAAATGGTATCATGGCGTTTACCGGAATCATCAGAGCAATGCTAAAGTTCCGCAACGTTCCAACACGGTGGAAGACGGAGGACGTGATAATGCTCCCAAAACCAGGAAAATGTGCGACATTCTCACATAACTACCGACCTATTAGCTCGCTTACGATGGTTGTGAAAATCGCGGAAGTCGTCTTCATAAGAAGACTAGGCAGCGATGGTGGAGCACCAGGTAACCGAGGACGAACAGCTGGGTTTTTTAAGGGGTTTCCACCGTTCACCAGATATTGCGAGTGGTGGTACACAACGTGAAAGGCTTCAACTGAAGACAATCAACAATGTGTCGAATGCTTTCGATAGGGAATGGTAATCTGGTCTACTCTATAAGATTCCGGAGAGGGAATACTACGCACTCTGTTCCAACTGACGAAATCCTATCTTTACGATAGATGGTTCCGTATTAGGTTGGACGGACTGCTGTCGAAAAAACGGAGAATCAGGGCTGGGGTTTCAAAGGCTGTCCCCTCTCGTCAGCACAGTTTGTCAGTGACCTACCGAAAACGGCCGACACCAAGATGACACTATACACCGAGAACCTAGCCATACTAGTTAGGTTCCGTGCCGCTACCTCATCACGCAAAGACTGCAATGCGATGGGCGCTCTCGAGGAATGTCTAAAACTCTAGAGTCAAGACCAATCCAGAAAACAGCACGGCAATAGTATTGTTGAAGCGGTGTCATTGACCTGGAAACAATATCAGAGCGTTTGACAAACGAATATCTTGACGCCCAGACCTAAAGTATCTAGGAGTGATCCTTGATTTGAAACTCACTTAGAGAACCTACATCGTGCATGTGGCAAACAATGCGAAAGGAGATATAGCACAGCTATACACTCTTATTACTCACCCACGTAGGTTTGACGCTTCAAACAAATTGAGGCTCTACAAAGCGATAACCAGGCCGGCGTTTGCATACGCATCAGCGGTATGGAGCAATGCAGCGGAAACGCATATGCATAAGTTTCAAGACACTAAGGGGAGTTTTCAAAGATCACTGATTAGTTTGGAACGTTCAACTTCACGCAGAGGAAAACTAGTCAGGGAATGATTCCGATCGAACACGGAGAAGTTTTACAGATCTCTTGAAGAATACGCAAACTAGCTTACAGAAGCCTCGCGAGTCTATGAAGGTTTTTATGGCAGCAAAATATAAAATCAAGAGCGATCTTCCAGAACTAATCGTTGCATTTTCTTTCAGCAAAATCAGACGTCCAAAAGAAATAAACTGCGCGTACAGCAAAAATTTTTTTCTAATGGTAACGGTCGTGAAGTTTCTAATCCAGGTATGCTAGTCACGGGAACCCTATAAACGTCTAACGTCAATTGATTGTGATCGAAATGTTAAACACGTTCTACTGACGAGAAAAATATTTTCATTGGATGTCTGAATGTATGTATAGTATATTCTTTCTTAATGAATAGTTACAAAATCATTCAATATGCCTGTTGGATGTTGGTATTGTTTCTCAAACTTTTTTAAAGCATGAATAATTTTCTTTCCATTTACTTTATTATTTTTAAATCATAATCAAGTGGGTTTTCGTCCGATTTCTCTAATTCAAACTTAAGATATACGTAGTTATATGCAGAATTCTTTAGCATACATCTCCCTCTACACACTCAGATTTAATAATTATTTATTTGTGAAAATCCAAAATATCACATTATACGAGAATCAAACAAGAGTCAATTAGCAGTCTTGGACCTATAATTATTAATAATTTTCTTATTACAATTGGTACACGTGAACATTTTTTACAAATTATGACGTTCTAGGGTATAATTGAGTTAATATAAAACAGTAATAATGTTGTAATGAGTTCTATTATGTAAAATACCCATTAAATATATAATTCGGCGCTAATTAAGTAATTTGTGTCAGTTGATTGAAGAATAGTATACCGCTACTAGAAGAAGATTACTATTTATATTAAATATATAGAAAATATACGTTGCAACTTTTAATGGCAAGAATTCTAAATAAAACTACTTTTTGTCTCCATTTTGTTTCTGGGAAGTAAATGCAATAATTGTTTGAAATGCTATATAAAATATGTCCTAGTCTTACATTCGGTCCTTCAAAATGAGGTCTGCCGTTGGACTGATTCTATAGTAAACTAACAATATTTCTAAAATACATTATTTAAATCTACGATTTAGAACAATCATTAATACTATTACATAACTTTCCAGTTTTATCAATCTCCTACCTTACCTTACTTTGACTTTTTCAGAGGCAATATTCAAACTACTGCTAGCTAAAATTTTGTAAATCGTGAATTATTTTTAAAAATGAAAGAAGCTTGTCTTGCAGTTGCTTTTTCACTCACTCCCTTGTATCCAGTGATCAACTGCTGACAACGAATACATGTGTTCTTCTTACTAAACACTTGAGCTTGATTTTTTAAATATTGTATAGTCTTACGTTTGAAAATGGAGTAGAGAAAAGGCTTTGGGCCAACCCTTATTCAAACAGTTTTGTTAAGAAGATAACCATAGAAGGGATTCTAGTAAAATTATTACAGTATTATTATGTTTTCAATCAGGTATATGTTTCACAGATAAGTTAGATGAAGGTCATCGTTTAAAATTCAATAATCCGAAACATTACAGTTGATCTCGTCTGTAAACAATACCGTAAATGTTACCGCCTAAGTAGAGCATGGTGTGCATCCGAACGCAGATCCATCTTATGGGATCCACCCATTGGATCCACCGGATCCACTTTTTACATGTAAATTCCCATAAGGAGGAATTGAGGAGATGGATTTTCTCCTTCCTCCCTCCTTGTGGACCTCCTCGTGGGATTTTTACCCCAACCATCCATACCCTAAAAAATCGGTAACCTAACCCCTAAAATTTTTGAGATACCTCTCGGTGCCTATTAGCACCGCACCCACGAGAGAAATCTATATTGTTTAGAGCGAACGCTGTATCTCATTGGCAAGCGCAGTTAATTAGTGTAAAGTCTAATTTTTTTAAATATATGACGAGGTCAGTTTTGTAAATTATTTGAAAGTGAAACTCGAGACGATTAATTGTATTTACCAGAATTAAAAAATGTCGTCGGCATTACTGCTCATTTTGAAAAAATTCCCATTCAACATTCCTTACTATTAACCACATATTTGGTGACGCTAAAAGGAATGCAGTTATCGGATACGCCACTTTGAACCTAAGAATAAAAAAAACAAGATAGTTTAATACGTCTATTAATAATTTTTGCTAATGTTGGCAATACAAATATGTAAACCAAACTTTATCAAAAAATATAATGTTTTTAATAAAATATGTACATGTATTGATAACATCTATAAACCGCTGGTGACCAGGGTCTTACAAATCTGGGAAAGCCAAATCTCTAAACAGTTGTGCAAGAGATTGCTTTTCAGTCGCATCTTTTAAGTATTGGATGGAGTAACATTTAATAATTTCCAACACTGTCAAGTAATTTAAATTACTGCAATCATTAGACAGAGAAATACTGGCACAGCTCTCTTCCTCTAATAACGTTTGAACCCTTTCTTCCTCCGTCGTAGATTCACATACATTTTTATATCACCTACAAATTTTTCGTAAAATTCTGGAAAGTTTCTACACCTCAACTCAGCCATTTTAAAACAGATTAATTATCGCAAATTTAATAGCTTGATGCACTCGTACGCAGGTAGTGCAATAACATTCCGATCTTTGGTAATTTCCATATTATATAAATTCTCTTTTTTAAAATTGTTCAACAGCCATATACTTCTATTAAAGGCTGTGCTCAGCTGCAATTTGAAATCTTGATCCAATAGTCTTGAGCAAATTGGTGAATTTGAAATTCCACTTGAAAAGTACACAATTTCTTCCAATCGAAGTATGAGAATGTTATCGTAGAATCTGCACACATACCACTACAGCAAATAACTTGGATGACAGGTTGAAGACCACCATATAAATCAAAACCAACTTCTATTATATGGTGGTGAGAATTTGGTGGAAATTCGCCTAACCTATAGGTTGTCTTACCAACTAGTTGGGTTATATTTAATTGTGGTACTCGCACATCACTTGTAACGTCAACACAAGAAAAATCCATCTTTAACTTGTAATTTTGATCAAACTCGACGATACTTTGACGACTAATGCACTGGAACATGGCTCCCTCGCCTTTTATGCCGATGGTTGAGTGTACGCAGCTCCTTATTATGTTAATTGACGTTATATGTAAGTCTTGACTGGAAAAGTGACGCTTATAATTGTTTTATAGCGGGTTTTACCTGTATGTATTTAACCACCAACATCATTCTTAGAATTATCATAAAAATTACTCTTAGCAGCATTTTTAATATAATTCCGTTGTGTAAGATATCAATTATTATTGTGCTTTTCCCCAGGTTCTCAAATCCTTCGGAATTTGTTTCAAATCGAACAACCCCTTACTTATTTACAGATCAACCTTTTGCAAATCATATGGGATTCATCTTTAATCTATTTCTAAACAGTATTGCTCTGTCTTTTGAAATAACCCATCTTGTAACCTATCAAATTAGCATAGAATTTTCCTGGGGAATCGAAATTGATTAACACGTATTTTAAAATTAGCTCCAACAAAGACCCGCACAGTGTTTTAATATTCAAAAACCCAACAGCAAAACACCTCTGCATTTTTATTTAGATTTAGCTCGATAATAAAGTAAAACTCAAAAAAAATATTTATTAGTATCTAGGATTTTTAAAATTTTCAATTAGTGCATTGACATTCAAATAATTAAACCAAAAGGTATAATATATATTAATTCTGCACGGTGGGCTAGAAAGTGGTTCGATAATCTATTATAATGTAGTTCAAAATAAGACGTATTTTCTAAATAAATTTAGTGAAATATATGATCATCAGCCTTGCATTGTTTTGCCAATGACGTCTGACTATTAATTTAATAAAAGTAATTTTCACAATTCTAGTTAATATACGAGAATACGCATTCTATAATTCGATTTAAATTGGGTTATTGTAAAGACAAATTATACTTATACTTTCTCTATGTACATAAATACGGGGGAAATGATACCAAAAGTTCATTTTAAGTTTATTTTTGTAAAACGTAAAGTCGTTCAAAGTGTAAGTAATAGTGTTACAGAATTTTCCGTCTTTGAAAATTTCGTGTGAGGACTATCAACAAAAAAGAGTAAGTCTTAGTTTGAATTTTGCAAACGTAGAAGAAATTAATATTTACATGTATAATTCAAAAACTGTTAATCATTAATTTTTTCTAGAATGAACATCTTAAGTATCGCACGCAGTGTGTGTGAAGGCGTTTTTACTGGATGTGACGCCATAAAAAAACACAACGAGAGGCACATCGAGATGGTTTATTTCCATGAGGAACTAAAAATTACAGACAATGAGTGGGAACAAATTAAGGATTTGAAAAACCAGTCGACCACAGCGCATAAAGAATGTATAAACGCCGCAATTCAGTTAGAGCGAACCAAGTTGCTATTTGAAAAACCATACGCCATAACAAAATCTACTTGATGTATCCCTCAACGTATTTAGGAAGTTTATATCAAATCTTCCATACATTATACGCACTATGGAAGTTGGCATGCGAAATCAGATATGCAAATTCGACAATTTGCGTTTTTATTTAAATAAGAATTGTTTAGTGAAGATGGTGACATTTGATGAGAATTATATGTTATTTACCAAAGAAACTTTAGAGCACCTTTTTAGGGGTATCTCAGATCGTTCTCAACCATGCTAATACTTTAAAAGAACTAACGGAAAACGGTACTCCTAATATAGATCTGTTGCAGATGTCGCAATGGAAAGATATAATAGGAATGATGTCTTACAGAATCTCGCACATGATGTAATTAAAAGCAAATACAGTAATAGTGGTATTGGGGTCATATTATACGAATTTATAAAAACTTACCCAAGATTGTTTGAAAACAGTATTTGTAGACAAGTTGAGTAAATGGTAGAGTACAACAGGTTTCCATTCCACGCATTTACGAGCGATGTTTAAATTTTAAACCATAGATTTTAGAGAAAATTCTTTAACACTATTAATTACACTTTGTTTTCTTATACGTCTCTAAATTGTTGTATTTCAACTACAGATATTAATAGCTGTAAATAAAATTATGTTATAGTTTTAAATAAAACGATTTTGATCAATAATTTTGTAAAACGTTTATAACACCCTTTTAAAAAATACACATCTCACCCTTTTAAAAAATACACATCTTTGTTATAATTCTTTTCATAAGAACTTATATTCCCATTTCAGTTATGTGGACATTTTAATAATTAAATAATACTAATGCATACTTTATATTTTATAACATAAACAAGCTAATATATACAAAAATAATTTCTAAATTCACATCATTCATTTCTTATGATAATAGTTGAGGTGGTTAAATTTTTACTTTAAAACTCACAATTTAGTATATATTTCATCTGAATATCTGCCAACAGTTTTATAAACCCAATCTCATCAATTATTTCCATAAAATCATCCAAATCCTCGGGCATTACTGACGCAGCAGTACAGTGATGTATTGCTTCCTCGTATGACTGACACATAAGACATTTTTCTCCTTCTATCGAAAAGCGTTGCCCACATTCTACTTTTTTTACTCGTAGAACATTGCGAAATCTTCGAATAACCTCCCCAAAGTCTTTATACATATTTGCTATATCGTCTCTTTAAACTGTACAATCAACAAATAATAACTTCTACGCGAACAGTCCTTTTATATGAGCTACTCCTATTCGGATATGTACCGATTGTACCCGATTTGTGTGCACTATTGTAATATTGTTTAGAAATAGGTTTTAAAGATGAATCGCATATGATTTGCAAAAGGTTGATCTGTAAATAAGTAAGGGGTCGTTCAATTTGAAGAAAATTCCGAAGGATTTAAGAACCTGAGGAAAAACACAATAATAATTGATATCTTACACGACGGAGTTATATTAAAAATACTGCTAAAAGTAATTTTTTATAATAATTCTAATAATGGTGTTGGTGGTTAAATACATGCAAGTAAAACCCACTATAAAACAATTATAAGCGTCACTTTTCCAGTCAAGACTTGCATATAACGCCAATTAACATAATAAGGAGAAGCGCACACTCGACCATCGGCATAAAAGGCGAGGGAGCCATGTTCCAGTGCTAGTCGTCAAAGTATCGTCAAGTTTGATCAAAATTACAAGTTAAAGCTGGATTTTTCTTTTGTTGACGTTACAAGTGATGTGCGAGTACCACAATTAAATATCAACCAACTAGTTGGTAAGACAACCTATAGGTTAGGCGAATTTCCTCCAAATTCTCACCACCATATAATAGAAGTTAGTTTTGATTTATATGGTGGTCTTCAACCTGTCATCCAAGTTATTTGCTGTAGTGGTATGTGTGCAGATTCTACGATAACATCCTCATACTTCGATTGGAAGAAATTGTGTACTTTTTAAGTGGAATTTCAAATTCACCAATTTGCTCAATGCTCAAAACAAGTCAGATTAAATGGTTTGACTACTGGAGACGACGTTGTTGACATACAATTGGATCAAGATTTCAAATTGCAGCTGAGCACAGCCTTTAATAAAGGTATATGGCTGTTGAACAATTTTGAAAAAAAGTTTTATATAATATGGAAATTACGAAAGATCGGAATGTTATTGTGCTACCTGCGTACGAGTGCATCAAGCTATTAAATTTGCGAAAATTAATCTGTTTTAAAATGGCTGAGTTGAGATGTAGAAACTTTCCAGAATTTTACAAAGAATTTGTAGGTGATATAAAAAATGTATGTGAAAATACGACGGAGGAAGAAAGGGTTCAAACGTTATTAGAGGAAGAGAGCCGTGCCAGTATTTCTCTGTCTAATGATTGCAGCAATTTAAATTACTTGACAGTGTTGGAAATTATTAAATGTTACCCCATCCAATACTTAAAAGATGCGACTGCAAGGCAATCGCTTGCGCAACTTTTTAGAGATTTGGCTATCCCAGATTCGTCAGACTCTGGTTACCACAACGGTTTATAGATGTTATCAATACATGTATATATTTTATTCAAAACATTATATTTCTTGATAAAGTTTGGTATACATATTTTTATTGCTAACATTAGCAAAAATTATTAGTAGACGTATTAAACTCTTATTTTTTTTATTCTTAGGTTTAAAGTGGTGTATCCGATAACTGCATTCCTTTTAGCGTCACCAAATATGTGGTTAATGGTATGGAAAGTTGAATGGGAATTTTTTCAAAATGAGCAGTAATGCCGACGACATTTTTTAATTCTGGTAAATACAATTAATCGTCTCGAATTTCACTTTCAAATAATTTACAAAACTGACCTTGCCATGTATTTAAAACAAGTTAAACTTTACACTAATTAACTGCGCTTGCAAATGAGATACAACGTTCGCTCCAAACAATATAGATTTCTCTCGTGGGTGCGGTGCCAATAGGCACCGAGAAAGTTACCGATTTTTTAAGGTAGGGATGTTTGGGGTAAAAATTCCACAAGGAGGTCCACAAGAAGGGAGCAAGGAGAAAATCCATCCCCTCAAATCTTCCTTATGAGAATTTACATGTAAAAAGTGGATCCGGTGGATCCAATGAGTGGATCTCATAAGGTGGATCTGCGTTTGGATGCTCACCATCCTCTACTCGCCTAACTCAGGAGAAGGGCAATGTAAGTGTTTATACAGAGCGGAAGTGCTATCGCAAAGAAATACTTCTCTGATATTTTGTTTTAAACCAACTGATCTCAAACAGTTTCGGGTTTCTAGAAAAAAGCACCATGTAAAAATTAAGAGGTTCCCAGAACACAAAAATAAAGAAGTGAATCTGGTAGTGCTCATCGAGTTTGAAGGTATAATTATAGATAGCTGATTTGTGTATACAAGTATTCAAGACGGCAGTTAAAGTAAATTAGTCTTTACATTTGATTTTCCAATGCTCCATTCGAAAGAACTACATTGGCCAGAAAGCAAGCCTTTTCTACCTGGAAATTTTGAATTTCACCGAACTCTTGCTATTCCAAGCATGGTTGGGATTTTTAACGTGCATGAAAACACACACATCCTTACGCGCACACGCATGCGCACACGCGCGTACCGATACGCTCATGCAGACGCACGCACGCACACACGCACGCACGCACGCACGCACGCACGCATGCACACACACACCACCCCCGCCGCCAAGTAAATTAGTCGCGTAAACATCAATAATGTACATTAAATTTGAACAAATATAGTGTACTTACGGAGGAGAACAAAACTCAAAAGACATTTCAGTTTGAGTTAAGAAAAGATACAGTATAAAACTCAGTAATCAAAAAAATATCGTCTCTTTAAATTGATCTTTCTCAGGGTTAATCCGCTGCATGAAAATATACTGGCAAACTTTCTTGAGATTTTCTTAAGCAACTCGAATATCTGCGTCGTTTGAAAACGTTTCAACTGCGTTTCAAGGGTTTCATATCTGTGTGAGTTGTCTTGATCTACTTCTAGTTATTCTGGAAGTGATGTCTGCGAGAACTGATTCCATTGCCGTCGCTGTGGATTATCTCTTGTAATCAAGGGGTGAAATTTTTCTAGTCCTTTCGGGTCTCGTATTATCCGCTCGGTTTGTTTTTCTATCGGAGAGATTAATATTGTGCTTTTAAATTCTATTTGGTGTTCGGCTTTGTTCAATGGGTGAAAATGTTTGTTCGTGTTTTGACTCCATTTATGTGATACTCTCTTCTTACACAGATTCGGCTGTTAGTTTTTATTATATAGAATTTGTTACAATTGGTACCGTTAGTTTTCAAGTTCCACCTTGGTTTTGGAATTTCCGAGTACTACATTTAACTTTTGATATGGCTAGCCATTTGTATTTATTTCGCCTCATCGATCGGTAGTGCCCTTGGCATATAGCAAATAGGTCTAAGTCACTTCTTTTTTTTTAGCGTCGATAAGTAGGTTAACCACAGCAAGCGGTGATCAGACAAGCCGATCAAAGCAGAACCAAACTAGCGCTTATAAATGTTAAACTCTACTACTCGCGGAAACAAAATCCGACAAAAACAACCTCTACTGGCATTTCTGGAGAGATGTTAAGACCGAGAAAATACATAACAGAGCATGCAAGAAAGCTCCCAGAAGAAGATATAATAGACAAATAACATCCTAAAGATTACGAGTTGGGCACTCCTAAGGAATTCTATCCAGGATACAACACGAACCTTGGATAGTGTCAAGATACAGCTCCTAAATCTATACATCGGTTTAGTAAATTCTATATCGGCTGCGGAAGGCTTTCGACAGAATGTCACAATACAGATTAGTAACTCTAGAACAACCAGCAAGCAAACAAAAAGATTTTAATGGTTTAAAAATAAACAAACACCAACACCAAAGCAATATCTAGAAATAAGGAAGGTGCTCCAGAGCGTATGAAAGTTTAAACTGGAGGAAGTCGTAACACACTATCAAACTACTATTGAAAAAATTCAACTATACCCTAACTCCAACATACATTTCGGTCTAAGGCTTCATATGACGTACTACAGTTTCAACAAACACACCCCTACACGAAGCTCTAATAATTATAAAAGAATTATAAAAAAAAAGACATGTCCAAAGTGAGAGAAACGCTATTGAAGAATGACTTCCAAGAACATCAGAAAAGCCGAAACCAAGTTCAAGAAGAGAAGGAAATACTTTCAGAAGTGCACCTGTCATATGTCAAAGCACCACCAATCAAATCAGCAGGGTCCTAGAAATATACCTGTGATACCGAAAGGTAAAAGGGCCCACAGGTGGAACTCAAAAACTAGGAGTCTACGAAATACCTTATAGCGAACAAGTAGTGTATAGGACCAACAAACAGGAGAATCGGCGTAAAAAGAAGTAGTAGAAAACAATATTCAAGCATTCCTAGCGCACAACATGCAATACATGTCAATACAAACAAAATAAAATAGACTTTGAAAACAACGGTTACGATAGAAAACACAACCAAAGGGATCACGTGAGTAGCTCTAGCTATAGAGAAGAACAAGTTGAATACGTGAGACGGCACACGGCGAATACCGAAGGCATGAAACAGACAGAAGGATGCTAAAATACAACGAAAGAAGCTACTTAAGGATACTAATACGGTAAACCGAGCGAGACAACGTATACAACCATGCTCATTGAAGTAGAACAAAATCCAGAATATATGAAGCAAACAAAACACGACAGCTTCATTTCCAGAATAACCAGAAGTAATGCAAGACTCGTACAGAAAAGTTGAAGAAATTAAGATGCCTGGTGAGACTCAGTAAAAAAATTGTCACAAAAACAGAGGTTATTTGAAAATTCTAAAAAAACACTAGACAGACCAAAGTTATGTTAATAATAATACCTACCCTTGTGTAGACATAAAACTTAACATTAACGTAATAAAAGATTTAGCTGTGAAACAAATTCTAATTCGCAAAATTACAATCATTATCAGTTTTATTGCCTCCGACAATTCTTTATGGTCAGAATCTGCAAAAAAATATTAGTTCTTTATGGCCACTATCTTAAAAAGGTAGTCGTATTAAAACCTTATTAATTATAACTATCCTAGCTTTTGATAAATCATTTTAATAATAATCATTTGATTTATACGTTAAGCTGATGTATTTGTTCACTTTAATTTATAATATGCCTGCATTTTGTTTAATTGAGCAGTTTATATGCAAATTTATGAGTGTAAAGAACGTTCAAAAATACAACATCTCTCTATCTGCATCATAAATCGGCCACTTACAAATACAGTTAAATAAATTTTGCGATTAATTAATTTATTCAACTAAAAAGGGCGTAGACAAAGACCACTGCAATCTAATTTTAGATCATAAAATGTATTGTAAATAATAATTTCGCGTGATGTAGATTGTAGCAAAAATGAATGAGTTGGAAACGGAACACTTTAATGTCAAAATTAACTTTGCATAATAACGTAGTGTTGATCGGATCGTCACCGCACAGCCTCTGGTGTCTTCAAGAAAATAAAGACCGATTATCCAGTTATCGTCACCGCGCACTGAACTGGAACTTTCTTGGAATGCAGCTGCCTCCCGTGTCGCTACTACGCCCAAGGTCCCGGTTTCGAATCCCGACACGGTCCGCTTGAAAAATGTTAGGCGAGCATTTTTCACAAAAATACACCCTCGTTCGGATGAGAGGTAAAATGGAGGTTCCGTGTGTGAGTGTTGTCACGCACGTAAAAGATCCCTACCTTGCTTGGAACAGCAAGCGTTCGGCAAAATTCAAAATTTTCCACGTAACAAAAACTCGCTTCCTGGCCAATGTAGTACCTTCGGGTGGAGCATTGAAAAAAATCACATGCCTCCCGTGTCGGCGGCTCCGTGATTTAGTAGGTATGCGTGTTTGCTACTAAGCCCAAGGTTACGGGTTTGATACCTGTACGTACCGCTTGAAAAATGTTAGGCGAGCATTTTTCACAAAAATATGTCCTCGTTCGGATGAAAGGTAAAATGTAGGTCCCGTTTGTGTGTGTGTGTGTGTGTTGTCACGCACGTTAAAGATCCATACCGTTCTTGGAACAAGGGTCCTGCAAAATTCAAAATTTCAAGATAAAAATTCCCCTCCTGACCAATGTTGTACCTTCGGGTGGAACATTGGAAAATCAAATGTAGTGCCTCATGTGTTAACAAGCCTTCAGGCTGAAGCATGCCGAATGATTCTGGACGTACAAAGATATTCAATGATTGAATTCTTGTACATCAAAACACAATAGTAGCAATGACTGATGAACTGGCCAAAGGGGCCAAAAACGGCAAATTTAAGATAACGTATTTCGGCCGTACCGAAATATTTGATACAAAAAGCTTCTTGACAGTCGATTAGACTATGGAATGAAAAATAGAAAAGGGCAACGACGGAAAGCTAACTTGGCAGTAGCGAAGAAGATCGAGGTGAAATTAGATAAAACAAAGGTATACTAATAACACGTTATGGTGCATTCAAATTATAGCTGCGTAGGTTTCGCCTCTACAAGTACGATTAATGCAACTGCAGCAACAGAGAGGAAGGCGCGCCACATATAAAGAGTTCCAAGGTATAAAATTCAATTTTTAAAAATCATAGAAAATATGTACTGCATATTATAGTTGACTTACTGATGAAATATTAAAGTTAAACGAATGCGGATTAATGTTTAATAAGAATGTTGTCCATATGCCTGCTTTTATGTTTGCAACACTCCTGTCAAATTACTCTTAATTTTTAGAAAATACGCTGTCACATCGCAACGGGAATATTGGCAATTTCATATAGAATACGCTCCTTAACTGTTCGAGATTGACAGGAGGACCAATCTATACGTGGCTATTGAGATACCACCACAAAGAAATTCATTGGGATAAGGTCAGACGATGGAGGCCAGAGAATATCACCACGGTCGGAAATTAGTGTGCCTGGAAATAATTCACTCAAAACGTCATTGACATTCATGCAGAATGTGCTGTGGCACCATGCATCGTAACTACGAAGGTTTTGTAGAGCTGTCGTAAAACAATTACGTATCATTTCATAATAACGTTCACTGTTGGTCGGATCGTCACCGCGCAGCTACTATGGTGTCTTAAAAAAAAAGGACCGACTATCCAGTTCCCATCATATTGCATCAAACTGTAACTTTCTTGGAAAGCAACTGCCTCTCATGTTGGCTGCTTCGTCGCTTAGTTGGTATGTTTGTGACTACTAAGCCCAAAGTCTCGGGTTAAAATGTTAAGGAAGCATTTTTCACAAAAATACGCCCTCGTTCGAATAAAAGCTAAAATATAAGTATCGTGTGTGAGTGTTACTATGCACGTTAAAGATCCCTACCTTGCTTGGAACAGCAAGGGTTTGACAAAATTCAAAATTTGCAGGTAAAAAAACACGTTTCGAGGCCAACGTAGTACGATCGGATGGAGCATTGCAAAAATCAAATGTAGCGCCTTTCGTGTTTCTACGTTACGTTGTTAGGGTTCCAGTAACATGCTTCTGATTTATGGTCGACCCTGTTTCTCGGAATTGTTTCACTCACAGTTTCAGTAAATGTGCGGAAAGTGCATCAGCTACACGCCGAATATTGTAGTAGTTACCACATTGTCGCCTTGCTTTCGTGTATAAATCATTCGCTTTAAAGAACATTTTGATCATAAACGCAAGTTGTTCTTCCGGCCACTGCTCCATTATTACTAACGCTGCTGTACGCTACGCGATCTTATCTAAATTACTGTTATCCGCTGGTTATCTTTGATTTATTGCTTCATTGAATGTCTAGGTGGTCTCTATTGAACGAACGCTTAAAAATGTTTATCTGCTATCTTGATTAATAGTCGTCACTCGTGGCTATCTTTGATTTATGGGATTTACTACTCGATGAATGAAGGTTTGAAATTTCTTGAATAATCTAGATTTCTCCAATAGAAAGAAATGTGCTATTTTATTTAAAATACAAGCTGTACGTTTAGTGTTATTTTATACGCTTTTGCCAGGAATGAATTTAGATACATTTCAATCTTGTTGTGAAATGAACTGAAATGAAAATGAACTGAACATGTTTTAAATGGTATCAAATACTTTTTAATTAGGAGTATTTACAAAAACACGGGCTTTTACTTACGTACTAAACTGTATTTCTATTTAAAGAATAAGATTAACTTATGTTTTATAGTGAAATTATGTGCTAGTTTTAAGTACCAAGTTTTATACTCTACTACAAATTTAGCGCGGCCGGTGTGGCAGCAAAAATGACTCTTGCGCGCATGTAGCCTGAAGATAGGAAGGCTACTTATTCCGTATCCTGGTATTGCAAAAATTGTAACGGTTTAAAAACCAGGTGGTGCCTAAAGACAATGTTATAATATAAATGTGCCGTGTATATGAGTTCTTGCACAAAAAAAAATAATTTTTTTTCTTTTTGAAGTTTCGTCGCGGTTGTTACGCTCCAAATTTGCTTGAAATGATTTCTAGTTAACAAATATGCCATTGAATGTCTAATCATTAATTTAAGTATATTACACGCATTTGTGATGTCTAATTTCAGAATGTGGTCTAGTTTTTCTCCGGCAATGTCTAGGGGAAGCATTCCTTTATTATTATGTGATTATACAGCGTACACGTTTCCCACAGTTTAAAAGGGTATGCGCGTTCTCAACCAATAAGAACGCACTACGTATAACGAGTGGTTTACAAGTTGGAAACAACGAACGGCCATCATATATGCAAAATACGAGTACCTTATCTTGAAGAACTGTGAGAGTAGTGCGATATGCACAATAATGTGATGAAGTTTACCCGTCGATTCCTATCTCTATCCTTCCATATCTTGTCTATGTTCCT
The DNA here is from genome assembly GCA_036346225.1 of Platerodrilus igneus. Classification (NCBI taxonomy): domain Eukaryota; kingdom Metazoa; phylum Arthropoda; class Insecta; order Coleoptera; family Lycidae; genus Platerodrilus; species Platerodrilus igneus. The sequence goes on from JARFIW010001599.1 coordinate 15,161,284, forward strand.
GTTAAATGTTTTAGGTAGCAACGAACTTTGCCAACAAATTTGGAATAATTAGCAACCTACGCTCTGTTAAACGTAGACAACCATAATCTTTAATTAATCAGCTTGCTAATTTGCAGTAATCCAATAGCTAAGCAGATTGTAATTAATTTGCATGGTCAATTTGCAAAGCAAAGTAAATAAGATGTTTGTAGTTTAGTGATACAGATTCCGCCCTCTGTACAAGCAAGCTATTAACTACAGTACCGTTACATTTATGTTTGCCATAGTAATAATCATTAAAATATTCCCAACATAGAAAGTGTATTGTTTAAATCCAATATAGCACCTTCGGGACTAGACCGCTTATCGGATCTTAAATAAATTTTATTGTCTCGTGTGTTAATGTTACCTTTTTCTATAGTTATCGCTTCTTGTATGATACGCTTAGCTTTATTTTCTATCGTGATGACTAAGCTGCTGCTTGGTTGCGCTAACTGTTGTGCGAAAGAGAATGTTCGTTCATTGTTTTGTACGACTTGCATTTGCTCATCCCTTCTTACGCGGATTCTCTTGTTTGATTGCCCTATGTGGAATTTATTTATAATAGGTATATGATATTTTGTAAGTCTCCCCTTTGTTTTCGAATTCCACCAGAGTACCGCCTTTACGTTTAGATATGGCTGAAATATTTTCTTTCAGTGCTTGACTCTGTAATAAATAAAAACAATTGGATTTTCACAAATAGTGAAGTAGATATTTTCCACTATGCATTACCTTCATCATATCGTGCCGTCTTAATTTCCTATTCTAATGTTTTATAAAGAACAAGTATTTATTTGTGTCCATACTAGTTTTCCTTCTGGCTAATAGAACTGAAAAAAAATTGTTTTTATTATATATGTCGCAAGAAAATGATTCAAACAGAGATTTAATCAAAACCTCTAAGGTAAATGATTAATTCACGGAAAATGCTAAAATTACAACTCTGCGGGGTGATTTCCTTAATGAAAGTAAGCGATTTGATCAAATTCCTTAACTGTTTTAGTGAAAAGATAAAGTAAACAAGTTAAGACTAGCACAGCTCTAGATTTCGCTTGTTATCACTCTCCTTTACCTCACCAATTCCCTCCAGCGTAAGTACCGGCCAACGCTGCGCTTCTAACGTGACACGTGCAGTAGCGCAGAAACATATTTTGAGTTTTATTAAGTACTTACCGTAGAAAAATGGGTTCAGATATAGAAAAGATCAAACTCTGACCAATTTGTATCTAAAGAACAGTTTAATGAAACTATCAAATTTTTGAACAAGAGGTATGATAAAGAAAAACGTTTATGGACCCGAAAGGACAGAAGAAGTTATCACAGTATTGAACAATTAGCACCACCACTTAAACTGCAACGGACACATAAACAGTACTATTATGGAAAAAGTAAGATGTTACGGTAGTAGGTACCAAAAATCTATGGTTTCGAAGAGAAGGTCTAACTCCAATCCAGTTGTGAAAATAGTGTCAATGGCAAATCTATACCACATACTTCAAGAAGCCCATCAGTCGACTGGCTACGGAGGAAGAGATGAAACGCTGCATGGTTGAAATCGAAATACCCAATACCTACCTCAGTTGTACTAGAGTTTTTAAAGCTATTCACGGTATGCAGGTCTAAAAAAATTCCAAGAAAAGGAATCGTTGTTTGCTCAGTTGTATGTAGCAATTTCAATCATCGTGGCCAAGATCATTTAGTTGACTTACAGTCGACGCCAGATAGAAGTTGCAAATGGCTATTAACACTACTAAGACAACACGCCGAAATTCAGCTTTCTTCGACCGTTGACTTCAAAAAAAGCTGCTGAAGTAGCAGTGGAGCTATTAAAAATATTTTTAGAACTAGGTTGTCCTCATATACTACAAAGCGATAATGGCGGTGAGTTTACGGCTGCTGCCATACAAGAATTAACAAGCCTATGGTCAACATGCAAAATTGTAAATGGTAGGCCTAGACATCCAGCTAGTCAAGGATCTGTCGAGCTATCAAATCAAGATGTGTGAATCTATGATACGTGCTTGGCTAATGGACAATGACACAAAAAATTGTGCTATGTTGTAACTTTGTTCAATTTCAAAAGAATTCCTTTTTCATCCAACCATTAAACGATCACCTTACAAAGCTTTATTTGGAACAGAACCAAAAACAAAACTTCAATCTAGTCACACTTCAAAAGAGTGTTTGAAAAACTTGCGCTGAAGAGGACTTGGATCTACTTCTTAATAAGGAGGACCCTAGCATTATTTTAACACAAAAGACTTACCAGTAGCTTCCTTAGAGAACAACAACACTGCAACTTCAAAAGATGTACTAGCATCTGAATTAATTGATTGTAATGCTTTAACTTTAAATGATCTATCAATAGTTCAATCAACTAACAATAACACTTCAATGTCACACCATCTACGGGCAGCTGATTTACTTACAAAAAAAGCTTTAAATTTAGAAGAGCTACCGAAAATTGAATCAATTTCTTTATCGACAACAAGACCACTGGAACTAGTTAACAACCCTACTTCAACTCCCGCTTCAACAATTATAACATCTATAGTGTTACTGGCACTAAAAGGGGGAGCAGCTGTCAGCGACAGTAAAGCATGTCATGTTGTTTGTGGAATAGATCTACTAGAGTCCATTCATATGACATTTGTAAAAAATCCTATGCACGCAATATGTGGGTATACTAGGAGAAGAAGAATGTGAATCTAAAATTCTATGCTATTTATGCCAAAAAGAAGAGTGCATTAAAGATCAAAGAGAAAATGCTATAAAACACCTGAAAAGATTAGCTGAAAAATGAATAAAGTTTCTTTAAAGAAATTTGAAGATGTGTTAGTAGATTTCACAGTTTCGGTTGATGTAGTTAAGGTAGATAGAGGGCCATTACGGAAATAACACTGTGGAAATCGTATTGGATATACAAATAATTTATACTAAATTGATACCTCTGTTGGAATTATAAAAGATTAGCCACCTAGAAACGCTCTTCAAATAGCTACTCCAACATTTACCAAAACAGTTCCGCAAACTAACCTAAGTTTGCGGTAGGTTGCAGGAAAATATCCCTATTTGGAGAAGATTTAAGAAGTGCTCCTGCAAAAAATTCAAAAATAAAAAGATGTGCCTGTAGAAAAAGTAACGGACTTTGTAACTCGAGATGACACAAATGAATGAACATTATTATTTATTAATTACATTTACTAAAAATGTGTAAATTTTTGCGGAGAAATTTCGGTAACCAAGCAGTAGAGAAAAGTGGAACACGTATACGAAAAATAATAAATGATAATAAAAACAAACAAACAATTACTTCAAACAGTTACTCTTTTAAAAATATCACAATTATTGACTGTGGCCGTACGAATACGAAATAATCTTAATACGACCGTACAGGACGGGAAGCGATTATCGACTTTTGACTCTTGTCTTCGCCATGGCAGGTGATAAGAAGTTCTTGCACATGTTAAGGACACAGCAAAGTTTGTCGTTATCGCGACACTTACAAACAGGTGCGGTGTCTGAAGTAATACACGATACGTGCAATGACAATTTGAATATACCAGCGGAGGTAAGTAATTAACAATTCCAAATGCTAAAATAAATACAAGCGGTAAATTAAATATTAATTATAATATAAACGAAACTCTTGTCTTCGCCATGGCAGGTGATAAGAAGTTCTTGCACATGTTAAGGACACAGCAAAGTTTGTCGTTATCGCGACACTTACAAACAGGTGCGGTGTCTGAAGTAATACACGATACGTGCAATGACAATTTGAATATACCAGCGGAGGTAAGTAATTAACAATTCCAAATGCCAAAATAAATACAAGCGGTAAATTAAATATTAATTATAATATAAACGAAACATACCGTCCACGAAAATGCAAAGCATTGTAAAGAAAATAAAATGAAATTAAAAAAATAAAAGGAGTGGAGCGGAATGAAAAAGCGAAAAAAAAAGGATTTACAAAACAAAAAAAAAATTATTTCTACATTGCGGACAAAGGACAAAACTTTGACACAAGACGCCTTAGCTCGCCATGAGCAGTTTTGAGTATGACCACCCTAACGACACCATCCGTCCCAGGATGCACAGCTACAACACGGCCGAGGGACCAGCTAAGGGGAGGAACATTAGCGACCTTAATTAACACTAAGGTGCCCAACTCAACTTGAGGAGACGATGTGTGCCACTTGGAGCGGTGTTGTAGCGAGTGCAAATATTCCTTGGACCAACGGGACCAGAAATCTTGTTGAATTCGCTGGAGCAATTGCCAATGAGAGAGGCGATTAAGCGGAAGGTGAGAAAGCGCGGGCTCCGGAATGACGGTGAAAGGGGCCAAAGTTAAAAAATGACCTGGCGTAAGACAGTTCAAATAATTAAGGCCATTGCTAAAAAAGGCGAGAGGACGTAAATTCCAAATGACCTCAATTTGGATAAAGACTGTGGCCAACTCCTCAAAGGTTAACACTTGCTCGCCAATAGTACGCAGGAGCAAGGTTTTAACCAATTTCACTCCCGCCTACAACAAGCCACCAAAATGAGATAAGGCCGGCGGTATAAAATGCCACGAAATATGTTCCTTAGAGGCAGCAAGCTTGGCGAAATGATTTAACTGTTTATGAGCACCCACAAAATTTGTGCCACATTCACTATAGAGGTGATCACAACAGCTGCGCCCGGCAATAAATCGGCGCAAAGCCGCTAGAAAGGCGTCCACGGCCAAATCGGATACTACTTCAAGGTGCAGCGCTCTGGTATCCATACAAATAAAAAGACATAAATACGATTTTAAAACTTTGGCACTCCGTAGTCGAGACATGTTAATAGAAAAGGGACCAGCAAAGTCTACGCCCGAACACAAAGAAGGTTTGACTTGAGTAACTGGCATGAAGGCAGGTTGCCCATAGGAGGCTGCAATGCGACCGGATTGGTCTTCCAGGACGATAGACAATGACTCATAATAAGACGAATAAATTGTTTTCCAGAAATAATCCAGAAGTGCTGACTGACGAGAAAATGGACCATCTGAGCGCCCGCGTGGAAGTATTTAGAATCAACGTAGGTAACATAAAGATCAGTAAATCGACTTTTGCTAGGTAACAAAGCGGAAAATTTACGGTCAGAGGATAAAGACGTGTGAGCCAGGCGACCACCGACCCGTGATTCCATCTAGAATAAAAGGGAACAACTTGCGAAAACTCATTTTTAAAGTGGATCGGGAATGAATAGTCTCAAACTCGATAGTAAAATAAGATTGTTGAGTATACGCAAGTAAAGAGAGCAAAGCATGGTGCAATTCAGAAGATGACAAAGGTTCGAAATGCCTTTCGAGTGGGTGACGTAGATTATGACGAAAACAGAGAATCCAAGCAACAATGCGCGTAATAAAGAGAAAGGAGGAGTGATTTTCTAGACCTGATCGAATCCAAGAGATGGTTACGACAGCGGATAAAACAATATAGCGTTGTTCAGTGAGAACTTCAAGAGTATCTGAAGGCGGAATATGTGGCCTGTAATTTTGGAAAGATTGATACAGAGTTGGTAAAGCCGCTCACCATAAAGAACATTGGCAATATGTCGGTGGGGAATAAACCACGGAACCCGACATCGGCAGGGTTCTCAGTGGAGGGAATGTGATACCAAGAAGCGCAAGTCGTGTTTTCCTGAATGTAAGCAACACGATTGGCGACGGGGAACGAATCCACGAAAGTACTACCATGCGGTCAGATTAACAGTAAATTTTATGAAAGGTAAGGTTAGAATCAAAAGTTTTGAGCACAAAGATTAATAATTTGGATACCAATGCGGCGGCCAACAATTCCAGCCGGGGCAAAGAGATTGTACGAAGAGGAGCTACCTTAGACTTAGCGTACACTAAGCGAACCTCAACGGCGGAAGGGGAAACAAAGCGAAAATAAACAACAGCACAGTAGCCATGTTCGGAAGCGTCAGCAAAGCAGTGAACTTTGCACGTAGTAAGCTGTGGCAGGATTAGCAAGCGGGGTAAAGCGAAATCCGAAAAAAGCAGTAACTCATGCAAGTATCTCTCCCATAAACGGAGGAAGTCGGCGGGAGCGGGAGCATCCCATTCTAGTTTAAACGACCATAAACATTGAATTTAGTGTTTTACCAGGAAAGTAAGGGGGGGATAAAAGTCCCATAGGGTCAAAAATACGGGCTAAGTTGGAAAGTAGGTTGCGCTTGGTACAAGAAATACTTAGTGGCTGAACTAGAAAACAAAAATTGTCTGAGGTGGGGTTCCGTTGAAGACCTAGAACTTTTATGGGTTGAGTATCAGGATCCTCAAAGGAGCGGGGTTGCGCGAATTGCTGCGCAGTGGAAAGATCTTTTAGATTTATAAAGTTCGAAACCACCAAGTTTCAAAAGAACAATTACATGATTACGTAGATCGAGGGTTGATTCAAGAGAATTTCCACCAGTAGCGATGTCATCAATGTAAGTATGGTGGCGAAGAGCGAAAGCGGCTAACGGATAAGAATTACCTTCGTCTACGGCCCACTGTAGAAGCGTACGTATGGCAAGGAAGTGAGCACAATTGATTCCATAAGTAACGGTATTCAATTAAAAATTCTGAATGGTCTCCTCCGGGGAGAAGTGCTAAACAATTCTTTGATAGTCACACTGAGCGGGATTAACAAGAATTTGTCTATACATCTGACGAACATCGGCAGTGACAGCATGAGGATGTAAACGAAATTGTAACAAAATTGCGGTAATACCCTATTGCAGCTTCGGCCCAACAAACAGTGATCGTTTAAGGATGATTGAGACAGAGTTTTAACAGAGGCATTGAAAACAACTCGTAATTTCGTACATATGCTTTCGTGTTTCCCAACGCAATGATGCGGGATGTAATAAGAAAAGTCCAAATGAGACCCACTAACAACAGATTGCATATGTTGAGAATCCAGATATTCACGCATGAACGAAGCGTACTGTTCGTAAACACGAGGTTGCTTAAGTAGACGATTTTCTAGAGAAACAAATCGCTGTAAGACAAGATCACGACTACCTGGAAAATATGGTTCTTAATCTCTAAACCGCAGTGAGACGACATATCGACCTTGTTCAGTGCGGCTGAACTTTTCAACAAAATGTTTTTTAACTAAAGTTTCTTCAAGCGTAAAAGGTTGAGCGCCCGGACAGATTTGACTTTTCAGAATTTAGTGAAAATATCGTTCAATGGGGAAGTAGAATTTGTCATACAAAACAAGCTAGTTACTTCAGAAGCGGGCGAGGAAGGTATGCTTCCCATTAAAACATATCCAAAAATAATAGCAACAGGTTGATCGCTAGCACCCTGCATGCGACCGTCTAATAATACTTGGGGGGAAATATCCGCGCCAAGTGAGAAATCAATGGGACCAGATTGAATAAGGAGCGGAGCAGCTAGCTTGATGTTAGCAATATGACTGAAATGTTCTAAAGAAATATTAGAAGTAGGTAAATTTTCACAAATTTTGGGAAAGCTCTACAGCTTGATAATTAATAATCGGTAAAGAAACACTTATTGGTTTGAGCGAGACGGCGACAGCACCAAGAGCGCACGGAGCCTAAACCACTAAGGGTAAGGGAATGTGGAGTAGTACGAAAACCTAAACGTTTTACATTATTTTGCGAAATAAAGAAAGTCTTGCTACCCGAATCGAGTAAACTACGAAATCTTTGGAAAGAACCAGAGCAATCAGCAATTTCCACTTGAACGGTGGAAAGTACAACGACGGAAGTTTTAGGAATTTAGGAATTAAATAAAACGACATTCGAAGTTGACGGGAGACTTCAGCTAAACGAAAGCAAGAGGAGCGGAAGGCTTGCAGCGGGACTAGTAGAAGGTGAAACCTTAGAGGCTGCGGTGTCCGGGCTCAAGCGAGCCTGGTTACTAACAGCGAAAATGGGTTTAGACGCAACGCGATCCAAGTGCAATATGGAATGATAACGTTGATTGCATTGGCGGCACGAAAAAGTGGACTTGCGTTTATTTAAAATGTGAGAATTGCTTAGGCAATTAATGCAAAGTTGTTTTTTTTGCAAAATTGTAGCGATCTTGCAAAGAAAGTTTGACGAAATCATTACAACGATAAAGATTGTGAGCTTGTTTACAAAGCGGACATGTATTAACATTAGGTTTTGTCTGTACTAAATGGAAACGGCGGGGCGAGAACGAATAACTTTGTTTAAATCGGTTCTATGATTTACCGACAAATTTGATAAAGATTTACAAATTTTTTCCAAATAAGCAATTAACTCTTTATAGGATGGGATAGATGTAGGATCTTTATGCAATTCAAAAGTACGGGCAGTGTGTACATCAAGGCGATTTAAGATCATTTGTACAAGAATAAAATTCCATTGCCCTATAGGCAAATCAAATTTCTTAAGCGTTTGTAAATTATCAGTAAAGGTATCGACTAATTTTTGGAAACGCGTGGTGTTATCAGAATTCAATTTGGCAAATTTATCAATATTGTTCCATATAGCTGAAGTAATGTGGCAAATATTACAATATTTCTCGCGAAGTTTATTGTAGGCAAGAAGGTAATTGACTTCTGTAAGGTCAAAGTTCTTAATGATTAAGAGTGCCGGACCTTTCAGTGCTGATTGAAGATAGGAAAATTTATTCACGTCCCACAGATCGTTATTAAGATAAACTAAGCTATCAAGGTGGTCAATAAAGCTCTCAAACAAATAACCTTCCCCCTCAAACGTAGGAAGGGTCAGCGGTAGAAGTGAAACTTTCGACTTAAAGGTATCTAACGGAGCGGACACAGTAGCCAGAGACGACGATGATTGGCTCGGAATCAGCTTGACATAAAGCGCTTTTATTTTAAGGAAATTGTTATCAAAGCGTTTACGAATAGTGTCTTCCGTTTCAAATTGTTCATCTGGTCATTGGCGGAAGCAATTACACTGACTATAAAATTATGTTGTGCAAATAAATTTTCTCGAACCGTTTTAAGAGATTGGTATTGCGCTCGAAACAAATCTAAAAAGGTTTGTTCAACTGTAGATTTCTTAGCGATTCCATACATTTCATGTAGCAAGATCGAAATATTGCGTAGAAAATAGCTACGTTTTAATTTCTCTGCCATAATTAAAATTAAGTAAGTCAAAAGGGCGGATAAAATGGAAACGAACTTTGGTGCTTTAAAATAAAAGACAATGCGGCGCTAACAAATACGTAAGCCTAATACCAATTCTGATACCAAACCAGAAATCAAGAAAGACTCGTAAACAAGATAACAAAATAAATGAGGTTTAGTCAAACTTGCAATGCTTTGATGAGCAGTAGCTAACGTAAATCTATTATCATTTAAAATTTGTTGTAACATTCACATCCAGTGAGAAGCGATTAATGTAATTTTTAGGTTTTGCTGCGGCATCTGTCATTTCATTTTAAAAATAGCGAAGCGTAGCACAATTATTGGCTGCGGCCGTACGAAAACGGAATAATCTTAATGCGACCGTACAGGACAGAAAGCGATTATCGACTCTTGACTCTTGTCTTCTTCATGACAGGTGATAAGAAGTTCTTGCACATGTGAAAGACACAGCAAAGTTTGTCGTTATCGCAACACTTATGAACAGGCGCGGTGTCTGAAGTAATACACGATACATGCAATGACAATTTGAATATACCGGGCGGAGGTAAATAATCGACAAATTCCTAATACCAAAATAAATACAAGCGGTAAATTAATAATAATAATTTAATTTCTAATATCTAATTAAGGGATTTGATCAAATCACTTACTTTCTTTAGGAAAATCACCCTACAGTTGTGATTATAACTGCTTGCGTGAATTGATCATCTACCTTAGCGATTTGATCAAATCTCCGTTTTTATCATATCCCTGCAACATATACATTTTTGCATCCACTTGTTATTTAAATCAACCTATTTGTCTAATAACAAGACGTTTGTAATTAAATAATCTATTTTAGAATATGTAAATTATTTAATTTTTCGATTAATTAATTTGTCATCAACTTCTAGTTTTAAGTTGCTTAAGTGGCATGGGGAAAAGTAATTCGAGCATAGAAAACGAAAATCAATATAAATTGTTAGTTATTTTGCAAAAAAAAGAGCCAATGACCGGTTTCACTGTCCTTGCAGATCATCAAACGGACGCATCTCTTTTTGCAAAACAACCAACTAAGTTCTGGGATTATACACAAATCAAGGTGTATTTATTATAAAACAGTTTCTCATGCGCCCTCTCTACTCGAATGTAAGCAACTAACCATCGGTAACTTTACAAGTCCTAACATGATCAGCATAGATGGAGTTGCCAGACAAAATTTTTAAAAACTTAATCAATAGACAAGATGAAAAATAAATAAACAAATGGCCGAATTCCTACTTAACATTGGCGGACCTTCTAAGAAGGTACTACATCCAATGCAAATTGAGGACGTTGGCCTAATACGTTTCTAGCTACTTGATAATGAATAATTTTGCCTGATGATCTGCAAGAACAGTGAAACCGGTAACGAGCTTTTCTTTTTGCAAAATAAGCAATAATTTATATTGATTTTCGTGTTCTATGCTCGAATTATTTTTTCCCATGCCAGGAAAAATTATTCATTAACAGAGGTTAATGTAAATATGTACACTAATTTCATGTTACTGACTTTGGGTTCCAACAAGTTTCTTAATTAAGAACAATCCTTACAAAACTCTTTTATAAACAATTCGATAGTGTTACGACATATATCAATTAATTGCTAAACAAAACATTTTCAGGTACCTAGGTATTTAAGTAGAAATAGGCAGAGCTTCAAATATAAAAGGTGGCTAAGTGTTTGTACATGGGGTTGTTGCCAACATTCTTGAAGCCTAACGCAAGTCCATACCTAACGCATAGCAACAACGTCTTTACTTTCGTTGGAAACATCAAAGACAGCTAGTTTTGTAACTGGACGGTGGTATTGTCCGTGTAAAGTACGAACTATGGCACTCCTCACTTGACCATCTTTTCCGTTAATAGTCGCTGTTACTGTTCCTTTAGGCCATGTACACCCAGGAAGATTTGGATCCACTACGGCGACAACATCGTTTTTCTCGATAGGCTTGACTTTATCAAACCATTTAGTTCTTCTTGTGAGTGTTGGCAAGACTTCCACTACCCATCTCTTTCAAAATCTGTCGGCGAGGAATTGAGAATGTCGCCAAGAGCTTTTGACATACTTGTTGCTCGAGTCAAACATTCCTAAGGCTTTACAACCTGACGAGCTGCCCTGCAGGAAATGACTTGGAGTTTTGGCTTTGTGATCAGTTGTATTTAATGGTCAATATATAAATGGACGACTGTTTACGATATGTTCAACTTCCAAAAGAAGGTTCTACGACTTCTCATCAGCGAGTCGTATTTCCGGGGTAACGACTTGGTACATTACCTTTTGCATAGAGCGAATCATGCACTTCCATGAAACCCCCATGTGGGGACTAGCAGGCGGAATGAATGTCCACTTCATTTCTGTGGCTGTAAGCTTTTTTGCATAGAGCTGAAATCTATCTGTCTGTATGCTTCGTGCATTATCTCTCCAGCTGCCACCAAGTTTGTCCTATTAACACTAAAAAAACCCTATTGGCGTGCCTCTTCTGGCACCAAAATTTCTAATTGCTAATACACATGAGTTTATAGAGAATGAATGTGCTACCTCAACATGTATCGCACAACACGTCATACACGCGAACACTACGCCGTATTTTTCTGCGTATGTCGTCCCGTTGTGACCATGAACTGGCTGAAAACGTATGAGAACGGTCTAGTAAACGGAGACAGGCTTGCTTTCCGCAATTGTCTCATTTCTGGCGGGTTTGGTTTCGTTGCTAGAATTCTACAGAATTAGCAATTCTGTCGAACTGTACGTAAGGTACGTCGCAGCTTTTAAACTTTTAAAAAATTTCATTTATTATGGTTAAATGGTGCACGTAATTATACTTTCGATGATAATCTTCAACTTGTAAAAGCGTAATTCTATCACAGTTTGGTAAGATACTGGATTTCTTTCTATGTACGAACTTGACACATTTTGAAGCGGCTGCACAGTCGTATGATTCCATTCTCATCTACGAACGGTGAAAGCTTTCGCAAAGCACTTATTTTATCTAAGGAGTGATTTGGATTTCTTGCAACATGCGAATTTCATTTTGATAATCTCGGCTTGAGCGAGGCGGTAGGGAAATGTCTGACTCCATACCAACCCTTCGAAAGTTAAATTAATTGATCTCAAAACAGAGCGCTTCTGTGCTATACATATGCTTGCTTTTTCTTTTATCCTTTCGACAAAACGTTTGATATAAGCTATGCAATTTACTAGGCGTTTCCGTTTTGAAAATCGGGTCACGTCTAGTACAGACGCACACCTTACTTGAACAGCTACATAATGCGATTCCTTTTTACCTGCACACGATAAATTAATTTTAAAAGTGTTGAAATCTTGAAGACTGTGAAGTTTTTGGTTGATACCGAAGCCACTAGGACGATTGCTACTCCGGATATAGTGCGCGACAATGGTAAAGTGTCATCCGCAACGGTGCGTCTTCGAACCGTGACTGGTGAGAAAATTCAAACACAAGAATACTAGATGCACAAACTGGAATTGAGAGCAAGATATTTGACCATCAGGTAGCAAAAGCGAACATCACCGAAGAATTTATCTTGGGAACGGATATCTTGAAGAGGTATGGATTCCATGTAGATATAAAAAAGATATATTGAGAGTAAGGAACGAGTAAGTGCTATTTTGCGGAACCGACGATGGGTCTATGCGAATTTGTTTGAAAAGACAGAAGTGTGGTGATGGTGCTCTCCGGAAGGCTTTGTGCGCGCTATTGATCCAATAAATGACGAATTTCTTTGGAAAATGAATGCTTGCGAAAGGTTGAAGTGAAAAACTAAAGATAGAAACTTAACTACGGTCGTTTACGTGGCGGAGTGTGCCGATGTTGGAAAAGAACTATCCACCAGGGAGCGTTCCGCGAAGTTATTGGATCAGTTGACAAAACCGTGCTTGCATCTTGAACAACAACTGGCCTGACTTAAGAACTTGATCAAACGGTAGTCGGACGTGTTCGCGGTCGACGGTGGTCAATTAGGTAAGACCGCAGTAGTCAAGCATGCAATCGATACAGAAGATGTCCAACCAATAAGACAGCAGCCGAGAAGGCTTCCATTGACCAAACGCGAGGACGCCGAGAAAGTGATTGAAGATACGGAGGGGCAAGGAGTGATTGAGCACTCTGATAGCCCTTGGGCATCGCCTGTTGTGCTTGTTAAGAAGAAGGATGGGACAATAAGATATAATGTTTTACTACAATCGATTAAATGACGTAACTAAAAAGGATAACTACCCACTTCTAACGAATTGACGACACCCTAGATACATTTTCAGGGTCACCGTGGTTCTCAACGTTGGATTTGAAAAATGGCTACTAGCAAGAGGATATGGAACACAAAAATCGAGAAAAACTAACTAACTAATAGTACTGGTATATGGAAATTTACAGTCATGCTATTTGTACTCTGGAACGTTCCTGCCACCTTTGAGCTTTTAATGGATAACATCTTGCGTAGGTTATCGTCGGAAACCTATCTAGGTATATTTGGATGACGTAATCGTTTTTGGGAAGTCGTTTAGGGAACACTTGGGAAATTTAGAAAAAGTGTTTCGAAGATTCAGAGAAGCTAATTTGAAGCTGGGTGTAAAGAAATGTCACCTACTAGGTGAAGAGGTGAAATACCTAGGACACGTAGTTTCACGCAACGGAGCCTGATCCGGAAAAAGTTAAAGCCGACACCAAAAAACAAACATCAGTTACGCAACTTTCTGGGGTTGTGCACTTACAATAGAATCGTTTCGGGTTTGAGAATATAGCCAAATCCTTGACCAAGCTGACTGAAGTTGGGCGTGATTACGTTTGAGATGAAGATTGCCAAAATGCGTTGCAACACTAACGCACTAACAACTACACGATTTTAAGCTGTCCTCGTTCGGAAGGCAAATTCTTCTTGGATACAGACGCTAGCAATGTCGCCATCGGAAGTTTACTAGCCCAGTTACAAGACGGGCATGAAAAAGTCATGGGTTACTTTAGCAAGGTACTCTCGAGACCGAAACGAAATTATTGTATTACTAGAAGGGACCTATTGGCGGTGATGAAATTCCGTAGAACACTTTGTAAGTACCTCCCGAGAGAAAATTCCACCTGAAAACCGATCACGCCACCCTGAGGTGGCTATTACAGTCTAGAAACCCCAAAGAGCTAGTCGCCAGATATATAGAAAGACTGCAGGAGTATGACTTCGACACGGTACGAGTCATCGTTATGCAGATGCGCATTCGAGACGGCTTTATCCGGAAGATTTTAGTACGATCTACTTAGTAGGACCACCGTGATCGATGACGTTTGGCAGCCTCTATAGATGCAAACGGAGCAGGAGAGTGGTAATGATCTATGTGTCGTTCTAGGTTGGAAGGTCAGAGAAGGACATCCCTATTGCTAAGTTATTACCCCGTTAAGTGGAACCTTGAAATCGTACTGGGAACAATAGGATTCTATGAAAGTAGAGAATGGGATCCTAGTACGAACCTTAAAGAATGCAGATAGAGCAGTAAATACGCTTCAGATGGTGGTTCCTAGAAACCGAGTATCGAAGGTTTTAGGACACCTGCACAATGGGACCTCGGAGGACACTTGGTCGTTAAGAAGGCTCTGGAGAAAGTCCGAGCAAGATTTTATTGGATAGACTTCAAGGACGATGTGAAGAAGGGGTGCCGCAAGTTCATCTGTACGCACCATTTGGAAACCGTAAGGCTCCAATAAGGCAGTATAACGTAGGTAGCCCCTTTGAGAGATTGGCAATCGATATTGCAGGTCCATTCCCTGTAACCGACTTCGGGAATATGTATATCTTGGTAGCCATGGACTATTTTAGGAAGTGGATCGAAGCGCATGCCATACCAAATCAAGAAGCTGCAACCGTAGATGACGTCTTGGTATGAGAACTGTTCTGCCATTCTGGAGTTGCTAAGGAGTTGCACTCCCACCAGGACCAAAATTTAAGTCAGCTATATTTCAAGAAGTTTGTCGGTTACTAGGGATGAGGAAGACTCGAACAACAACACTGTAGGCATGTTAGAGCGTATGAACCGTATCTTGTGCAAGTACCTTTTCAAGGTAGTCTTCAGGCATCAGAGAGGCTGGGTCTTCGGTTCACGAGAACACTAAACAGACACCTGCATATGCTATGCTGAGACGCCAGGTACGTCTGCCGTGTAATCTTGAGTTTGAGTGTAGGCCGAAAATGATATCGTGGGTGAGAGCTACCCCGAAAAGCTCAAACGCAAGATGCACCACATCCATGGTGACGTTAGGAAAAATATCCAAATGGCAAGCAATAGAATGAAGATCAGATATGACATGAAGGCGCAGAAGTCTGGTTTTCAAGAGTGCGACCGTGTCTGGCTATACAACCCCGGAGAAAGGCATGGACTGTCGCCAAAGTTACAAAGACATTGGGAGGGTCCGTACAAAGTCGTAATAAAGAACAATGGCATGGTATGTCGGATTCCTAAGCTTTCAAAAGGAAGAACGGTGGTAGTGCATGTCAACCGGTTAGCACTATATGATAGTGATGACGCCGGTAATGCCGAAGAACGACAAGCAGTGAAACAAACAAATATTTATGCTCGTGATAATGAACAAAGATCTTGACCGAGTTATGATTAGTTCATGTTTCTGTACAGCGGCACAGGCAAAGCGAGATTTGAGGTCACGGAAGAGATTCAAGATGATCTATACAATGCACCACTGGAATACTCCCTGACGCATTGCGTAGAGGTTCCTACGTACATCGACGTAGCATGAAATCTAAAACAAGAATGACCGGGCTCAATCGGCGAGTAGGTAGGGCATTACCAAAATAAAAGTGTAGGAGAGGCCTGAAATAAAGTACACATTAATTTAGAACAAAAGAACCATGTAACAGAAAAACGTCTAATTAAGCAACATGTTACATAAAAAAAGGAAAACCCACTTAAAAAAAAAGCTCTAACCCTTCCCTTTGTCATACTCTTCAAAAGAATTTCTATAGTATAAAATAAAGGGTAGGACGGCAATATTATTTAATACCTTCCTAAATTTCCCACTACTAATTTAGCTGGTAACGTCTCCCATGACTATAAATCCAGAAAAATTTACACCCAAAACTAACTAGGATATACACAAAAAAAATTAATTTGATACAAACTGGAAAAGAAATGAATTGAGGGTTGCTAGTTAACCACTCACAAGTATATTATATAGACAAATTATTAGTTTGGATACGAAGTGCGCATCTCATATTTGACCAAAAAAAACAAAAAACTAATCAGTAAAACTAATCAAACTAATCATAAAACTTGTGAGTTTTTTTTGACAAACGTTTTCGTTTTTATTTCAAAATTGCACATCATACCTGTAAGACGATTCTAATATTTATGTATAGCAACCAACAATTGTCCTACGTTTCCAAGTTTGTTGTCACATAACTACACCAAACGCAGATAAAGGGTAATCTCTTGATGTACATACAAAGAGAACAAGTCATATACTTGCACGTGTCTGAGTCATTATCTTACACGCCAGCGGACGTGACTCAGTACAGAATCGCCATGGTAGTCGGATCCATTTACCCAATTACCATAACGGCAGCAGCGATCTACGAGTAAAAAGCACCAGTTGGCCTGTGGCAACGAACAGCCGGGCCTACATAAAAAACAATTTGGCCCACAGTTAAGAGCTAAAAGATAATCTTATTAGTATGCATAAGCGCGGGAGAACTTACCGATGTACCCAAGATATCCGCCACTTGTCAACAAGAAAAGAAACGTGCATCGCTCTAGAATGAGTAACTCGAAAATACTACCAAGCACGAGCTGCAACATTAGATTCATTTCGTTTTTGAAAGCAGAATTCAACATTCAAACTTCGCGTTATCACAACATGCCAAGAGGTGATTAGAAACTCGAAACACTTATCAAATAGTACGATACCTTATTTCGACGAGTTTCTAGGTCGTAGCATTTAGGAAGTAATTTTACGTTATCAGAATATGTAGCAAACCAGCGGACATCTAAAACGAGGTACAGACTATTTCATTTAGAACGTAAACTTTCCAAATTCGCAGCAAATGAGTTTCATTGAAAATATAATAAACGAACTTATTGTAAGAAGGTGAAATATACAGGATGGTGTTGGAGCATTAAAAAGTAGAAACAGAATCTATGTGAATAGAAAATGAATTAAAAGAAAAAAGGTGTATTTTAATCTATGCCAAAAATAAACGTAACCAGGTTAAACTTTGATATGTTTCAAAGACTTGCTCGGGTGTTTAAAAATAAATCTAGTGATCTTGAACAACTTCGCTGACAACAACCAAAAGTTGAAAAGATCATACGGTTAGAGGACCGACATCGAAGCATCTACTACTTGATGATTAAGCAGCAGCCTTCTGGTAAATTTGAGACACGAAGTTGGCTATACCCAAGATCGGTTGTGGGCTCGATAGGTTGGACTGAAGGATGGTACGAAATATGTTAAAGGTACTGTTCCAGAATATCAGGTCCAAATTTTGGTGTGTGGTTACAATCCAAATGATGCGGCGCCTGATATGAAGAATCTTGGTTGCAACTTCTATCAACATGGAAACTGCAGAAATGGTTTTGCCTGTTCTTACCGCCACAGATACTTCCGACGCCCAAGTCACAGGGTGTACTAGGGCAGAACAGTTTTAAGAGGGGGCAGTGTAGCGCCTTTCGATCTGGTGTTGACCAGAATAATATATCGGAATGTAAACTAAAGGTGTGAATAAACAAAAGATAATTGGTGTGTACCCTGCGGCGTAACAGCTTCAAATATCTGATGATTGACAGGTCCTGCGGTGCGAGATCACTCGATTGACAGGCACAAGGCTTTTACATTTTTAGGTTATTAAGATTACAATGGGTATATTCGAGACGTACAGTAGGAAATCTCGAGAAGATAATTTACATAATTCTTGTAGATACTGAATTTTTGACAACAATTAAAATGTAGATAAATTTGTGGTCGTTGTTATAGCAAGTCAGTTCTAATTACAGCTTCAATTATAATAAATCATGATGTTAGTTCTAATTAAAGTTAAGCTCTAATGTAAAGTTTCTGTTACGGTATGCTTTAGTTTAAAGCTTAAAAAGGTGTGATACAAATGTTCAAATAAATCACGGTTCATATAAATTACTGTAGTGATTAACTAAGTAATTATAGTGCATCGGAATTAAGTTAATTAGAGAGATATCATCGTATTGTTAAGAAGATAATACTTGTACTGTTAAAAAGCTCTGTAAGGCGTTGTGAGCTTTTAGAAATTTTATAGTACTAGGAGTTGAAAAAACTTGTATAACCAGTTTGAAAATAAGGAACTTTTGCTATAGCAAACAGACTTTCCGTTACAATATAAAACTTTTTGAATACGAGCTTAGAACGTACATAACTTGTGATGCCAGACGCGCTAAGCTGTAAAGCGAGGACTAATACTCCTACAGCAATGAATTATATGTTTTGTAGGTAAGCAAACGTATTAGAATGAATTCACGTCTAGACTATTTTGTCTCAGCTTTCGGCGTTTTTCTACAAGCTTTACAAAAGTCTAAACAGTTCGCAAAAAATAAATTTTGTGATACAGTTTGGGTATGTTCATTTCGTAAACTGTCAGTCTTGTCAAAATTTACCACATACAATTTTGTAGAAAATTTAATGAAGAAGCTTTTTGCTAGGGATGGACTCGGCCCGGCCCGACGCAGAAAGGTAACCGGCCCGACCCGAGGCCCGACCCGAAATGAAAATTGACGGCCCGGCCCGGCGGGCCGGGCCGGGCCGGCTCGACTTTCATTCAGCGAATGAGAAAATACTTTTTCTGTTGTGTTCAATAAGTAACTATCACTATTTTGTTTAATTTAAGAGTATAATGATTTTGAATTACAATCAAGATACTTGTGGAACATACCGTGCATTTATATTTCCAATGCTCCACCAGAAGGTACTACATTGGCCAGGAGGCGAGTTTTTAGTCGCCTGGAAATTTAGAATTTTGACCAACCCTTGCCCTTCCAGGCAAGGTATGGATTTTTAACGTGCGTGACAACACTCACACACGGGACCTCCATTTAACCTCTCATCCGAACGAGGGCGTAATTTTTGTGAAAAATACTCACTTAATTACTTAGTCAATGTGAGATAGAAGTGAAGGAACGATGGAGTATCTACTCGTGCGTTTTTCGGCCCGAAAAGTTCGGGCCGGCCCGAGTCGTTTGGCCTGGTCCGGCCCGAAAAAAGATAGGCCCGGCCCGGGCCCGGCCCGAATAAATTAGTCAACGGATTCGAGCCCGTAATCGGGCTGGGCCCGGGCCGGGCCGGCCCGAAAGCCCGAGCCTGAGCCTTTCCCTACTCTTTGCTATTGACAAGTTTTTCGCAATTAATAGTATTTGTAGGAATTATAAAAAAACATCGTGTGCGAGACATTCGCAGGGTCGGGGGGTAATGCATGCGGGTGAAGAGCGGAGAGTTTTCGGCAATAATTCAATATATAGCCTAGACTATGTGTACAAAAATTCAGCTGGTTGCCACGCACTCTGTAACTTTACCTAATTTTGAACCAAAAAATCTGGACTATATTAATTATATTTCAGCGTTTGGTAAGTTCTGTTATTAATAATCACTTAATTTATACTTTAAGCCGATGTACATCTTTATTTTAATTTATAATCTGCGTGGGTTTTGTTTAATTTAACACTTTATATGCAAATTTCTTAATGTAAAAGAGTTAAAAAATACTACTTTTCTCTATCTCCATCATAAATCGGTCACTTACAACTGCAGCTATATAAATTATGAGATTAATTAATCTGTTCAACTAAAAAGGGCGTAAACAGGGTACAGAGCAGACGAATTATAGCCTATAAAATGTAATGTAAATATTAATTTTGTGTGATGTAAGTGGTTACATGAATGAATGAGTTGGACAGAATAATTGGTTTAAAATATACCAATCAACACCTCAAAGAACTAGCCGAAAATATGCTAAACGATTTTATTCTCCAGTGATTGATGTCATGAGTGCATATACTTTCGCATTGCATATCTAAGTAACCAGTCTACCTGTTACTGCATTTTTTATTATTTCTAGTTGTGTCAATAACACGGTGTGGCAACTAAATATAATAAGTGAAAAATATCCGAATAGCATTGGCGTCTTATAAGAGTGGTTCTCCTAATCAACCATTTTTTTGCTGTCACTTAATGACACTATTTGTATTAATTTATGTTACAATAAAGCTGATCCAATGACACATATATTTATCAATTTTTTAACAAAAAGTCAAAAAAAACCATTGCAGTTGCAGATAACTAATTAAAAGTATATGTAAATTCACGAATGTAATCATTATCCTTAAACTACTTGAGAAACACATACTTTTCTTCAAAACGAATATAGCTTTAATAGTTACAACATTTTAAAATCTCGCTCGTACTTAATATTTATATCAAACTTCGATGTTAGTTGATATCAAATTTTCAAAACTCGATTTCATATCACTACTGATGTAAAGAATTTTTATACAAAGCGTTTAATCCATTATTTAGGTATTCAACTTAAAGAGAAAGAAGCAGAAAGTACTTTATTAGAATTTGCAAATTAATATTTTTCCGAGTTTTTTGGATGTACATAACAACAAAATTATTACATACACAATACAAAAACTCAACCTCGAACTTGATAAACAAATTATTTGGTTTCTCTAAATATTTTCTTCACGATGTTCATCATCATTTAAGACTTATTATCATCATTAGGTCTTCAGTCCTGAAACTGGTTAGACGTGTACCCTCATTGTATCCTATTCTGAATCAATCTACACATTTCCCTGAAATTTTCAGTCTGCATATATCACTATCTGATCTAGGTCTACATCTACTTCCTTTTTCCTATCTCTGCCATACTATTCCCCACAAACGCCTTAGAACATATTCTGCCCTTCTATTTCTCCAATTTTTTTCCACTGATATCTTTATTTCCCTACTATTTCTATCACCTATTTGTTAATAACTTTGTCTGTCCATGCTGTCATCCTCAAACATCTGAAGCACAACATTCCAAAAGACTGCCACCGTTTTTCTGACTGCTTTTCCTACTGCCCGTATTTCATAGGCATACTGTGTTGTGCTCCACACATATTCTTCTTAATCTTCTTTGGGAATTAAACCACTCAAAGTTTTTAAAATCATCTTTATTTACGTTTCGATCTATGACTAGGATCGTTGTCAAAATATTAAAATCTTCAAGTTTGAAATTTTTGCTTAGTGTACTCAAACCAAATATTTCGAACATCAATTAGTCAAAGTCACCTTCAATTTATGTCATAAATGTCAAACCTGAAGTTTTTATTATTTTGACAACGATCCTAGGTCATGGATCGAAACGTAAATAAAGATGATTTTAAAAACTATGAGTAGTTTAATTCCCAAAGAAGATTAAGAAGAATGCTATACAAACCACAACAAACATCCAGGG
The DNA here is from genome assembly GCA_036346225.1 of Platerodrilus igneus. NCBI lineage: Eukaryota > Metazoa > Arthropoda > Insecta > Coleoptera > Lycidae > Platerodrilus > Platerodrilus igneus. The sequence goes on from JARFIW010001599.1 coordinate 15,182,931, forward strand.
AGTACTCCACACATAAGCTTGCACCAATCTTCTTCTTGTTTCTATGTTTGTTATCTTTCATCATCGGGCCTGTTCTATCTTATTAGATGCAATTCGGTCGCCTTATATTGTTTTACAATTATATATCCTATTTCTCCGACATTCAGTGGTTGTGAAGTGGGCTACTACGCCCAAGGTCCCAGGTTTGAATTCCGACACGGTCCGCTTGAATAATGTTAGGCGAGCATTTTTCACAAAAATACACCCTCGTTCGGATGAGAGGTAAAATGGAGGTCCCGTGTGTGAGTGTTGTCACGCACGTTAAAGATCCCTGCCTTACTTGGAACAGCAAGGGTTCGGCAAAATTTCAAACTTTCCAGTTAAAAAAAAACTCGCTTCCTAGCCAATGTAGTACCTTCGGGTGGAGCATTGGAAAATCACACCTAAGAAGGGAGTTAAGCAGCCTGTAGCTGCCAAGATACCCCAACACTTAGACATTTGCCGAATTAATAGTTTTTCAGTAAATCCTTTCACACAATTAACATTATTTTATTCGATAAATTAAATAGTCAATACCTTGTTTTAGGTATCCGGTAATTTGTTTAATATACCGATAACGTATAATTGCTTTCTCTTGTGTTTCCCATTTAAAGACTTGTCGAAATAATAGATCCTACTATTAGTTGATAGCGTGTTTTCCAGTTTGCTAATCCCGACGACCGTGGCGTTGCTGTGTTGACTCGCCCCCGACGGCTTACAAGCTAAGTATCCAGACACATACAAGTAAACAACTTGATTTCTTTTGTGTATATCAAAGGCATGATCCGTATCAACATTTGGTGTAGTTACGTGATAAGAAACGTGACACTAGAACAATTGTTTGTTGCTGCGAATCAATGTTATTGCTCTACAGGTGTGATGTATCATTGTTAAAAATGCTTGACAGACACGCGCTTATTCTTTTCTACTGATTGGTTTATTTTAGAAACGGTATTATGTACGATTTAAAAGAATGTTTGACAAAGGCTCTCACACGTTAATTTTTTCCTACTGATTAGTTTATTTTACAAAAAGTATTAGGTGCAAGTTTAAAAACGCTTGACAAAAGCTTTCACATGTTTATTTACTACTGATTAGTTTTATTTTGTGTAAAATACAAGATGCGCACTTCGTATCTAAAGTACTAAAATGTTCATATCACCTAATTGTTTGAAACAGTAACGCTTAATTTATTGCTTTTGCTTGTTTGTACAGAATTCTTTATTTATTTTTATTTGTCAATAGATAATCGAGGGCAACGTGCTTTTTTTGTTTTCTTGGTATGTAGGTGAATCCCCTCACTCTCCGCGTTTGATAGTTAGCCTGGTATTTACTTTTCTTCCGGCTACGTCTAGGTACGTAGCAGCCTGATAAAAATACTTCTCTTGAAATAAATAGCTCTAAATAATCTGCCAATATACTATCTCCAATTTTTTCTTGTTTACCAAAGAATTTTCGATGTATCCTGCACCGAGATATACTCGCAACCTTTTTCAGATTTTCTTAGGCAACTCGAAGTATCTGTGTCGTTTGAAAACATTTCAAGTGGGTGTACAAGGGTCTTGAGATCTTCTGTGTGGGTTGTCTTGATTTACCTGTAGTTATACTGGAAGTTGTATTCGGTTGTATTTGCAATTTATGTGCCCTAGTTTGATTCGGCTTCGACGACCTTGACTGATTGTGACTTATTGTGCTTGGTCAGTTTATCGAACCTATACCCTTGATTGGCGTATAATTCTCTGTTTTCCTCTCATGTTCCTGAGAGAGCTGATTTCACTGCTGTTGATAGTCGCTGGCAGTTGTCTCGTGTGTTCAAGGGGTGGTACATTTCTAGTACTGTTGTTTCTCGTATGAGATGCTTGGTTTAGTTTTCTATTGTAGCTATTAATATGGTGCTTTTAAAGTTTATTTTATGGTGGGTTTGTTCAACAGGCGAAAATATTTGTTCATGTTTTAGCTCCATTTATGTGACCCTCTCTTCTTACGCCTATTCTGATATTAGTTTGTTCTATGTACGAGATGTTACAATTGGTACATAGCATTTTGTAAATCATTGGCTTTCACATTTCACATTACTTTTAAGATTTCCGAGTACTACGGTTAGCTTTTGTGTGGCTAATAATTTGTATTTATTTCGTCTTATTCGATCGGTAGTACCCTTGACATGTAGCAGATAGGTCTAAGTAACCTCTTTTTTTTCGTAGGCTTCTGTAAATAACTTAACCACAGCAAACTGTGATCAGACAAGCTGACCGAAGCAGAACCAAACCAGAACATATAAATACTACTATTAGTGGAAACAAAACTAAACAAATATAGCCTTTACTGGCATTTCTGGAGAGATGCTAAGACCAAGAAATTACACAAAATAGCATGAAAAACAGGTTCCTGAAAACGAAATAACAGAGGAATAGCATCCTGAAGTTTACGAATTGGACACTCATAAGGAAATCTATACAGGATACAAGATGAACCTTGGAAAGTGTCAAGACATAGCTCCTAAACGTATACATTGATCTAGTAAACTCTTTACATACCGTGCGGAAAGCTATCGACGGAATGTCACAATACAGATTGGCAAGTTTAGAACAACCAACAATTAAACAAAAATGTTTTAATGGTTTTACAATAAGCAAACACCAATGCGTAAGCATAATCTAGAGATAAAGAAGGTGATCCACAATATATAAAAGTTTGAATTGAATGAAGTCATAACGCACTATTAAACTATTATTAAAACGATTCAACTATACCCTAGTTCCAATATGCATTTCGGTCTACGGCATCATATGAGTAGAATCATCAATTACACTACTAGGCCAAAACACAGCAAAAACGATACTTCAGGAAGATTCACGGGTTTCAAGAACGGTCTAACCACCAAGGAATTTAATCAAAGATAAACAGAAACCACTTCAAACATTATGGCAAAATCAGGAGATAACGATATTATTGACCGATGGAGACATAACTATGGTTGTGACAAATACCAAAGACTAACAAAAAAATTAATAATCTGTTAACTGATCATTCGTACCACCCATTTAGAAAGAATCCCGTAACCTCTGGAAAAAGTCAGAAATATAAAAAACGAAATAATTTCGGCAACGACAAACATACGTTAAAGCCCAGAGAAAAATCTCCAAAACGTAAAAGTGCGAAGGCCTCCCAACACCCACCATCAAGATACATTGAGCTCAATAGAATGTCACAACTACTATTAGTCAATTATACAGCCAAGCAGGTGCAGCTTCGTGTCTAAGAAGCAGAGCCACTCATCGATTAGTGAAAGAACAAAGTTAAAGACCAAGATGATTTTCTGGTCATCTTTGACGTAATACAGGTGTTTACAGACACGTCAGTATACAGGCTCAGAAAATTATAGAGGAGAAATATAACCTTAGACAGATATTTTAGAATTAACGAAAACCGTCTGAAAAACGAACTCTTATTTACAAGGAAGAACGGTATAAGCAAGTTGAAACAGTTATGATAGAATCACCGCTATCTCTTCATATCCAAGTTATTCATAGAACACATAGTAAAACAAACACCAGAAACAGCATAATACAAACCGGAACTATCGTTCCAATATGTGCGCGGCGCTATTATTATTTGGACGCACGGAACAAACAAATTAAACAGACTCTGAGCACCTGAACAACCATTCGTTTACGCATTAATAAGGAAGAATGGATACGGAAGAGTGGGGCATATGGTATATAGAAAGTAAACACACCATTCACTAACTACAAGACTCTCGAAGATGGACAAAGAAAAGAAGACATGTCCAAAGTGAGAAAAGCGTTATTAAAAAATGGCTTTCAAAAAAGAGCAGGAGAAAAGCTAAAACCAAGTTCAAAAAGAAAGAAATGGTTTCAGAGTTGAATCTTTCATGTGTCAAAACACCACCAATTAAAAGGTTGAGGCTCTGCACCCTCAGTTTGGACAAAGCCTGCATCTGGATTAGATTTCTTGTACATAAGCCATACAGCACTCCTAAAAGACTGTCTTTTTGTCTTAGTATTTTCCTCATGGATAAATTTTAGTTGTTGTTTAGCGTGCAGAAATCAATGTACTCATCATGAACGACATCGTTTACTTCAAATGGTTGTGGCTTGTTTCTAGTAGTCGTAATAAGTTGTGTCCAACTTTCTGTTGTACATGTACCGACGTTTTTACATTCTATTTGATTTTTGCATGCATGGAATCACATTCCAATTGGCTGTGTCCCGGTGGTTGCTCCTTAACAATATTCATGCACATGCAAATAAATTTGTAATTGTTGTTGCTCGACAAAACAGTCTGACACTTGTACAAATTTCACATTTGATTTTACCATAATATAAGTATAAATGCAAGTTGAGATCTCAATATTCCACCGACATCCTTCCGTTTCGTCCCAGGTTGTAAATTGCCATATTAGAAATTGCTAGTTCACTCGCTTCGTTTTCGGTATTAAGGACCGCTGCAGAGCTGGCTGAATGGCTTAAACATTTTTTTGTTGTTTAGAAACGTTTTTATCCTCATCTCTTAACTTTCGTGCAGCTTCTTTTTGTACACAATATTTCTTGTAAGTATCCATATCGTCCTCACCACATTTTAACCTTTCTTCGTGAACAGTGCACGTTTTACAGCGATCTTCTTTAGGCTTATGGAACTTATGCTTATGCTTGCCGAAGACTAGTATGTATTTTTCAAAAGAAACTAACGCTTTTCCTTCCATTGAACGTGTTTCTTTGTAAAATTTGTACCAAACATTTGTATCCCGTCTTTTTGCCGACAGTAATGTGACTACTGTCGGAAATGACAAAATGTGCTGTTTCATAAATTGATCGTCGTTTAGATTAATTTTATTTGGAGGCGTTTTTCTCATATCTAGAAGACGTACACCAGTAGAGTTCATTCTTCAAAGTTCTTCTTATCAATCCTTCTGTCTAAGAAAAATTCCCTGCATGCTTTATGTTTCTCGCCATTACAAGTTAGAGTGTATTTTTTTGTTGTAGCTTTTCTTGAGGGTACTGCTGTTTTTGCTCTTTTAACTGCTTCTTGTTCACGTCTCCGATATGTGGAAATAAGCGTACAATTCTGTAATAGATTTCAACCTAACAAACTATATTCTAACAATTCGGCTTGAGCTTTTGACAAATTTATATCTGGTACTAGATCGTTGAGCTCATCTTATTAAAGTAAATGTGGAGTACTATATCAAATGGTTGGAAATCAGGATCCGTGCCTTCTTCCATAGGTCCAACAATATTATCTTCAGTGGCATTCATTTCGTCGTCAAGTATATATGATTCTGGACGTTTGGAGTAAATTCTGGCGGTGAAGAACTGGTCTGCGATTTGATTGCAAGTTTAGGTACTATACAATATGCTTTCACTTGGGTGAAATTCCAGATAAATTTGTCAAGCAAAAATTGCTTTCTATAACATTATCTTTAAGTTCTCTTTACACGATAGGCACTGCAAAAGGCATTAACTTATTGTTACCGTTGAGCCAGCCTCTTAAATTCACAACACATGTTGCGCACATGGTATGTGGCACCCAAGGTTTATTCTAATTTCTTAGTTTACATCCAACGTAAAGCTCGTAAGCTTTTTTGATTAATATAGTTATTGTCCTTTAGTGACATTTAATCGTGAACTCGCCACATACGTAATAAAACGTATCGTTTGATTTGCTCACTCTATAAAGTCTATCAGCAACATATACTGTACAGCAAAACATTATTTCTATATTTATATAGTACATCTATTGATAGACGCGTTTAGGATATCAACTGCTGATCATCACCTCCGCGGCGCTTATATATCTTAAGCCGGCCTCTTCAGCGATTTCTAAAACCTTCGCCAGGCATTATGGTGCTGTCTACATTGCAATGATGAGTCATCCGTCTGATTACATTCACTACAATATGTTATACAATGTAGACCGCCTTTAACAAATATCTTAATGCCCGAGGGAAATTCGAAAATTTGAGTGCAGATTCAGTTTCAACGACCAAAAATACATAAAAGATCTTCATCAAACATTAGAAAATAAAAATCGCGTTGGCCTGCGTAATCAATAAATTTATATATAACGATGTACTTGTTTATTTCAATTTAGATTATCTGCACGCGTTTTGTTTAACAGTTTATATACTAATTTCTTAGTATAAAAGACGTTCAAAAATATTACATTTCTCTATCTGCATCATATCTCGGTTACTTCCAACTACAGCTATAATATAATTTCCGAGATTATTTAATCTATTCAACTAAAAAGGGCGTAAACAGTATAGAGCAGTCTAATTACAGCCAATAAAATGTAATGTTGATAATAATTTCGTGTGATGTAAGTGGTTATAAGAAGAGTGAGTTTGAAAGTATAATAAGCTTAAATTTACTAGTCAACACCTCAAAGAACTAGTCGAAAATATATTAAACGGTTTTATGCTGCAATGATCGATGTAATGAGTGCATATACTTTCGCAATGCCTATCTAAATAACCAGTCTAATCGTTACAGCACCTTTTATGATTTCTAGTTGTGGCAATAACGCAGCACGACAGTTAAATATATTAATAACTCGTACAGAAATGTTCAATGTATGCAAAGTATTTCTATCTTATAAAGGGTGGTTCTCCAAAATTACCAAGTGTACTGTAACTAGCAGCAAATCTATCAATGGTACTATATTTCTCAATTTTTGTCATAATGGGGATGCTACAATTGAATAAAATTGCTTATTTGAGTCCGACTAAATGTACTGATCTATTTTTTAATAAAGTAAATACAAAGTCCTTACGCATGCAATTAATGAAAGTCGTATATTTCAGAATTTCAATTCGGGCCACACAATCTAACGAAGTTAATACTGTTTTAACACTAAAAAACAGAAACACCAAAAATTTGCAACCTACAATTTCTTAAACGAAGTTTGATAAACCTAAAAAATTTTCTAATGAATAGCGGTTATCCTAAAACGTTGCTACATAAAATATTGCTTAATACCTCTACTGCAAACAAGATTGATAAAAATGCTACCAGTATCGTACATAAAACTCTTGCCTACAACAGAAGTCATACCTTGTTATAACAATAACACCAAACTGTCTAAAATTTAAAGAAATAGGGTTATTAAGAAAACAATAACATAACTGATAGTCACAACAGGTCACGTAGACCATTTTCAGATGAACCCACCTATTCCGTACATTTCCAACCGCATCCACATTTCACCATCACATCTGCGTATACCAAGCTTTTCTTCGACTAACCATTTTCATCTTTCGAGATTGAATTCTCTTAAATTTTTCATCTTTCGGGGAGATAAATGAGCATCGCTCATTTCCACACCGAGCATAACGCTATTTTTCAGAAGCATTTTTTTTACCGCATAACATTCCGCGACCAAATCGTTTTCTTCGACTGCCATTGCATCTACGAGATAAACCTATCTTGTTTGGTATCACATTAATATTAGAATTTTCTCAGCTACCCAAATCTCTAGACATTTTTAGATTGCATTAATCCCCAAAGGAGCTACCCCAATTTTAAGATTTTCCTTACTTAGCAATTTGCGTTGCATTATAAATTTTTTAGTCATGCCGATACATCTTGCTTAGACATTTTATGTAGAATCCATCTGTAAACAGATTAAAATCGGACCACCTGCAAATTTATACACATTATGCCCTCATGCAGATAAATCTTTCTACATATTCCACCTTTCACGAGATAAACACTATCATGTTTGCGTATCAATTAATATTAGAATTACTCAGCTATCCCGTAATTCTAAGAATTTTTAGATGCAGCCATCCCCAAGGAGCTACCCCAATTTTAAGATTTCTTACCTGTAGCGACTTTTGAGCGTTCTTATAAATTTTTTTATAAGCAATACATCTTGTTAGTCTAGAATTTTATGTAGAATCCGAATCTGTAAACAGATTTGAAATCGGACCACGCCCTGCAAAGTTACAATACCCTCTGCGAGATAAATCTTTCTCACATTTCCACCCACGAGATAAACCTACCTTGTTTGGTATCAATTAATATTAGATTTTTCAGCTACCCAAATCTCTTTAAATTTTCAGATAGCATCATCCCCAAGAGCTACCCCATTTTAGATTTTTCAATGCATTTGACCTCTTATAAATCTTTAACATAGCACTGTTTAGTCTAAAATTTATTCATCCAATTTAACAGTTTAAAAACACACTTACCATTTTACACACATCATAACATTATTTCCTGCGAATCAAACTTAACGTAAAATCTAAAACAATTAAATTTTTTACAATAGACCTTTACTAATATTTAATTGTAAAAGACAATTTCGTTAAAATACATATACTTACAACAATTATTTTTAACCAAACTCCAACGGTCAACTTCATTAATGGTTTTATTTCTAGAATGAGCCACTTTCAGCAACGACCGCTGTTAAATTCCTCTGATTTTCTTATTGTTAAACCCGTCATATCTTTCCAGATACAGAAGCGTTATAAATTGTCGTAAAATTACACAATTTTCCCATTTTGGTGTAAAGCGTAGAGTTCATGACTTTTTCGTATGTTGTATTCTTTTTATTTATTAATCGAATAAATCGCTCTTTCTGCTTCCAAAAACTCGGCACTCCATCGTCGACCTGGCGTTATTTATGCGATAGCTAGCCATGCAGTTGTTAAACGCTGTGCTAACCATTTCTACCCATCTCGATAGCGGTAACTGATGCATTTTATGTTGTTGCTCCTTAAAGTGTGCGGCTACGTAGTTTTCCATTTCGAAATCGCATACTTTACACATAATTCGTGGTTGTTTCGTACAAGGCCCTTTAACAGCTGGCGGAGCTGAACGTTTACGGCTTAATGACATACCGTGCTGTTTTCCTTGTGTCGCTGTAAGTTATTCTCGTAAAAGCGATACCGCAAGCCCACAGTTTAAGTACTTTGCTGCGGACGGATGTATAACAACCTGGGCGATGTTACACACGACATTTGTTCTGGTGCCGTTTGAGAGCATTTTTCCAGGTAAAGGAAGACCGCAAGGTTGCATTTAAAAACGTTTGCAGGTACCATTTTAGTACAAAACAAAATCCGCACTATAGACTTTGACTTGTAAGCGAACTAACTAACTAAAGTTTACTCGAGCGTACCTGCTTTATGTTCCCTTATAGAATGCAAACCGAAGGTTTCGAAGACGACCGAACGAAGTTGAGGATTCGGCGGGGAACTAAATGACGTCATAATCCTTGCTGCTCGTCCAATACATTTAGCGCAATGCATGCACCTGGTTCGCTTCGTCGATGGTGCGAATGCCGTTAGTAGAAACACCGGAAAACGTCTTCCATGTTATACGGATCGCGTGCATATTAAAAATCCAAAGGGTGGTAGCACACGCACACAAATTGTGTGCAAGTCGTGCTGTAGAAGATGCAGTGCTACTATAACCAAAAACACTTTAAACCATTACTAAGAAAATACCAACTTGTTGTCTACAGGATACTTACAACAATTTAATTTTAAATAACTTCTACGTCATATTTTAGGAAATGGGGCTTGAATATTTTCCAAATGAATCACCAAGCGAAAGTATATGCTTAACGGTATTAAATTACCCATTAATTTCCTATTTTACGACCGTGGTTAATTATAGATTAAAATTTAATTTGTGCACGTTCGAGCTTCTCGTAAACTAACATATTTTAAGCAACAATGCGCTGTATAATACATGCATACCCTTCGCCGCGCTACTGCTATTCTTGTAATTGCTAGAAAAAGTCACTCTCCTTTTTACTGTTAGGAGCGATGCAAAGCACCATTTTTATACTTTCTATAGCACATCGCCACTTTTCGTCTGATAATTAAATTTTGCTTCTGTAGGCTTTTACACTTTCGCATAGCGGTCGATCGCACGTATTGATTTCTAGAACCGGTAAGTACTCGATATCGTCCAAATAGAGAATTAGATGCTCGATGTCTGTCAACTTCCATTCCCTCGTAAAGGTAGAAAAACTCGGTCAATCATCCATTAAACTTCGACCCGCTACCGTTTTGATAATTTCCAAACATTTTCAACGACAATGGGCTGAGAATTTTTAAACCTCCGAGGATCTTTAAGTCGTGATCAATTACACATCCGAGCTACGCGTAAACTAACATATTTTGCAGCAACTGTATAATACATGCATACCCCTTCTCTGCGCTACTGCTATTCTTGTAGTTGCTTGGAAAAGTCAGTCGCCCTTTTTACTGCTAGGGCCGTAAAAGCACCATTCCATACTTTCTTTATAAGTGTAGCACATCGCGCACTTTTTGTCGGTTAATTAAATTTTTGTTTATGTAGGCCTTTACACTTTCGCTTATTTAAACATCTAATACGAGATTAACCACTTTCGATTATTCTAACGGAGACCACCATACATCCCGCGCACCGTTCTTTTTGAATCCAACGATCCTATGGGCTTCCACGCACTAACACCTGACGTATCTTTCCTACTATTTGTTAAACAAAAACTACCGGTATCGCCATTGTGGACGTAAACAGATGTTTGTGGATGTGTACGAGTATGTAACCATATACATTAACCAGTCTAAGCTATTTTATTTAGTCCAAAAACTATATTTTCTAAACCACAATTAATAATCGCTTTATAGGTTTAACATTTCACCATTTCCCAATGACTGGTGCTACGTACATGGAAACTTTAATTTCTTATTGGAGAATTCTTATTCTCCCGCACTGCTGCGTAGTTGCATGCCACCCTTTTGCGGTATATGCTCGTTATAGGTTGTAAGACCCTGTTTAACCTATCAATTCGTGAGACCTTTAAATCTTTTAAAAAATTTCGCCTACAATACAGTAGGACTTAACTACTACCAACAAATTCTAATACTGGACCCCCTTAAATACGTCTTTAATTTTCCTACAACTTTTTGTTGACAAGTGTTATATTGTATGTATTACAGGTAGTCACTCTTTTAAGATAAATATATTTTGCATGGTATCAACTAATATTAAATTTTCTAGGGACCCCAAATCTGTAAATAGATTTTAAATAGGACCAACCCATACAAAGTTATGCCTTTTGAAAGACTAATTTTAACCCATCTTTATTTAACCCATCTTTAAAACCCTTTTTCGAACAAGACATATGCTTGTAACCAACCGTTTCCCAGAAATCTAAAACCTGTGTCCCGCGAATACCACGTGGAAATAACACGTATACTCTGTCAACCAGGATAGAAGCGGAAGGATTTGGAAGGTGGGAGAAGAACTTTAAAATTATGGAACTTAAAACTAATATATACAATAGATTTACAAAATCTACAAATATAAACAACTACTTATATCTTTCCCCATGCGTAGATTGTTGTACTATTAGGAATGATATACCTTTGTCATCTTCCCTCGATAAACTAATTTTATTAATAAGCTGCGTATCAAATCGTTTCTTACTCCGGATACATAGTGCAAGTACTCATTCACAAATAAGATTGGATGTTGGTGACTGTTAACATCCGCTTCCCTCGTGTGCCACAGATCCCAGCCCATGAGCACCCTGCGATTACACCTGCCCATGGCCATGCATACGCACCCTGCCTATGCTAGCCCATACACCCCATCTGTGCGACTGCTATTTCAGTGGTAACGTAACAGCCTTTTATAAATAAAGAACAATGTTATATACTATTATAAAATGTTTATTCTGACATTATACATAACAAATTTAAAAATACTGTTTAATACCAACATGGATCATTTAAACTTAATTTTAATACAAAGTTATACACAGAAGACAGTCCTTTCTTTATGTTTTTGGTCAAAATTTTATCTAATTTTATTCGCAGCTTAAAATTTAAATCGATACCCAAGTCCTCTATCTCCTTTTCTAACCAATAGTTTGATACATAGAGACCGTCTAGGTTTTCGAATTGTAAAATGTACCGAAGTTTGCCTCTATATTTAAAGTCTTTGATTCCGCCGACAACCAGATCCATTCCTTCGTGTAATTCTTGCAGCTTGTGACAATCTTTTAATCGCAGCTTTCCCACTATATCCTGCATACGTATCTTGTTAGCTTGATCGACTTCTTCTTGTCGGTATTGGAGGAAATCCTTTTTCTCCCACACACTGTTGCGTAGTTGCATATCCACCACTTTTGGGAATATATGGTTGTTATAGGTTGTAAGACCCTCGGTTTTAAATGATCCGAAAGGTTCTTTACTAGGTAAATATACAATGTTTAGCGGAACCCCTTTGCGTGTGGTGTACGCCAAGATTACGAAACCCGCATTCCTTAGTTCGTCTTTGTTATCTGCCATTTTGATAAATACGTTTTTAGAATAACCTTTTAAAAATATACGGATTTAGTACCATCCTTTTCTGCAAGAACGCCTACATAACTAAAGAGTCTTTCTTACTAACCGCAAATGCATACAACTTGTAAAACCAGATGTATCTAAGTCAGTCCATCGGCACATAAAATAATCTTTTAATTCTTCCTCATTTTCTCTAATAAGATGTTCTTTGTCTAACACATCTTTGTATTGATCGCGTATTGTCGCAGTGTTTTCCATGTGTCCAATTTTCGCCTTTTGCATCCATTTCCTCTAATTCCAGTTGTCTTTTCCTTCCACTTACAGCGTATGGTATACATAATGGGGAATTTCCTTTAGCGTAAACGGATAGAGTTTACTACCAATATTTACGCGTTGTCGTACAACCTCTGGACGAATGTTAGGCGTATCTATCAATCCCAATTCCGAAATACTATTTCTTTTGGAATTGTAGAATATGGTGTTGCAGATTGTGTAAAATATGTACTACCTGCTTTAATGTAGCACTTGTGTAAGATTTTATTTTATCTTGGCTTCTTCCTCCTCTACTATCTCCAAATAATTTACAGGTAAATAGTTAAAACTAAAAGCCGAAAGCACATACTTTATCAATTTTCCTTTCCTTTCTGGTTTTTCGGACAACAATTTGCAAGCCCGTCAATTTCTTTGTATTACCATTCCCCAATACACGTACTGTAGCAGGTTATTTACACTAAACAGCAGCTATTTTGTAGCTTGTCCGATAGCTTACTCCACATTTTGGCAAGTGGTACCGAGTACATTGGCGCCTTTAGGAAGTATAACACTATCTTCCAATAAGGTTAAACAGTCTTTTAAGGGTTTATACACCCGTTCCGCACTGACATAGCTTCCAATTGCACAGTTGTATATTGTCGCTTCCAATCGCGTAATACCATGTTCTTTGGCCAAAGTAGACGCAAATGTTTTCCTTAAACGTACATCTGGACAACGTAAAAAATCTAGTATATGATTGCCAAGTTGTTTATTAACACCAGGACTTGTTATCTGCACACAAATTTGTTGTATATCTTAATTCTTGCATTGGTTGTTAGCCATGTTAAACAATCAATCCCCAGTTTTATCGTTGTCAACTATAATATTACACTTTTCTTCGTATTCGCCCTTATAGCAAAAGTTATGGTTTGTAGTTAAATAATTACACATCTCCATCTTGCTAAATATACCCGCAAAATCTTGGGTTACATCCATGTCAAAAAGATAGAAATAATTTTTTTCGACTTCGTCTAATATATCTGGTAGTTCCTCCAATAAAGTTTCCAACTTAACATCTGCTAGTTCCACTTTGTATGGAACACATATAGGATTTTGGAATTTTTATTAATGCATTCGAGGTCTTCTTTTCCGATAATTTCTTTTACTCTCTGGCCCATCTTGTTAGTGCTTTCCAGAGAAAACGGAAGCTTAGCTTTAACACCATGCCTAGCGGAAACAAATCGGTTGAACTTTCTTCGTAGATAGCTGTTAAATGCACCACAAATTTCTTTTTAGGATAAACATCCTTTTGTTTGCAGATGTTTGTTCGGTGTCAGAAAGGTCGCAAATTTTAACCAACATTATATTGTCACAAAATGGTTCTGTAATTGGTGTGTGTAGTCCACCAGTCAGCATCTTTTCGCCTTCGACATAACAAATATTACCAATATCTGTTACCAGATTATTGTTGCACATATTTTCTGCCAACAGCCATAATCCAAATCGCTCATTTGTCGGTTTCACTTTATTCCCAGAAGTTGAGAAACGTTAATCACCTTTGAGACGCTCATGTTTACCGTTCTAGCTACTATCGAATACTAAATTGAATACGAAAAAAATTGTTCTCTTATGTATTCTACAGAGTGAGGGCGTATATTGCCGAAGATAGTCGAATATGTTGTTATCCGACCTAAGCCGACAGGGATGCGCATCGACATATATCCGGATATATGTAGGATGTTAAGTATGAAATTACCCCATATGAAATTGACCACCATGACAATGACCACATGACCACATGATGACCAATGACCACATGACCAATGACCAATGACCACATGACCATATGACACATGACCATATGACCTAATTGCTTTTAATGAGTTTTCTCATTAAAACCCTAACACTAATTGCTTTTAATGAGTTTTCCATTAAAAACAAGTGTGGACCTAGGTTAGATAAAGGAAAATTAATAGGTTGGGTCGCGCCGCGGCGCTGAACCTAGTTTCTATCTAAAAACTGGGTGGTTATGAAAACTCGTTAAAAATGTCGGTGCTGTCGCATATGTCGTGGTCTGGTGTTGATGCTGCATGTCGTGGATCATGTGTCATGTGTTCATGGATGTATGTGCATTTTCATGTGTCTTATGGTTATGTTCGTGTGTCATCTTGACATACGATGCGCTTCTGCAATCGTACTCGGGTTGCGAATGACGGCAGCTGAGGTGTCATGAAGTTAAATGGTGACTTGCATGCTGGTGTAAAGGGATGACCTAGTTCAAGAATGCGGCTCGATGGTAATGTTTCAGGCGTGTGACATTAGTGGAACTGACGCACATTGTTAATCATCTGTGACCAGCGTCTAAAGCAAAAGGATGATTTATCTAAGATATCGTGTCGCTTGTATTCATTCGGATTGTATCCGCAGTACCAAATATGCTGAGTAAATAATGTCGGAATACCTGACGATAATGATTTTATATGGTATGTGGTTATGGACGCATTTAGCATTGACACTAATGTGATGCGTGTCTGCACCCTTGGATTTAATAACCTCATCATGGATAGACGTTCGGGTTAAGGAGTTTCACACGACGTGCGAAACATGCATTGGCGTAAATGTTGGTGACAACGATAAGCATCAGTGCGTCTAACTGTTGGTGTTGAATTCGTGTTAAAGGCAATGGTAGCTGAGCGTTTAGCGAGTTGAACAATGGCGTATGTGGCAGGTGTTTGGACTGAATGGAGAAATGTGTTATGACAAAGCATGGTGCTGCCATCTGCAAATGTTCGGACGAATAACTTCTGTGGCTGATTGCGTCTAAATAGCTGCGACGTGAATGTCTGGCAGAACGATGTTCCAGTAAATGCGAACAGGAAAAGTGTATGCGACAGTTGTCCTGATGGTAATGTTGGAGTAGACAAAATAAATCTTACAAATCTTAAAGTGGTATGACGATTGCACGCTGTTCAAAATATTCGAATGAACGCAAGTGCGTCCGAAGTGCGTGAGTGTACTGTCGTTGCTGAAGACGAATGCCATCGCATCGTCGGGGAATAATGTGAATGACATGTGGGTGCGCTGCTGGAATGTTGTTAACGTGAATGAAGAATGATAAGATTATGTCTATGTGAAAGATGCATTGATAATACGGTGACTGTGTTTAAAATAAATGTTAATTCCCTGAATTTTTAAAAATTATTGAGAGAAAGGGTTTCTGAAAATAAAAAGAAGGTTAGATTTTTTTTAAATTGTTAAATTTATTGGGTTAAAAATTTTTTGAAAAAACGGGGAAACGTTGGGTCGCGCCGCGGTTGGACTATCAAGTTGCAGGAATGTGATGTTGGCAGGGACTGGTGGCGCTGCGAATTGGATGTCCGTGCGCTTTGTTTTAATTCGGGTGTGTTGGTTTCAGGTCACCAGGCATTCTAAATTGTGGGTAGGAAAAGGATTTGACATTACAATTTTCTTTAATGAAAGGTTGATTTTTAAAGCATTGTTGAACAATTTTATTTAACCTGGTAACTTGGCGTGTAACTGATCGTTGTGTGGTTGCGAAATGGACGGGTTGGGAAAAAGAAGTGCTCTGAAGGTTTTATGTTTGGTTGTGGGGTTGAGCATTGGGTGATTGGGGCGAACTTGAAGTTGGGGGATAATTGGTTGTGTAATTATTAAAAGTCACGGTAAAAATGGTGATGGAAACAAGTTGGAAATTAAAATAAAATGGAACTTTAAAAAGGTGGAAATGGTTAGTTTCCGTGTTACGGGTTTGTTGGAGGGGAAAGGCGTGGTTATTGGTTTGTTGGAAAAAATTGAACTTTTAAAAGGGGTTATTGTAAAAATTGGAATTGCATGGGGGAATTTGGGTGAAATATCCTGGTGTTGGAAAAATTCCGAGGGGCAAGAAAGTGCGAATATTCAATGGTGGGTTTGTTGGTAAACTGAGAAATTTATATGCGATGTGAAGGTTCTATTTTGGACTGGAAGGTCGCCAATGGGTTGTTAATTGCGGATTTGCAAAATTGGGAAAGGTGGAAAGGGTTGGGTCAAAACTTTAAAGTGAAAGTGGTTAAATTTATAAATATAAGTATGAATTGTTTTGTCGGCTTGAATGGCTGTTTTAAAATGAAAGGAGTAGTGCAGGGGGATGCTGATGTAAGTTCTCAAATGATTGTGCGGTAGCGTGGTGGTAATTGGATTAAGAAACGGTAAAATTCCACCTGGTGCTACATGAAAATTTTAAGTAGGAAATGTTTACATTATTTTCTAAGGATGTGAACAATATGATGGAGATCTCTATTTGGACATTCGGTACACGGCTAAATAGGGGAGGTAATGTAAAGCTAAAAAATTGCTAGTTGTAGAGATGTTGTGTTAAGAAAATGGGTTTATTGTAGAAATAGTGATGATTTTTGTAAAATTAATTAAAGCATGATTGCTGAGGTACAGTGCATGGGTGTTAAAATGTTGTTTAGGAATGAGGCACAAATGTTAATTGGTCTATAATTGGTTAGAAATATGGTATTATGTACATATTTACTTACCAGTGGAAGTTTACAGATGTTTTGTATTTAATCATAATTTTTAAGTTTAAATTTTGACAACAGTTGTACTAGGGTTTAAATGTTAATGGTAGATTTCAGAACTTCAAAAATGGTTTAACGTTGTGGTTTTAAATTTGCCCAATCTTTACTAGCTTGGGTTAAAGCCGCATGTGAACTATCTTTAAAACAAAACGTCGGGTACTTTTTTTCAAAAAGGGAAAAGGCTGCGGGTTTGGTTTTGTTTTGGTTAAAACTTTTTGCTGTTGGGGAATGAAAGGAGGGGGGAAAAAAATGGGAAAAGGGGAAAGAAATTAAAAGGGGCCGGGTTGCCAAAAAGGGTCGCGGGGAAAAACTTTTGATTCGTTTTGCGAAAAGGAAGTGTTGGGGCTAAAAAAAGAAAAATTGGTTAAAAAGTTTCCCTGGAAATGGGAACCTGCGGATGACAAAATTGTTAAATTGTGAAAACAGTGGAATTTAAAGGCTTAAACAAAGTTTAAATGCAGCGAGATGGGTCAGTGGCTGAAGAGGTTTGCGGGGAATAGGGGGAAAACGAAGAAGTTGCGGAAGGGTTGGATGGGTTTCAAAAAATGGTGGAAACACTTATGCTTAAAAAAGTTTTGTTTTTAAATTGTAATTTAATTCATTTGTGGGTTTTGAAATTGGGTTTTTTAAATCGGGGGTTTTTGGGTTAGATGGAAATCGTTTAGGCTTAAACGTCAGGAAAAAATGTTAAATAAAATTGTTTTAAAATAAATGGCAAATTGGTTTAAATTGTTTAATGGTAGAATCTGGGTGGCAAATTTTATTTGGGGGTTAATATGTAAGGGTTTATTTTCTTTAAATTTTTAAGGTTAGTAACATTCGGTTAAGGGATTTTAAAATGTTTGAGGAAAGGGACGTTTGGCAAATTGAAAGCTGTTTCGGGTGAAGGTAAATTTGGGGTTGTAATAATTTAAATTGTGTAAAACAATGGTATAAAAAGTAAAGAGAATTTGTTGAATGAATGTAGTTAGGGGATTAATGTACACGTTTTAAAATCCCTTAAGTATGTGGTCCTTATGAAGACCTGCAAAGTCTGCTACAGGTGAGACGGGTGGATCTGTAAATATTGGGACTAGCTCACTTATCGGTGATGATTGCGATATCTAAACTGATTGGTGAGGAATTCGGTTATGCTGGAAAATCGTAATAAATGTGATAGCCTAACATAGTAAAGGACTCGTGGGTGCGAATTGTAGAAAGTTTATTGCGCGATGAGGCGTGATATGTGTCAAACGGTAAGTGCGTGGATGCTACGTCGTGTGTATAATCTGTTCGGTTACGAAAAGACTTACGTGTGTCTACGATAACAGATTGTAAGGTGCTAACAGCTGGGCGGTATGCGCATGCGTAAATAACATGGTTATGGTGCGGACGGTGTTGCGATAATCGGTATTTGGTAAGACAATCGTGCGTAAAAGTTGGTGGCATACTAACCTGTAGGTTCGATGATGAACAATGCGTAAACAATTCGCTAGGATGCATGTGGGTAGTCTGCGATATAACGTTCATGTTGAATTGCATACGGAATCTTGCTATACTGGGTTTATACTCGTAAGTATGTCGAATGGCGGTAGTCTGAGAAGCTGATTTGGTCAGGTATGTTAGCGGTAAAATGAAATGTCTTGAACTAGTTTAACTCGTGTGGAAATGGGATGCTCTTGTACGAAAGATGATTGTAAGAATTCTTATGGCTCGAAAGCATGTTAAAACTCGGTTAGTTTACGACAGACAAATCGTTCGTCTCGGTACCAGGATGTGGGTGCTAAATTTGGATGCTGAATGCATAATGTGATGGTCTGGGTTCATGAAAATGGTCTACTGTCTGACGATAAGTTGGATCTGCGTAATAATGCATCTCGATTTGCAATAGTTAATCTGAAAGGTGTCAAGTTTGATATATAAACCGTACGATCCGACAGAGAGAGCAGTCCGAGTAATAATCCACAAGAAATATGCCATAAATTGTTATTCGATGGGTTTAAATAAATACGCGTAATATCTGCATAAATTAGGATAGAACAGATAGTGCTTCTGTAGATAAATTAGTAATAAATATAGCATAAATTGCTGGAAACTTCAACATATCATGAATTATTAAGTGCTTGTTCAAGCATATGTCAAGAGGGTTCCTCAAAATGTTATATCATGTTCTAGTCAAGGTTGCGTTGAACGCTTGCTTGGTTGACAATGCTGTTACGATCAAGTTGGCAGTATTAATGTTTTAAAATCTCAGCGACCTGCGCATATATCCCAAATATTACTGAAAATACTAAAAACCAAACTGAAGATATGGTTGTGAAATGATAGTAGTGACCACAAGAGCAGTGACGTTACTCCAGTATAATTTAAAAATTGATGTTCTCGTATGAATATTTTCTATACATTTTTCATACTGAAAAAGCCTGGTGGGCGTTTTATAACTTTTACAAACTTCTTTATTTCACAACTGCTACTAAGTATAAGCAATAGCATGACTAAATAATTAATTTAAATAATCGCTATAGCTGCGGTGAGGTGCTTCTTTACAAATTTTTAACTTACCGTCGACCCGATCCTGCACACACTTTGATTTTAACATTTGCGAATCCTGGTCCTTTGTATATGTTTTGTGTATGTTGTTTAATTTATCTTTGCTATTAATAATTATAAACAAGTCCTTTCAAGACTACACTTCGTTTATTTTGAAATTGTAAGTAAACCTTTTTAAATGTTATATTTTTGAAATACTTATTGTTTTGTTTCATAGCCAAGGTCGCGAAATTATATATAATCTTTAAAAATATATGAAAGAGCAGAAGGATTCTGGTCAAGATGTCCTTTGCCTGTTCAATTTGAACAAAATTGTATTGGAAGCACCTGGTGTTGGATTTACGACTATTAAAAGTGTCATTGAGGAGGGCAAAACGCTACCGGTTGGTGCTAAGGTACAGTTTACTTGACCAAGAAAAATCATTCAGAAAAGCAGCACATAGTCTATCTTAGGTGAATTTAAAGAAAAAATTTGCACACAATTATTTATCGATTTGCAAACATCCATTATGAACAACCTACAATGCTTGCTGTATTTGAGGCTATCAAATCGGAAGGAATTAATTTTTATGGAAAAATAGATTCGTTTAGACGATTGGTGCAAAAATGGGGTTTTGTTGAAAGAAGTGCCAAGACACTCGGATAGTCTTAATTGAGAAACCTGAAATCCGAACGAAACGAGTCGATTATTTACGAAAAGTACAGCAATATCGAACAGAAGGAAAAATATTATATACTGTCATGAAACTTACTTGCAGAGTTCACTTGCTGTATCGAACGCGTGGGATGATGGTTCAAATCAATGTTTAAAGGCACCGTTAGTTAAAGGAAAACGGTTAATTATTGTGCGTGCTGGGAACAAAAATACTTTGGTTCCTAATGGGTTACTAATTTTTAAATCAGGACTTAAACCTGGGGATTATACAATGAAATGAATTACAAAAATTTCTGTAATTGATTACAAAACAAATTATTACAAACCTTGAACCAAACTCTGTATTAGTAGTGGATAATGCAGCATATCATGACGCAACTGTGGAACCAAACATAGGGTTGGAAAAAAGGAAGACATATGGTGATAGCTATTGATAAGAAACATACCTTTTGAGCTCAATGATACAAAAGCAGAACTATATGTAAACATTAACAAAGATAACATTCAAACAATATGTTGTTGATAAAATGTTAGCCGAACATGGTCATATAGTGTTATGATTACCTTTATATCATCCTGAACTAAACCCCATTAAAAAATATAGAGGACAGTAAAAAATCATGTTTCTGCACGTTGTTATAATAATGCGCGTGTAATTACCCGTCATTTTGTAGCATATACCGACCACGTATTACTAAGCAATGCAATTGCTATTTAAGTCAAATTTACATGCACAATTTAAGTAAAATCAAATTACTAACGTGATGGGTATCTCGGAACTTAATCTCAGGATCCAAAGGTGATTTGTGGGTTTGGTTACGCCTTGTTGATTACCAATTGCCATCCGTCATAAACCTCTACTGCACTCGTAGGGGGTCGAAAGAAGATAAGGTACCAGGTACAATAAAAGATAAGGTACAGGGAACCTACATATCTATTTCTAAAAAAAACACACACACCTCCCAGATAGTTGTTGTTTGGTTCACGTCTCGTGGCCCAATCCCCGCTTTCGACACTCGCACACCCCCGCACTCACTCTGCGCAGACGCGACCGTTAGCGACGACGGAAATTAATGTTATTAATTTAAAAATATGCGGCAATTAACTTATAAATTATAACTAAATCTAAAAATACTACATAGTCAATTTGGCAGGTAACAACGTAACACCACTTCCAAATTGGAGGATGTGTGGAATTAGGCTGAAACCAATGCAACGCTTAACAAATAACAGAAAGATACATAAAGTGGTGTATTCAGCTATTAATTTCACCAAATTGCTGTAATTTGAGTATTTCTTAACTGAAACATTTAGAAACAAATAACTGGTTTTTTATTGTAGTGAATTTTGCTGTCAGAACCTTCAAATGTCTCCCTATCTATGAATTTCTTCATTCTTAAAACCGATGGGTTGAACTGAAAACACCGTCTACATCCTTTTCAATAGATTTCTCACTTCCTTCATTGCGCAGCCAAGCGTCGTTAAGATTTTCAAAACGCTATCTGGCTAAATTCAACAACAAATGATGTAGATGACTATTATTATTGTCATCAGTAGTGTTTGTTACCATTTGCAAAGAGAAAATAACTAGTGGCCGAAGTTGTACAGGCCATGTATACAGTATAAAGCAGTGATTTCCAAACTTATTGTGCCCATGGACTCGCCTCTTATGGCAAGAACTAGACCATGAACCCCCCGTGAAATAACACTTGATAACTGCACAAAAGAAAAATCACCAATTTAACTTCGATATCTTGAATGGTATATGGTAACATAAATAAAAAATATAAATAAAATATCTTGATATGTAAAGTAGTATTTATTAAAATTATAACTTTCGGTTTAAAATATAAAACACTATTTTGTTTTTCAATAAGATGGGCAAACCTGATGGAATAAGATTATTCATGTTGGACTTTACGTTTGTGAGCAATGTACCTAAGTTTCCACAAGTAGCATAAGTCAGTTTCTTTCTTTGTGAGTAGGTCATACTTAAATTAAATCATTGTTCTGCTAAATAACAAAATAGAAAAACAAATAAAACTTATGTACAAGGACCCATAACGCAGGATATCAAATCGGTGTCTGCTTAGTGCTTTTGTAACAAAAAATTGTGGTATTCTTATTCCAACATTGGTTTAAGCCTCTCTTTTAAGTATAATTCACTAAATTGCTCCTGTATTACGAAACTGAGGATAACTACATGAAGATGATTGGTTAAGGGTAGAATAAAGAACTGTTAAGTGTAAAGAATAAGCAAGTGAATTTTCAAATCATTTTGCAATTTTAAACAATTTGACAAGTGATTGCTTTCTTTTCTCCCAAAGTTTTGATTGTATTAAAAGTTTTACAACAAATGCAGATATTATTCGTTTACTTTTGATTAAATTTAGTTGATTACGCCGTATCTTCAAAGGAATTGGTGCAAAAGCTAAAGAACTCCCCATTTTTTGCATTGTAGTGCGATGAAACAACAGACATTTCAAAACAGGCGCAGTTGTTGTTTTACTGTAGAAAGATAGATATAGATGAAAAGAAATTCCTTGAAAAAATACTGTTTTCAAACAACTACATGTGATTTTCCAATGCTCTACCCGAAGGTACTACATTGGCCAGGAAGGGAGTTTTTTTTTACCTAGAAAATTTGGAATTGTGCCGAACGCTTGCTGTTCCAAGCAAGGTAGGGATCTTTAACGTGCGTGACAACACTCACACACGGGACCTCCATTTAACTTCTCATCCGAACGAGGGCGTAATTTTTGTGAAAAATGTTCACCTGCCATTTTTCAAGCAGTCGGCCGTGTCGAGATTCGAACCCAGGACCTTGGGATCCGTAGCCTTACGCTTACTACATTGATCCTCGGCGACATCAACAACAACTATATCAGTCGATGTATTTTCCGCTCGTCAAACATTTTTAGAAGTTAATGACCTTCCTTGTGAGAGAGTTATTGGAATATGTACTGATTGACCTCAAGCGATAACAGGATTGCCGATCAAGATTTATTGAATTGGCTAAGAAAAAGGACCATAAAATAATTGGATCCCATTGTATCTCCACAGACAAGTTTTGGCTTACCAGACTCTCCCTGAATCGCTCACCATGGCTTTGAAATTAGCAGTTAAAGTAGTTAATCATGTCAAATCCAGTGCTTTGAACACCCAACTTTTTCGAGTGTTGTGTCAAAAACTGGACAGTGATCAAGAAACACTTTTTTTTCACACCGAAGTTTGTTTCTTGTCCAAAGATAATATGCTTGTAAGATTGTATAACATAAAATCAGAAGTTGAAATTTTTTTGATGAGTTCAAATGAAGAACTGTACAAGAAATTTACAGATGACAAATTTATCTTCTACCTGGCATATTTGTCAGGCTTTTTCGAAACAATAAATCTTCTGAACCTAAAGCTACAAGGTCATAAAAGTACTTTGAAGAACAATGATTTTGCTGAGAAGATGGCTCTTTGATAACGGAGCCAAATCTTTCTTCCTTTCCAAAATTAAACAACCTCCTCGATGATACCCAAAGTCTTCTAGAAAATCTGGTAAATGAAATGAAGGAGCTCATATCTAAGCATTTGGTATCTCTGAGTACAAAATCGTAGGCTACTTCCGAGATATAAGCTCAGAAAACTGGGAATTCAAGTTAGCAAGAGACCCCTTTAAAATCAATGTTGATATACTTCTTAATCATATTCAAGAACAAACAATTGACTTGCTATGTGATTCCAACGCTAAAGTGGATTTCCCAAACATGTATCTCGAAAACTTCTGGCTCCTATATCTTCCCTTTTGCCCAGAAGTAGCAATGAAAGCAGCCAAGTTGCTTGTACAATTTTCATCAACTTATCTATGTGAGTTCGGATTTTCAGCCTTGGCTAATATAAAATCTAAATATCGAGCCAGACTAGATGTTGAAAGTGACCTGTGGTGTTCTTTGTCAAAATTGCAACCAAACATACAAAAAATAGTAGACGAGAAACAGCGCTAGCCCTCACACTAGTACTGCAAAGATAACGGACATTTTGATGCTTACATTATTGACGTTTTGTTGTAATTTTTTCTATGATTTGTGTAATTAAACCTCACACCAAAGTATGAAGGGAGGCTCAGAGCCTGAAAGGTTGAGAACCCCTGATTTAAAATATCTTAAAAATGCCGTTATATATAGTCCATTTCACGAATTAGTGTAATGATGTCACAGGTAGTAATTTTTGTAGCCAAGTATAATCCAAAACTATGTACTTGCTCGCCTATGGTGCGAAGAAGCAAGGTTTTAACCGACTTCACACCCGCCTCCTACAAACCACCAGAATGAGGCGAAGAGGAATATTTAGGAGAACATAAATGCTATGGGTCAGCATCACTTTGTGCTATTGTCATTAGAACTTTGTTAAATTTCATTTCGCTTTGCATTTGTCAGTTGTCGTTTGCGATTTGTTGCTTTTTTCAAATTTACGAATTCATCTTGTCTATTTTGTATTAAAACTGTTTTCTTCAGAACAAATTTCGCTTATTTTATTGTTTTTCTAGATTAACGGTAAACATCGTGCTTAAGGCTTTAGACTAACGTTCTAAAGGAATTACATTATATGCAATGTATGGCAACATAGCAGCTGCGGCTCTATGTGACGTGACTACACTGTTTCCTAAAATAGACAACAAATTGTTTAAACTTGACAAAATGATTAATCCTCAACCACTGTAAATACAATTTGTTTATTAACATCATAATCGTATCGTTTGGGAGATTTAATAAAAAAAAACCAACAATCTTTAATAGCACAACGGAACCAAGTTTACAACAGGTGCTCTACATGACGACCATTTGTTTAAATACATAAATCTTCTGTAAAGATACTCTAATTCTTGCAAAAATCACATGATTATCTATAATTTCTTTGCAAGTTGCATGTCTTCACACATTATAATTTGAATAAGAGCCGCTATACTTGCGGTCACGTCCCAAATGCTCCACCCGAAGGTACTACATTGGGTTTAAACGCGAAAAATGAACGTGCTTCAGATGTAATTAAACTTCAAAATTAATCGATCCTAAATAAAAATCTAACAAACTAAAACAAAAACTAAAAATAGGATTTGATTAATGGTATCCCTAGCGTTGATTTAGAGTGTGTCCGTTCAAAAAGACACACGCGAAAGTAAAAAGGGAGGGATCCGAAATACCGGATAGCAGTCGCCAGGTCTGGTTATCGGTGCGACCTGAAGGGTCGTCTTAAAACTATCCAAACCTAGCTAACTAATATTAAAAATGGATTTAAATTTCTAAGCATTCGCCAAATATTTAAATAGTGAATCCAGCTATTTTGCCTGTTTTATAAATTTACAAATTCGTTCTCCCTGATCTAAATAATTTATTCTATCTTTAGCCTAAATGCATCCCTAGCTTTCCCTACCATTCCCTAATTGATTTATATTATAATTACATTCTTCACAATTACAATCTTCGTTCCTATAAAAATGCTGCATTAAAAATGGCGACAGAACGTCAGATAAAACAAATCAAGCTCCAAAAATAAATGCAAAATGAATATAAATAAATATAAAATGTAAATATAAATATAAATAAATATATTTATGTAAATAGACATCTAATAAGCAATAAAGTATCTTCACACAGATGAATACGAGTTTCTACTAGAACAGCATAAACTAATGACTTCAAGTAGCCTCAAATACAGAAATCACATGGATTCAGATCTGGTGATCTTGGAGGCCAACTGATTTTACCACTTCTTCCAATCCATTATTCTCCGTAAGTATTGTCAAAAAATTGACCAGCGTTTCTATTATAATGTACTAGGCAACCCTCGTGTAAAAACCATCAATTCTGTCTGATTATCAAAGAATATCTTCAAGTAAGTCAGGTAAAACATTTTCTAGAAAATTAAGATAACCCTGTCCCATTAAAGGACCAGGTGACTCCACATGTCACAGCAGCTGGTCAATAATGACACCTATCCAGACATTTATACCAAACCTTTGCTGATACTTAGTGTGTTTTATTACGAAAAATGATGATTATGTAAATTATAAACGCCATCTATAGTAAATGTAGCTTCATCGCAAAATTGAATACGGGAAAAGAAATTCGGATCTTGAATCTTTTTATTCCGCAACCAGTTTGAAGAATTTGCGCGAGCAGGGAAATCATCTAACATCGCAATATCGCATGCATTTTTTTAAAATGAACAAGATTAATGTTTTCTTTATGAATGTTATTCCACATGAAAGATTTGGAAATGTCAGGAAATATAGCAGCGAGTTTTCTGACGCTTATCTCAGGATTATTTTCAATTTCCAACAAAATATATTCGTCGTATTCCTCTGTAATATCTGAGCGTCTACCAGTTTCAATATTTTCAGGAAATATTGAGCACATTTCTTTTCAATTTTTGATATAGGGCTCTAAATGTTGTGCAGCTGGGATGCCTTCTGTTAGGATATTCTTCAGCGTATCAACGTTCCGCTGAACAAGCAGTACATTATACTTAGCCATAGACTAAATACATATCAGCATATTCTTCACTAGTAAAGTGAACCATTTTTATACAAATTACTCTTATTTACCTTTCCAACACAAAGCTAGTAAGAATAATTGTTTGGGTCAAAATATTTTGATACAAATATCTGATTATTGGCTAGTCAAAACCAACTTAATATTTTTAGTAATCAAATGAGATTTTATGGAGTAAACATAAAAAATTTTAATTGCTTTTACTCTCAAACGGTGCATGCCAGCCACTTCAAAAAGCAGCTTATCATAGATGGGAAAATCCTTGTAAAATATGTTAGAAAAGTGAAAAATAAAGATTGTAATTAAAAATGACTACCTCCCCCCTCACCCCTCTAATGGACGTTTGGGATTTCAATAAATAAATCGTTTTATAGCTGTCGAATTGTCAATACGGGATTAATCATTTTTAAGTTTGAACAATTTATATAACATTTCAAAGATGTTTTTAAAAGCTGACTTAAAGGCGCTATTTTCCAAGAGTTTTATCTTCCTTTGGAACTATTTTTGGATTAGGTAATTCGGGTTAAATGAATATAATATCATGTCTAAAAAGTGTAGCTTCCGTTTGGCAGGAGAGGTTCTGGTCACCCTGTATAGAATTTATAAGTTAAAAATTTTGGGATCCATTGCGCATCAAGAAGGGCTCAATTATTAATTTATTGGTGTGTAAATATTTTGCGGTAATTAAGAACTGTTACCTGTTATATCTCATGCATTTACTACAAATTCCTTATCTATACCTTTCTTAAATTTTTCTATTATTACAATTTGTTTTTCTTTGGTGTTTATTTTCATTCGTTATCAGTTTCTTCCAGTTTTGTTTTTAAATTTCAGCGTAAACAATCTTATAAATTCTATATTTATGATAGTTTTCTCTTTCTACCATTCGTTTACCGTTTTGGAAAATCATACTTCGATCCGTTATTGCAACTTCGCTTTAAATATTAAGTAATATGAGAACTAAGCTGCAACATTGCCGTATTCTTCTTCTTTCTACGGTAGGTTTACTCTTTCCTAACCACACGTCTTACATAGATACAATACATAGAAGGTACAAATTTTGCATCCTTCCAATCTATTTCAACTTGTGACAATTGTGATGTTAATTAACTTCGACACCAGACGATTCGAGATTTTCAGTTTTTGTAGAGTATTAAAAAAGTGTTGTCTCTTATATTCTTTCAGATGCTTGGAAACTTTTATAAATCCAACATATTTGGTCCTTTTGCAGCAAAAGTGGAGAAATGCGTAAACAATTAACCACAGTTTGTTAGAATATAATTTTCAGGAAAATTTTGAAAAAATCTTCGGGTGAAAAAATATACCCAAAAGTAAATTCCTGAACAGCTGAATGCAATAGAAATACTGTTAAACAATAAGACAAAGTTGAACACAATGGTTTAAATTCTGTGTCGAGCAGGAAACGATATTTTAAGCACAACTGAGAAGAATGTATTGTGAAATAACAGCAGCTGACAAAATGATTTAATTATTCCAGGTGTTTCTATAAACGTGTTTCAAACTATATATAATAAAGATGTCTTTAATTTATATTTTCTGGGCTTGGCTAATATTTACCAGCTGCAATAACTCCATGCATAATGTTACGCAATATAATGGTTAAAATAATAATTTAAATTATCGTATTTTATATTTGATTTTTCTTCGTTGCGTAATTGATACGTTATCAAATCAGTTAAAAATATAAATGAATATTCTTTAAAGTAGATAGGCCACCTATTCGTATGGGACAAAGAAAATAGTTTTTATAGGATTTAACATGAAACAATCTAAGGCCCAGTTTACAAATTTTTGTACCCTTCAGGTTATTCATTACAGGATCACGTGGAGGCATCTGGACAAGCTAATTACTTTTACTTTCACTTTCACTTTTTTATAGGTGTGTGGAATTCTATCGTTCACCATTAAAACCACATTCTCGTTTCGACCAATGGTAAAGTACGGGCGCCGATCATTTGATGCTGCAAACACTAGGTAATAGAAATTATAAACTGTACCTGTGATCACGAAAGATACAACTGTGATCTCTGAGTATAACGTGTTACGTTTATTTTCAACACAATTAATAATAAACACTCTCTCGAATAGATTCGTCAACCCAAATCCCTTTTGCTTTTGCAAGGAAAATTTATTCGATAAATTAAATAGTTATATCCTGTTTTTAGGTACCCCTTATCTTGGTGTACCTTACGACCGCCGTATAATGGTTTTCTCAATTGTTCCAATGTAACAACTTGTTGAAATAGGGTCGCGCACTATCCGATATAAGCCAGGTTTTACAGTTTTAACCGTGCTTCGATAAGCGAGGATTTGTAGTTAGACTCCGTGTTATTGGAACGATTGTTGAATTTGATTCTACAGCTTGTCCGTCGAAATATTTTCTACATTTATTCGTCACCGTATTTCAAAAGCGATGCACGTTTTTCTGTTCGACAACTAGGAGGTGTCTTGCGTGTATTTGCTTTTTTAGCTGGAGGCCAATTGGGTTCTTTCTTTGTGTAGGCCCACCTGTTCGTTGCCGTGCACCAGCTGCCTTTTGTCTTTGGATCGCTGCTATAACTACGATGGCAGGGAGAATAAACCCTGAGGACCATGGAGTTGCTACGCTGACTCACTCCCGGCGGTTTACAAGATACGCATCCCGACGCATAGAGGTATGTGACTCGTTTTCTTTTACGTACATCGAGGATCCTTATTTATCAACGGTTGATGTTGTGAAACCAGTTCACCATCCATGTTTAGAAGCTAGCTTCGCTAGTGCTTCTGGTTATCTTTCTTTAATTCTTACTACACCTTGGTCTACATTTAATACTTTGATTTAACCCACTTGCTATGGAGAAAACCTATCTTTAATACTTTAATTTAACCCCCCTTGCTATTGAGAAAACCTACATTGAATACTTTAATTTAACACACTTGCTATTGAGAAAATCTAAGCATTACTTTTTTTTAAATGAGTTTTATTACATGTTAGCTACGAAATGCGCACTTCGTGAATCCGTTATCAAATTTGTTCTTTACAATATAACTTAAAATTAATACTTTTCTTTGTACCTGTGAATCAAGAAATTTTAATTTATTTTTATTGTTAATGGATAGTCGTGGGCGACGTGTGTTTCATTTCTTTTTGGTACATAGGTGAATCCCCCCCACTCTCCGCGTTTGATAGTTAGCCTGGTATTTACTTTCCTTCCGGCTACATCTAGATACGTAGCAAAGTATCGTCATGCGCGTAAAGACCTTTGCTCTACCTGGAGGATTAGATAAAATTTTAAGGGGATAGTTGTTCCACTTATCTGGTTTCGAGGATTAGGCTTAGCAGTACAAATACACAAATCAATACATAAAAATAAAAGGTTATAAAATAATCTATACATAGTAACAACAATTTTTTTACCTATATCTATATTTATAATAATAATACGTATATTAACAATTTTAACGAAATAATTTCTATTATACTAAAATACTAACCTATATCACTATATATCTAGACATAATTGTAAACGTTAGCTAATATATTAACAATTTTATATGCCTATGTAGCTAGATAACAACTATACGTATAACTTATATTCTAACAAAATATATTATAATAAATATTGTATGTATCATCAGCAATTGTGACAGTTCAATCGGTGTTCATTATTGAATAGTGTCCAATAAGTTATTACATTTTTTTGCGACGTCAATGATTGCGTAAACCTGGACGTAATTTACAACGCCCCAAATTTACTTGCAATTATTACCGTTAAACGAGTAAAACTAACAATGCAAAAATAAGCCAGGGCTTACCTGCTTATTAGATGGAGCCAAAGGTACTCTGCACTAATTTCCAGGTGTGTCCGGGTAGCCCAGTATTAGTTTTTTCTATGTTTTATCAAATGCTGGCAGTGAAGTGAGTAAAACCCCATTTTCACGGAACACGAGGATGCGAAAGGAATACTTCACCCGAAATTAGAGCACAACCGCGTTCCATACTGTTCGATAGACGGTAGTCCAATCCCTTGTTTTAAAATGCTTCATTCGCACGAGCTTGTTGGTGTCCCCTTCATACAACGCTTCTCATTGACTAGACATAATAAACGCACTTTGTTCAATGCGTGGAAAAATGTGTGCTTGTGTGGGTATAGGCAATAAATTTGCGGTTCTTTACCTTTAGTTCGTAGCAAATTATAACCACAAAATTTACACGTAAGAACTTAATTGTATTATAAATAGGAAAAAGCTTTCTATGATTGGATTCAAAAATCCTCTAATATTAAATCCTAATATTAAAATGAAACTTGATGCAGCCAAAAGACGCAACTAGTTAATGCCATGCAAATATCGGGAACAAGTAACGTTGATTTTCATCTGGACTTAGGGCAATCTTCTCCTGAACGACAGTATGAACTCGATGCTTAGACGACTGAATTAGGTTCTGTGTTGCAAATACTTTCTTAAAATCTTCTACAGAGTCGACGTAATCATTAAACGTAAGTCTTTGGGTCAATATGCTCAGTACAGAAAAAGATGTTTTTATGTAAATCATGGAATGCTCAGGATACATCAAATTCGCCTCCAAGTGTTTGTCCTGATCACATTGATCCGCAGACTAGAAAATCGCTTGCATGAAAATCTGAAAACACCAAGTTAATGACGAATCGACTTAAATTATCAATAAATCACCGAATGCCAAAATTTAAATACAGCTGCTAGTTGAAACTCTACATTGACCTAAATACTAAACTTTTACGAAGAACTTATCCAAACTGAAAAATAATGCTGTCTTCGGAAAAACAATAGAAAATATACAAAAGCACAGTAATGTAAAACTTGTGCAAAAGTGGGAAGGCAGATATGGCGCTGAAGCTGAAATGTCAAACCCTCTATCCAAGAATATAATAATCTTCTACAAAAACCTTACTGCGGTAGAACCTCTTAAATCAGAAGTACATTTTAATAAACCTATTATGCTGAAATGTGCATCCTCACCATAGCCAAATATCTACGATTTTTAAGATGAATATATGAATAGAGTTTCTGGAGACGAATGTAAAGTTCTCTACACAGATACAGATCTGATCCACAATATTATGAGCCAAGGTCCTTACAAATTAATGAGACGAGGCTGTATTGGACATTTTGACACATCGGACTATCTTTCTAACAACATTTATGGAATTCCATTAATTAACAAAAAAGTATTGGAGATGATAAATAAACATAATAGACGACCTGTGACCGATTTTATTGGATTACCATCAAAGATGTATGCAGCGGAGATTTTTAAGACAGCTGAGAAGGAAGAGGCAGGATTCTCACGATAATAGAAGAGAACGAATCATATTCAAAATCACGTGTAATTAAAAATTTTGGCCTTACGAAAAAGATAAAGGGAGTTAAAAATTTGTAATAAGGAATAGAATTACGTTTAATGATTATGTCGACTGTGTAGAAGACTTGATGAAAGTATTTGCAACACAGAACTTAATTCAGTCGTCTAAGCATCATGCTCACACCATCCTTCAAGAGAAGTGTGCTCTAAGTTCAGATGATAATAAACACTACTTGTTTCCCATTACATACACGACATTACCCATTGGATATTCAGTCTTAAACACCGATTGAACTATCATAATTACCCATGAAAAAAAGAATATTTGTTACAACATATGTTGTTAGTATATAAGTTGAACGTATAGTTGTTGTCTACCTATATAATATACTATTAAGGTATAAGTATAAAGATGGTTGTTGTACAACTATATGTATATAAAACTGCTAATATATTAGCTATTATTTTGTCAATATGTATAGCGATATAGGTTAGTATTTTATTATAATAGAAATTATATCGCTAAATTGTTAATGAAACTGCTCTGTTATTGTAAATATAGATATAGCAAAAATATCGATCTTTGATATGTATAGATTTTTATTTATAGATTTATATCTATTTGTATTGCAAAGCATAATTATCGAAACTTAATAACTGAAACAACTTTCCCCTTAAAATTTTATTTAGTCCTCCCAGACAGACTAAGGATCTTCAACGCTC
This sequence comes from Platerodrilus igneus, assembly GCA_036346225.1. Classification (NCBI taxonomy): domain Eukaryota; kingdom Metazoa; phylum Arthropoda; class Insecta; order Coleoptera; family Lycidae; genus Platerodrilus; species Platerodrilus igneus. Next base: position 15,215,887 of record JARFIW010001599.1, read on the forward strand.
ATGACGACGCTTGTACTCAGAAACCTCGGTTGTATCTTTTCGTGATTATAGGTGTAGCTTATTGTTTTATATTACCTAGTGTTTGCAACATCAAATCAATCGACGCCTGTACTCTACCATTGGAAGAGACGAGAATGTGGTAGTAATGGCGTAGGATAAAATTCTACAAACCCACAAACCAGTGAAAGTAATGGGCTCTCCCAGATGACCTCACTTGGTCCTAGAATGGATGATCTTGAAAGATACAAAAGTTTTCAAAATGGACCTTGAATTTTTCCATGTTAAATCCTATAATAATATATAACAAGCAGAGATAGGAAAAAAGAGGTGGATGTAGACCTAGATCAGATAGTGATAGATGCAGACTGCAAATATCAGGGAAATCTGTAGGTTAGTTCAGAATAGGAAACAATGATGGTACGCGTCTAACCAGTTTCAGGACTGAAGACCCAATGATGATGAAATCCTATAAGGAAACCTTTTCTTGGTCCCTTATGAAGGTCGGCTATCTACTCTTTATAAAAATCCAACTTTGTAAACAATTAGTTCAATGCCTACCTTTTCCGATACCATAAAATTTGATATGATGTTGCAAGGCAATTTTGTTTAAAAAAATGCATGAAAATAAGGTTTTTATACAATCGTTTTTATTTAATTAATGTTCCATGCATTATCGATGTGACACAAGTTCTATGTAAAATCAAAAAATAATTTTTTGCCTATCGTTTAACCAATACATCTCAATATCTTGAGCAAACCGCTGTGTTATAAACAATTTACGTAGTTACATGCCTGCTCCAAACCCTGTGAAATACTGTAACTGCAGAATGAACATAAATAAAACGAGATAACTAGAAAAACATAATTAAACTTAAACTTATTATTATTTTCTACCAAAGTATGTATTTTTGACTGTTATTGATTTTTATCACTCGCAAAATTTATTATGTATTTGCATTGATTGAAGTTTTAATTAGAAATAAAAATATCAGTTACGGTTTGTAAAAGATAAAGTGTTATAGATGAAAGAATATTGGGTAGAGGTAAGTCTTGAGTGACGAATCAATATTTAATATATGCAAAGTGACCATAGATAACGTTTGACTGATCAAAAGTGAAGCTTTTTACGGTACCTTTAGAAACACCAAAAGTTGGTTTGAGAAATATAATAATGATGTAAGGCACCGGGTGAAATAATAAGTTAGAACGATCTTCAAAGAATTGTAACGCTCGCGCGTTAGTTAAGTATACATCAGGTTGTAGAAATAAGCTAATATAATTTAGTCAGTTCAATGAGTTTTAGCAAGGAATCCCTTTGAAAAATTCATAGAAGCTTGGGGTAGTTTACATTTTATTAAAGGGCTATTTAATATCATATTAAATTAGGACATCGCCGTTCACAATAATAATTGTATAAATTCACATGGGGTTCAAGATACCACATTGAACTCGACCATAAGACAGCTTTAAACGCACAAAGTGTGAGAACGAAATTTTTAACAAGAAATGAAAATGGGATATAACGATATTAAGTTCGGAATTAGTAAGTTAAGAAGGTGATGTTGGTTTAGTGACAGCGGACGTGTAAGCGGTACGTCCCTCAATGGGTGACCGATGTCGAATTGTCTTGAGCTTTGTTGCATAATCGGGCTGGAAAGATCAAGCACGCAGGTTAAGCGTGGACTTTAAATCTCGTCAGTAGTGCATCAAAAAGTAATAAGCGTGTTTTCACTCAGCAACTAAATGTTGGAATTTAAATAACTGGAGTGGGGAATCTAACGTGCCAAGGAAGTAAGAAGTGAATCAGTGGAGTCAACCTGGAAATTTTTATATTTTTAAACTATGGCTACTGTTTAAACTTTTCTTGGTTTTTTTCGTTTATGCTTGATAAACATGCACATTTGAACTTGTAAATATAAATTGTAATTGATGTGTACAGCGCGGTATTAGTTTTTTATATTTAAGTAAAATATTATTGGAAAGGGAATTAGAAACTTTTGAAAACGTTAAGAAAAATGAGCGTATTAATTTAAACGCAAGTTTTATTTGTAGACGTATTTGCTAGTAAATTTCTTTGTAAAGATTTAGTATTTTAAATGGACATAGAAATGCCAAAGGCAGAAGTTAGTTTTCGATGCTTTTCTATGTATTGCTGTTAAGGGCGTTTTCAAATAAATAGGATTTAAAATCTCTCATAAATCAATCTAAGAAACTAAAACAATAAAATAGTGGTATTATTTACGGATACATGATTTTTGTAAGGAGTTCAGTTAATAATGCCTGGACAGTTGGATGTTATATTAGGTTTGCTTTCTTTAGGTTAATGTATCTATATTCCCGAAAATTACTGTTAATAGAGTTTAAGCTTAGATAACATTTTATTTTAAATTATTTATAAGATAAGTAAAGGTAATCATTGTGAGAGGATATCCAGATACCCGAATGATAAAGTCGTATATAAATGAGGCCGTAATTTTGGAAATTTCTTTAATTCAATAAACGGCTAATTTGTATTTTAAAGATATGGAAGATAAAGACACAGTATGAAGTGAAGAGATTTAAAAAAGCGAAAACAAGGAGATCTATCCGAAATAACTGTCTTCAGAGTAGCAAAACATCAAAGGAATTGCTGGGACAAGACGGTTTGGAGTTCTTTCTTTTTGACAACTAGAAAAACTTTCATGGTGGTATTTGTAAGGCAGTTTTGTATTTCGGTCATTTTTACATGTTCATTAATTTATCATTTATAGGAACCCACTCCTGCATTATTGTAGTTAATTGGTGCACTTTTAAAGTTGTTAACGGAGTTCCCGCCCATTCAGGGTAAGTTGAAATGCGTAAAGCAACATCATTTTTACCCGTAAATATTCCTCGATTTACGCCAAAACATACAGGAAGATTGAGAATCTTTAATTGCCGATGGTAATGAAAAACCTGCGATATCTATAATACTGAAATTTTAAGTAATCCTTACACAACCAGGAATAATTCCTATGTCTTAACTGAATTAGTCTTGCATATGAAGGAAGTACAAATTGTTAGACGGCAATTTTTTGAGAAGGCAAACCTTTATTGCGTTTTCAATTACAATTCAACAACACAGATGATATGGAACTTGACAACCCACTAACTAAGAGCCAGGTTGAAGATAATCAAAGTGCCGTATCGACGATTTCTTAACTCCTAAAATTTAATTGCATCAAATTGAAACGAACTGGAAGAACACCGTTCTCACACAGTTCAATACGGCATAGTCTATCATATGAAACACCACTTTTCATTTCAGTAGGGCTCATATTGTATACAAAAAAAGGTTTACAGTCTGGGTATCGGTATTTCATTGGAACGTGCCAGCAATTTCATCAACAACAAGTAGACTACCAACCCTCTTGTTATATCGGAAAAATATAAGTTATTAAACAGGCTAATAGTCAACTACGTCTTCCATTTAAAGAAATTAAAGTTATGTACATATCTATCTTCTTGCTCTTATTGAGCATAAAAATATCTACAAGTTTTCTATTTACATTATTTCTCTAATGTCAATAATAAAGCTTACACACGGATTTGAAAAAGATGGCAATATTTAGTTTTTCCAAATTGACAGATATCCCTGGGTATTTCTAAAACATAAAAGCACATGTGAGATCAATAGACAAAACCGCATTACTTTTCCCATTTGAGCGTCTCTATCTCTAACAGTTTTCAAGATGCTCATAGTAAAAATTAAAAAAAAAACTCACCTTGTATATTGGATCTCAAATTTAAAACTAGTAGATAATTTGTGTCGTCTAGACTTGTAAATTGTAAATACTATAAAATTTGCATGTACAGTACTAGAAACTTTTTCATCTTGTATATGAAAAAAAAACAAAGTTGATTGGACAGGGATTCGAACTCGCGTTGCCTGCTTATAAAACGCATACCTTTCCATTTTAAAAGATAAACACGTGTGATTAATTCATCAATTTATCATGCTAGTTGCCAGAATGGATACTACGTTATCTGTCCCACTGCTCTGCTTCCACTTTACTGCTTTACTGCTCACATAGTAGCTATGACCGGGCATTCAATAAATGGTGTGTTGTGCAGATTTCCTAAATCTCTGATAGATACCAGTAATCACTTTTGGCCAGCCTCTCTTTAGTTTAACTAAGCAGATTCGATGAAAGTGCCCAGAAATGTACCTATAGGATAAAATAGTGGTGGTGCTAGACGGACTTCACATTGAAACGCAAGCAATTGCCTCGAAGGAAACGGGTGAGTTAAAGCCAGAGTTGAAGCAGAAGTTGTAACTCTACATAATGCAAATTCGCTTCTAAAAATATACCATATTACACGAACAAGATGAGCATTCGCAGTCACTTCGTTGCTTTATATTATATTCTTTAAAGACAAACATGTGGTTGAAGATATAAAGCTTATCAAGAACGAAAGGTGCAATTTGAGGAGCGGTACCGTTGCATAGAAGACAGTAACCCTTATTCAAGTACTTATTCATTTTATATGAAATTGAATTAATAATTCCAAGCTCGTTCGTTCGTTTCAACAGGCATCATTTTAAACGTATCACAATGTCTTGCACGAACTAGAACATTGACACCATGGTTTCGACCACACGAATTATACCAGGTGTATTTCTGTTCATCTAGCCATGGTTAGCTTTAAATTGCAACTGTGGATGCAAACTTCATTGTTGGATATTTAGATCTTAACAAGACTACAAAAACATTTCCATTGATCTCTATTGACCAACCATATGAATAAAATAATTCCTTTACCAGGGAAAACGACGAGGTAGTTGGACCTTTTCTGACACTCCAAGTATTCTTTGTTGTTGGATAATTACAAATCCAGAAATTGAGAGTATGGAGAAAGGATGGAACAGAATCAGAAACAGCAACATGACCAGACGGCTTCCGTCAAATATGTTTGCACAGTGATAGCTGTCATAGAGAAACTTAGAAATCTCGAGGAGACAGTATAAACCCCATATTCAATGCGAGTTGTTGCTCAAACTTTCAATGTAGTGAAGAAAGTTAAAGCTGCGGGTGTGAAGCAGTTTAAGGCATTTGGCGCAGAGTTCTTTAAAGCCATCTTAAATCAGACCAAGTAAATTGAAAATTTTTTATTTCGAATTGAACACATCTTCATGCTATTCTCTCGCTATAACAAAAACTGCACATTAATAAAAATCTCATCACCAGTTTATATATAACATATTAACAATTTTATATAAAATTCCAGTGACATTGGCATTTGGTCTGATAAACTACAGCCTGAAACATATTTCGTTGACGGGTTTTATGTTTCCTCAATATAACAGAAATGTAGGTCAAATCAAATAACTTTTACATATTTTAAAATTCTATTAATGTTGCTTTATTTTAGTAAGCTAAAAAAATATACGAAATGCTATTCGTTTTTCAAGTAAGCTTTAGGAATAGTATTAATAAATTACGTAGGGAAGACGTACTCTGTCGGTTGAACCTAATATATAAAACACTATGTATAAAAGGACTTTAGTGCATTCTTCGCAATATTCTTCATTACAGTCAATAAGCTTTTGCATTCGCATTTATCCAAAAATACTTTATTTACTTTGTTTCTAAAGTCGGTAACACCTTCATCAGCCGAAACAAAATGCATTCGCCGCAATCTAGTTTTAATCTGGATAAACGAAAGGAAATCACAAGTTGCTAGGAACGAACTGTAGGCTAACGACTCTTCAATTTTGATATCATTTAAAGCAAAGATTGTTTGAACATCTGCCTTTGGACGGTCGTTGTTGTCACGAGGAGTGGTTTACCCATTTATATAAATTTTCACGAATACTCTAAACAACTTCTGGCGAATCGACTGGTAATGTACCACTTAAAGTGTCCAATTACGATAGCAACCATTTTGAAAGTTTATAAAATGCAAAATTCTTTTTTAGTAAGCATTCAAATGAAAAACGATTTTAGTAAAATATACATATAAAATAATTGTCTATGTAGAGAAAGTTATTTAAATTTCTTTATTTGCAAAAAAATGTATTTTTTGCTTTGAGACAGAGTGATTTAAATAAAACTATTTTCCAAATGCGTGAATACTTTTTATCGATTTTTATTGAAATTATGTACTACAATTAGCTTTATTAATGGAATAAATTCAAAATTATCATTTTTTAGAAGTGCGGACCACTATTGTTGTTACATGCCAAAAATCGATTATGTAATCACCTTTAGATTAAGTATAAAGTATGTAAGTTCCCGCGAATATTTTCAAATAAACTTGTCCATTTCCGTCATTCCGGACAGTTGCGGTTGTGCAAAAGAATGTGCAGCCGCGGAGTGAATGGCGCAAGTGCGCGCGGTGTGACACGACATCATTAGAACTACGAAGGCCTGAAGCCGAAAACAGCTACCTGTGTCGTGGTGTTTGTCTTTTCTTTTTTTAGGATGTAGGTTCCTCTATCTTATTTTGCCTTATCGTGCCTTTACCTGTCGTCACCCCTACAAACAAAAGAGTATGGACGAATAAAGCTGGAATCAACAAATGGCGTAGCCAAACCCACACCCAGAAACAACGAGGGCCCTGAGATTTAAAGGAAATGCACGTGACTACTCGTTCTATTTATATTGTACTTTAACCATTGTATTACTTTTAAACGTGTTTGGTATTTGATACAATTTGCCGCGTAATTATGTTATAATATACAATTGCGCAATATTATGAAACGCGGGAAAACGTAAGAAATAGTGGGCATTTTTGTTCCACAAACTATTATCAAACAGAAATGGTTTGAATAAATGCTAACATTCCATAGTCCGGTTCAAGATGTTTGATCAATGTCACATTGGTCATAAATCTATTATCATTTATAAAAGCGGTTTGTTGAGTTTCCTACAAATTTTTGTTAGGATATGCATTTAGTTAACGGTATTAGTGAGACAAGGCGGCTCTCTGGTGTAGTTGGTATGCGTGTGACTACTATTCCCAAGGTTCCGAGTTCAAATCCCGATACGGTCCGTTTGAAAAATGTTAGGCCGAGCATTTTTCACAAAAATACGCCCACGTTCGGATGAGAGTAAAATAGAGGTCCCGCGTATATACGTTGTCACGCTCGTTAAAGATCCCTACCTTGCTTGTAACAGCAAGGGTTCGGCAAAATTCAAAATATCCAGGTAAAAAACTTGCTTCCCGGCCAAAGTAGTACCTTCGAGTGGAACATTGGAAAATCAAATGTAAGGTATTGTGAGACTGATTTGCAATATTTCGATATTCACTTAGGGTTTAAGCAAAATTTCTTACAAATACGTTTTCGTTTGTTTAATATTTGATTTGTATATATATATATGCTATGATATACCCTCCTATATGATATCTCTATCAGATATATCCTATATATACTTTTCGTGTGTGTCTGTGTAAACTGTGTGCATCCTCAGTGGATAAAACAAACACATGTCCTACCAAATTTCAACGATTAACTCTAAGTGTTACATCAATGATTAATAATGGGGAACATTAAAACTTTCAAAATTTGAAAGGTCGTCAGCAACCGTAAATTTCAGCGTATTGGCATAAAACTTTCACAGATAAGTAAATAAATGCTTATCCTCATTTTCAATATGCATCCAGAATTAATAGTGCCTGTAGATTGCCTACTAATTTATTCTAACAATATTGTTGATTTTAACCTGAGTCCTGAATAAAAGGAGCATCTCCCACCCCTTTACGTTAATATACAACAGGTGAGTCTAATAGTGTAGCTCGAAAGACATGACCCAAATTTTCATCATAATCAAAACATAAACTGCTGGCGAATCGACGCTCTGTTCTACTTGTTACGAGACAAAATATTCACCTTAAAATTAAAAATTGTACAGCCTCAGGATTGGTATACAAAGTTCACTACTGTTCAAAATATTTATTATCGAGGAAACAGAACTTTATTTTGAAGTAAATTTTCACACACCAAGTACATCTAAGATCGAACATTTAAAGTGCATAATTTACCTGAAGGTTACTGCACTCGATGACTTCAAATGTACATCGGACTTGCTCATCCCATTCCAACTGGGTTATGTTTACGTCCTCAGATTCCTGGTCGCCTTTTAAAATTCATCTACAACACCATTCGTTTAAAAAATTTCAGGGCTTCTCAAGAACGCATCTATGTATATCTAAATCTTGTTTGTAGATCCAATCACGTTTACTAATAACATTTGATTACTCACTCCCGAAAAATAGCATTGAAATTCATACTTCTCTCCCGCTATACCCAAAACTGCCTACTTTTGTTTATTCATTTATCGTTACAAATTTGGATAATTGGTACAGTAATACTCGCAAATATAACTAGACTTTATTACTTTGTATCTTCTTTTCTAAGTGCACTAATGCATAATAACTTGTATCGTAGCACGTATTCTGCTTGAAGTATGGTATCACATCAAAAAAATTAAAGAGCAAACTGTTTTAAAGTATTCAATAATCAAAAAATATAAGAGAGAACTGTTTAAAGTATTGAATCAAAATCGAAAATCTAAGAGAGCGAAACTGTTTAAAGTCCGGGTTTATATAACAGCCTTGCTTGCACGTCGGACTTGTGCCTCAACGGACAATTTTCAGAATTTCGCATTCTCTGTTCCCTTCTCGACAGTCCGGCACAGCGTTTTTTGCACTCGTGCCAGTTAAATCTAAGAAATTTTCACACGGCTCGCAAACACGTCCGAGAACAACTAATTAATTTTGTATAGAAATTGTTGTGTTTTCACCTCTCATATCTGCAACTTATTTCAACCAATCGTTTCCTCGTGACGTTGCTCAAATCACGCCTTTTATATATGTGTCTCTGCCTTGCGCATTTTATCTGTCTTTTTCTAACTTGGTCTTAGTGGTGCAAATCGATACTCTTTACTATCGGTTATTTCAGTCCACGTGTATTCTTTGAGTTAAATAACCGCTCAATTATGTTATAATATACAATTGCGCAATATTATGAAACGCGGGAAAACGTAAGAAATAGTAAGCACTTTTGTTCCACAAACTATTATCAAACAGAAATGGTTTGAGTAAATGCTAACATTCCATAGTCCGGTTAAAGATGTTTGATCAATGTCACATTGTTCATAAATCTATTATCATTTATAAAAGCGGTTTGTTGAATTTCCTACAAATTTTTGTTAGAGTATGCATTTAGTTAACGGTATTAGTGGGATAAAGCGGCTCTCTGGTGTAGTTGGTATGCGTGTGACTACTATGCCCAAGGTCCCGGGTTCAAATCCCGACACGGTCCGTTTGAAAAATGTTAGGCCGAGCATTTTTCACAAAAATACGCCCGCGTTCGGATGAGAGTAAAATAGAGGTCCCGTGTATAAACGTTGTCACGCTCGTTAAAGATCCCTACCTTGCTTGCAACAGCAAGGGTTCGGCAAAATTCAAAATATCCAGGTAAAAAAAACTTGCTTCCCGGCCAAAGTAGTACCTTCGAGTGGAACATTGGAAAATCAAATGTAAGGTATTGTGAGACTGATTTGCAATATTTCGATATTCACTTAGGTTTAAGCAAAAATTTCTTACAAATACGTTTTCGTTTGTTTAATATTTGATTTGTATATATATATATATATATATATATATAAATATATATATATATATATATATATATATATATATATGTGTGTGTGTGTGTGTGTGTGTGTGGATAGTGGATGGCGTATGCGCCTGAAATTTCAGATTATTAAGTGTTTAGTGATAATAATGGGGGAACAAAAAACTTGATTTGAAAGGTCGTCGCAACCGTAAACAGCGTTTGGCACAACTTCACAGATAAGTAAATAAATGCTTATCTATTTTCAATAACAAACAATATGCCTTGATTGCATAATATTCTTAATTTGTGGATTTTTATACATTGCCCTGATAAACTTATATTTCTTAATATACAAACTGATCAATAGTGTGGATCGAAAATATGAAAATTTGAATTTGAAAACTACTTGGTGGCGAATCGACGCTCTGTAAGTTGTTACGAAAGACAAAATATACTAATATTTTGTACAGCCCCAGGATTGGTAAGAAAGTAAAGGCAAAATATTTATTATCGAGGAAAAAGAACTTTATTTTTAAGTAAATTTTCACAAAAGTACATTAAGAAATATTTATAAAGTAAAGTAATCTACAAAAAACTTCATGAATACAACAAAATCTTAACGGATACAGAATAGGCGTTAGTTAGCAGCTTGATATTCTTTTTTGTATTGAACGACGGCAGTATTCTCCTTAATTCCATCTTTGCCATTATAAAACCGTCTCTATTAAACAAGACACAAACAGCTTCAGATGCTTCTGTCACGGTTTTCACACATCTCTCTACTGCGCGAGTGTGGAATGGAAAGCCAGTTGCAAAAGAAAGCATTTTACTCTGATCAACGTTTTTCTCTGGTATAGAATTGAAAATTTCATCACCTTCTAAGCTTTCGTCAGAGGAGGTTCAGTTATTTCAACAATACCAGTCTACTAAATCAAACTAGTCTTTTTCGTCAAATTTAGATTTTGGTACTGTAAATATTTAACACAGTTTTAGTCACTCCTTAATGTTGAATTTATTCTGGTCTTTGTGATACGTTGTAATGCTAGCTCTCTCTTATTTCATGCTGTGAGTCGTACAGCATGCATAATAAAATGTTTTCGAGATGGCTGAATAATTCGATTCCTTGGATCACTAAACCGATTATATCTCTTAACTCTTTTGGTAAATATCGAGATAGAACTATTAAATTATTAAATATTTTGATCCATTGACAAAAGATGGCAGAGTTTTAATATGAAACCACATGAGCTCATAAACTTTTAAACAAAGGTTGCCAGAGTAAAGATTTTCAGAAGGGCTATCAGACGCCACATATACACACAAAATTCTACTACCTGTTGTTAACCACCCTAAGTAACTTAATCTTCCTGGATTACGTATTTTTAACCTAGTAGAACATTTTCCCGAATTAATCGCTCGGCAAATACCTAAGCGATACTGCTGATTTGTGCCTACATCGGTGCTTTTACTTGTTACACACGATAAGTTGAATTCAATTCACTTAGCGAAAAATCTTCAAATTCTTGTAAAGCTTATCCAATTGGTCCAGTAGAAGATCGTGGACCACTTGTTGATCCATCCAAGTGCTTCGAAAAAATGTCTCAATGTAAGTTCATTTGCGTGGATTATGAAAATAAACCATTTCAGTGCCTTTTTCATTTGTACATCTAAAACCCGTATAAGACCACCTTTACGACCAGTATTAATCAGTGCCATCACAACTAACTGCAATGATATTTTGTGAATGTATCAAAGTTATCATCAAAAATTGTCAAATATACTTTTCACAGAAAGGGCGATTCCAGAAGTTGAAGAAACGTATCCCATATAAAATGAACCAAGTTCAATGATATGTGCTCCTCAATGATAGCCTTACGTCTATAATGATCATAAAAATAAACTCTAAACGTATTACAGTCACTGAAAGTATTAGCTGCTTCACTTTTTAAAATATTTCGTTTATTTGCACGCGACCGACGGATTAGATTTCTGTCCACTACCTTGGAGTAATCTTCTTTGTTTATTAGGCCAATGTCTTGAAATGTTGCAGATACTATTGCAGCTCCTGCTCTGTCTGAAATTACATAACGGTCAAAAGTCCTCGCTACTACATGAAATTGTCTTTTCGTATGTATAGTTTTCTTGAGCATACTGTTTATTGCTGGTATTTGGTTTCTTCTTGGTACGAAATAGTTTTTTTCAGGAGGTTTTTTTAAAAAAAGACGTTTTTAACAAATTTATAGCAAAAATCTCGTAAATTGGGCCAAAACCGCGCAAAATCAGCAAATAAGTTTGTAAATATTTAGTAGCTTACGTATAATAAAAACCCAGGTTCTACTTGAATTAAATAACTAGCGTAAAAACTGTAAATTTTGTATTAAGGTAATTAAAAATATTCCATATTTTAAGTACACGCGTGCCTAAAATTTCTTAAATTCGAGTTTTTGGTGTAATTAGTGATGCAACAGTTCAAGTTCGTACCAATCACCGAATAAACAAGTGATAAGTTGGTTACCGGTACCGTATTCAAATAACGCGCATTCTATTTGTTCGTTTGAATATTTAAATTTCAACAGACTAACCAGAGTCGAGTATTTTATAAATTTGATTTTTTGAAGTGATTCGCTTGTTTAAATTTAAAACTTGATTTGACGGCCGAAATAAAAACAGGATCAAACACGTTCTATGTAATACGCGCGTACCTTCCGCCGGCCGACTCCCGGCGGGAAAAATCCCCAAACCGAGGACTTGATAAATCAAATAGAAGGCATTTTTCGTAAAATCGGCAGAATTAAAAACTAATCATCGAGAGAGACTTTAATGCCAAGTTGCCATTAAGGGGTAGCCCAATCGAACACGAACGGGGCTCGCAAGTTGCTGATATTTTGACGGAATAGTACCTTAGCGTGATCAATAATAATGATTCACCTACGTTTGAGGGACATAGAGGCAGCAGATTTATAGATATCACTGCAGCCTCGCACGAGATGTTGGAGATCATCTGCAACTGGGAACTGAGGTCGCACGATGTAACGCTCTTTGATTATAACTTAATAACATGGGATATTGATGCCGGGACACGCGTAAACGAACAAATTACTATCTTCCCTCGGTTTTGTAATAAAAAAACAAATTGGGACCGGTTTAAACAAAAATTCAACGAAAGCATTCCCGCGCTTGAGAACGAATTGTGGTGGACCCGAGAGTTAACCACCAAGCGCGCAGAAACATGCAACCTAAGACGCCGCTATTAACGCGCCACGGGAGAAATAAGAGTGTAACCAAAGTAACAAAAAATATAAAACGCTAATTGATGAAACGCCAATGAATAAATTAAAAAAATTCTACACCCGCAATTCTGAAAAACAACTCTGGGGGACGGCTTATTGCGCAAATAAGAGCAAACAACAAAAGATCGCGCTCGGCAACGTGAAAAAAGATAGGGAAAGTACACGGAGGGATTTAACACTACGGCAAAATATTTGTTGGAAAAATTTTTCCCATCGGATGATCCGGAAGAGAATGAGGGGTTGTACGACACGATACGTCATTGTGCTACAGAAAGGAACAGGTGCCGATAAGGCAATTCTTGGTCACGAGATCGTAAGAGCTCTTAGGAAATGAACCCTAAGAAGGCGTCAGGGCATGATAAAATCGCCTCAACCGCAGCTCTGAAGGATGTGCCTGTTGACACCGTGTGTCTTTGCCGAGTTAGTTAATCTTTGGAGAAGGGCGTGTTTTCACGTTGTTGGAGAGTACAGAACGTGAAATTTATCTCTAAACCTAAAAAGGCGGATATGTCAGACCCGGGCAGCTATCATCCAATTAGCTTGCCATAGGTACTGGAGAAAGCTTTGGATAGAGTCATGACCACGCGCGTTGAGCACGCTGTGCGAGTGATGTAACTAATACTGACGACTTTAGTGACATAATTAGCGAGTTTGCCAATACAAAAAAGTAAAAGTCAAAAACAAATATAAGAAATAAAAGTACAGTCTTTTTATCTTATATCAAAATCTCACATATTTGTTTGTCGTTTTCGATAATTGTTATTTTGTTTGTGATCTTGTTTATTTACTTTTAGTACTTTTGTGCTTAACTACATCGTGGCGTTATGATTTAGTATTGTTTTTTAAATGTTTATCTTTTGCTTAAAATTTTTTGATATGTGCATGTTTATTTCATATTTTGTAAATGTGATGTGACTGATGTGAGACATATTGTAATCATATACTAATAATCAATAATAATTTAACTTTTAACATTTTTATTCAATTTTTTTTTTGTAAATTGGCTCCCAAAATGGTTCACAGAAATTTCAGAAAAACTTTATACACCGGCTGGTAAATAGGAGGGGCGCATCAAAAAATGTGCCCTGGGCGCTTTTACATAAAATACGGCACTGGTTGCATATCAACTCTTATAGGTGACACCTTACAGTATAAAATTAGATCCGCTAGTAAAGCGTCGGAGGTAGTTTTGATCAAATTGATACGATGTGCCATCTGCTTAGATGTTATTTTATGAGCACATAGCATCCGTACATCAAAGTCCTTATCCAAAATAGTTTAATTACTTTCATGCCAATCGTCAGGGTTGCCAAGTTATACGCAATGGAACATGTAGGTCTTCTGCTATCGAGTTCCCTGCAATGACAATATTTTCGTCAGTAACGGCAGGTTTTGATGGTCTTGTTAAAAATTGTCTTTCAAAGCTTCACGACCAAGGCAGCTAACGAAAACAATCTATCCCAAACACCTTCTTCATTTAATCAAAACACTGTTGATTGTTTAATCCACGTTTAATATTAGAAAAAATGGTGTGCCGAAAATGCCTGTTACTAAATTTCATGGTTCTTGGAAACTGATCACTGCAAAAAATTATTTCTTGGGCGTAAAATAAAATTCCCCAAGTAAACTAAGTTATGTTACACTAACAAAAGGTTAAAGCAAAATGCCATAATAAATATAAGGTCAAAGGACCATTGCTTACCCATTGGACCCAACCAAAAGTAAGCAAGTTTTGTATAAATAATTTTATGAAGTTTTGAAAAATTCACACACAAATATAGTAGTTAATCGTTTCTATTTTCGCTATTTTTGCCTTAACGAAGTAAAATCACAAATGTAGTGCTTAAGAAATTTATCAAAGGCATTTCTTTTTTGAGGAAATATGAACATACGAAATCCATACGTCATTATTATAGCGTGACGCGTTAAACTTCTGGCATTGTGTAAACATTAACCCAAAAAATAGCAAAATATTACCGATTGACCTATATACAACAAATATTTTGTGACCATAACCGTTTTTATACGATGTGTCCTTAGCTCTTCTAAATACTACTAATTACGTACTTAGGGTAAGTGAAGAATGTACAATAATTCGTTTGTAAAGAGAAAATTTACCAAATGTTTCATAATCACTAATGTTATGTTTTATTGCATGATTTTCAATGTTGAATTGGTATTGTATAAATTTCCGGTAAAAGATAATAATATAAAACAATTAAACGTGGATACAATGCAAAATTGCTCTGTATCGCACCGCTGACTTTGACACTGATTTGTACGAGCTTATGTCACGCAACAATCAAGATTTGAGAAGCAACTCATTATTCTATGACATAAGGAAACTGTTATTGAATATAAACGAAACTTACTGACAAGAAGTAATAGCGAATTTGTGTTAGTCTTACGCTTAAAAAATCATTACACTACGGCAGTATTATTCAAACTGTGTTTTACGGAATCCTCGGGTTTTCATGCAAATTGATCTATTCCACATATACGTGCTGTAATCTTCCATTTAATTTTTATACCTTTAAGTAAATTCATTCACAATATTTTTTATTTGGTTTTAAACTGTCTATCTTTTATTTTAAAATATTTAAATAATTATTACTGTCAAATATTGTACATTTTATAAACCATTTTATCTACGTTACGTATTATATAATTACATTGACAGTAAGCTGACGTTAAAGTTTCAATCAACACTGATCTCCACTAGGCCCACATTGGCATATAAATAAAGCAAGTGTCCTCTAACGTAGCAGATTCAAAAGTGTTCGCTCTTGATCGCGTAGCTTTCCATATGTGTCCAGTAGGTTCAAAATTTGTAGGTTCATTTTATCACTATACCTTTTATTCAACCTATTTTGAACACGAGGTCATTAAACACGATTTGTAAATAAAAATACTAACGAAAAATTTCTTATTCGTGAGACTTTACACAAAATTAAGTATTTAAATGCATTTGAACGTAAATTTCTTTAAACACAATGTTTTTATTATAAAATATGGGTATAACTCTTTTAATAGCATCTACACAAACACGATATTTTAATAAACTATCTGATATGAATGGAAACTCTTTTAATCGCTACCTGTTTATCCGTCGACGTATTAATACCTTTAGCATGAACCTTTATGAATGAAACTCTTTTAATAGTCACGATTTTATGCGTCAAGCATTAGTAACATTTTTATTCAGGACATTTCACAAATACGTTTTCTAAACACCTAAATGTCTAAAAAAAATTTTTCTTGAATGTGTGTGTGTGCGTGGGTGCGTGCGTGCGTGCGTGGGTGCGTGCGTGCGTGAGTGCGTGCGTGCGTGCGTGCGTGCGTGCGTGGGTGTGTGTGTGTGGGTATGTATCTGCTCTTAATGAAATGGAAACAGTTTTAACAAAGAGATGCGGTATGAAAATTAACAAAAATAAAACTAAAGGACTAGTATGCAAAAGAAGGGAAAATAAATAAAAAACAAGGATATAAATAGGTAACGGAAGCTTACAAAAGGTTAAGGATTTCTGCTACCTAGGAAATTACATAACATAAGATAAGAAGAACGCAAAAGATACAAAACAAAGATTAGCACAAGGTCGTGCTATATTTAACAAGAAAAAGCAACTACTGTGTTGAAAGATAACAAACAGAAACAAGGGAAAGATTGCTTAAAACATATATGTGAAGCACAGCACTGTATGGCTGTGAAACCTGGACAATGGGAGAAGCGGACAGGAAAAAGATAGAAGCCTTTAAAATGTGGTACTACAGACGTATGATGAAGATATCGCGGACAGACAAAGCTAAGGACAAATGGTAGGGGAAGAAAGAAATGTGGAAAACAGTAAAATATAGGAGAGTTAGGATGATAGGCCACATACTAAGGTATGAAGGAATTGAGCGGAATATATTAGCACCAGAGACAGGAAAAAGAGAAGTAGAGGTAGACCTAGGTTGGAATATTTCACATAGATGATGAAAGATGTAGGTTCTGAAAACTTCAGGGAAATGTGTAGGCTAGCTCAGAATAGAAATCAATGGACGTACGGGTCCAATCAGTCCAAGAGAAAAAATTAATGACGAATAAAAATAACTACTTAAACCTGATGATTATTATAAGCAACTACAGGTATTGGTTTTGCAATATTCTTAACGAATGTTAATTGTGCGAAAGGATGTACTAAAAACTATTAGTTCGGCAAATGTCTAAGTGATGGAAGATCTGGATAGCCACAGGCTGCTTAATTCCTTTCACATACCGTGCATTTATATTTCCAATGCTCCATCATAAGGTACTACATTGGCCAGAAGGCGAGTTTTTTGTTGCCTGGAAATTTATTATTTTGCCGAACCCTTGCCGTTACAGACAAGAAACTTTAACGTGCTTGACAACACTTACACACGGGACCTCCATTTAACCTCTCATTCGAACGAGGGCGTAATTTTTGTGAAAAATGCTCACATGCCATTTTTCAAGCAGTCGGCCGTGTCGGGATTCGAACCCAGGACCTTGGGATCCGTAGCCTTACGCTTACTATATTGATCCACGGCGACGCCTTCCCTTCACGTACCACTGAATCTCGGTGAAATATGGCATATAATTAGAAAACAATAGAAGGGGAACTGTGCATGCTAGCTCAGAATATAAATAAGTGGAGGTGCGCGTCCAACCAGTCTCAAGATAACCTAATGACGAAAAAATAAGTGCACTTAAATCTGATGATTGTTATAAACAACTACAAGTGTTGGTTTTGAAAGATTTTCAACTAATCTTAATTGTGCAAATGGATATATTGAAAAATTATTAATTCGGCAAATGTTCAAGTGTTGGGGGATCTTGGCAGCCACATGCTGCTTATCCCCCTTCACATACCACTGAATATCTGGGAAATAGGATATATAATTGTAATACAATAGAAGGGGAGCCGAACTGCATCCAACAAGGAAGAGCAGCGGCTATGTTCAAAGACAATAAACATAGAAACAAAGAGAAAACTGTCGAAAGCATAAGTGTAGAGCACAGCACAGTACATCCATTAAATAGGGGCAGTAGGAGAAGCAGACAAAAAAACGGCAAATCCCTTGTGGAATGTTGTGCTTCAGATGAATAAAGATGACAGCATGAACAGACAAAGTTAATAATAAACACGTTATAGAAATAGTAGGGGAATAAAGACATGTGGAAATAAAAAGAAAATAGGAGAAATGGAAGGGCAGGATACGTTCTAGGCATTTTTGGAGAAAGAAAGCTCGACGAATTACACGTTAATTAGGCATTCCTGGAAGATTACATCATAATGTTTGAGATTATTGGGTTAAATTCTCGAGAATAGATAAATTGGTATATAAAGGGAGCGTTTATCGTTTCAAGAGGTCATTCATAAATTAGTGATGAAATCATTCATTCGATATCATTCATTAGAACACGAAATGTTATTTTAATTAAAAAGCGCGAGCTGTTGCTATGCGAAGATAGTAGTAGAAGTATGCAGTAAACATATTGTAGTTTGATAGTTGCGAAGCAGCAATGAATAAAAGCTATGTTTTTAAACGCAAATTTCATACGAAAATGGAATTATAAATTACAATGAAGAAAAAAAATTCTTCAAGACAACGGTATTTTAATAATTTTATTAAATAATCGACAAAAAGAGTTAACTAAAATGTACCTTGGTAATTACTGTTGGAAGTCAGGAATTTTAATTTTGATAACTTGTAAGCTGATTCGACATTAATTTAAAATAGGATTTTAATTACGAAGTGCTTTTGTAGATTCTGCAAGTATTATTTTAGATTTAATTTTAACTGATATTAGAGTATTTAGGTATAGAGTTTAAGATAGGCCTAATAATTTTTCTCTTTGTGTGAGGGATTTTTTTTACCGGGAGTTTGTGTTCATAGTTCAAAATACTCTGACCTTTAATAAATTATGTCAAGGATTTTTTTGACCATAACAAATCTTACCAGCGTGAAAATAATTTAAAACCAAATAAAACGATCCCCAAAAAGAGTATGTTTAATTCTGTAAATATAATATAAGGTAAGAAACAATATTTTTAGAAATTTAGAAATTATTTTGTTTAAAAGAAACGATGTTGTAAATGTTTTTGTATGAAAGAAGATATTGCATATTGTATAAATGCTTTGTGATTAGTGCTGCGTTTTATTTCATTTTGAAAACTCCGTAAATTCCGTTGAGTTAGCCAGGCAAAGTTAAAAACGATGGTAAGTGAATAATTTCAACTCTACAAATTGCAGTATCTTATCACTTCACTCTTTTAGTAATGCTCCCAAAGAGGCGTATCACAGCAATATATATATATATATATATATATATATATATATATATAAAACTATTATAGTAACGACCTTGCTGTAATCATATGAAGTGCACACACATACGCTTCCATGCATACATACACTTGCTCATGCAGGTAAATAAACAAATTGTGTCGTCATACTGTTTTAAAAAACTTCAAAAAAGACAGATTTCAAATACTTTCATAGAATATACAAATTTTAAATTTTACACCTTTATCACATTCAAACTACTTTTAAGACTACATTTTAATTTAGATGCAATCTTTTTATTAATCTCAAATTTGTAAGTTTATACAGATTCTATGTGTAGTTTAGCCCATTCATTTTTATATAATTATAGAAAGCCTGTGATCAAGGATTCAAAAATAAATCCGAAAAATTTAGGCAGTTAAAGAAAGAGTTTATATACCTACTTACCAGCAGACCTAAAACACGTAATAAAAATCCTTTATATATATATATATAATATATATATATATATATATATATATATATATATATATATCTGTGGTTTGTGAAGGCTAAATAGCTTTATTAACTCATTTGATATATTTAGGTCGTGATCCTGTATGTAGAAACTAGCATCTGTGATTAGAAACGCTTTTCAGTTTAGTTTAGGGTAAAATTTAATAATGTTTCTAAAAAGTTTCAGGAAAACAAAAGTTATTTTCGTATAATTCGTGTTAATGTAAACGTCCGAAAAATATATCATAGGTAATATAGCATTTCAGAGGTCAGACTGTAAATAAAATATGTATTTAAATCGTTGTTTATAATTGTAAAGAGAATCTGTAAAAAGCTTTAACATTATCGATTTTATAATTAACTTTAGGAGGGAATTATAGCAAGGAGGAATAGTGTATCATAAACAATCTATTATTTGTTAAATAGTAGCATTTAAATGTAAATAGTCAAAAGCTTTAGCTTTATTCTAAATGGTCGTTATATTGCTAGTTAAAAATGTTGTGGAAAGAAATAGTTTCCTAGTAAAACAAATTTGACCGTTGAAGGTTATCTAACAATTTAATGAGGAGCGTTAAAAATAAGACACAAATAACAAAACAGTTCTTTTGAAGGGTGGTAGGTGCTTTCAATTAACAGGAATCGATTGTCTGAGTTTTTAGTAGAGTAGTTAGTTTTATTTTTCAGACGGCAGAAGAGCGGCCGTGCCATAATTTTAACAGTGGGAGATTTCAGAGAATTTATGTCGACCCAACAGGTGTGCAAGTGAGTTTAGTAGTAAATTCGTAGCAATTAATGTCGAACCCAATCGAGGGGCGTTAGTACAAGGGAAACTTCAGAGCAATTAATAGCACCCAAACTGTGGGGCTTAACTTCGCAAATATATATATATATATATATATATATATATATTGCTGTGATAAGGGGTTGTTTAAGGGTGTACTTTATAGGAAAGGTCATTTAGAAAAGAGAAATTACCATAGGCAGCAGAAAACTGTACTTATTTAGTGAAGAATTAAGAAATAGACATAGTTTGTAAATAGTAGGCAGTCAGCACCCTGTATATAAAGTATAAATAGTTTTAAGCGACGCAGATAAACATAGGAAGACGCATAGTTAGCGTAAAAACCAGGAAGACATTCATTAGGTAAATAGAAAATATTTAATATCCTGTAGATAAAGTTTTAGTGAATTTAGTAATAATATTTTTCAGTGGAAGCACGCGTATATTTATAAGTAAACGATAAAGTGTAATTAGACACGCATTCAAAAGGAGTTCCAGACGATTAGAATAAAAGATTAATAGATTAATAAGTGCTAATATGAAGATTATAATTGCCAGTACATTTTTCGTGAATCGATTTTAAACTAAAACATAAAAATAATAGGGCTCTGATGTCTGGGGGAACAGTAATACAAATCTGATGTCCGGGGGAAATAAACTACAATTCTGATGTCCGGGGAAAATAAACTACAATCCGAAGTCTGAGGGAAATAGACTACGATTTCAAAGTCCGAGGGAAAATACAGTAATACAATTTTGATGTCTGGGAAAATAAGCGACAATTTTGAAGTACGTCTGGGGGAAGAATAATACAATTTTAAGTTTGAGAAAATTGAATGATAATAAGAAGAAGTTTGATATGAAACGACAATAAATTGGGGGTGCATAGATTAATAATGTTAGTCCATAGTGTAATGGCAATAATTTAAATGTAATCCAGAATTGGGGAAGATAAATTTTAATGGAAGCGTCGATGTGAAGAAATAGACCAGGTCAGATTTTTTTAGTTATAAGACATTTTATTTTTCTATATATTTTTATTTTGAATATTGAATTTGCTTAATATAATATGCTTGTGAAAAGTCAACAAAAGAAGTTGCATACAATGAGTAATATGATACAGGTTTAGAATATTCTACACTTCGTTGATAAAGATAATAGGTTTTTCTTTGGTGACTTTGGGTTTTGAGTAAATAGTAGATGATTGTTAATAAATGAGATTTATAACAGTAACTAATTGAAAAGTGTATTTCAAATAATTTACAAAAGCTGTACATGATATATTGGGTTCATTATATAAAATCGAAATTAACTGAATTTTATAATTTCAAATAAATGCTAGCCGAGGTCATAAGATTAAATAGTTCAAGGAGGAGCTACGAGTATAAATAGGAAATTGATAACACGCAAGGCGGTAACGTATCGAATTTTGCTATTGGTAGACAAGGTTGGTTCAAAATAAAATCCAGTTAAGCTGATAGCAATATTAATAAGACCGCCCAACGTCGGAGATAATTACAATCTTGTTTATTCATAGTAATATTAAAATGGTTGTCCAAATGATGGAACGCGAATAATTTAGAGAGCATAGCAAAATAAAAATTAACAGCACAACGAAGGGGTTCGAGAATTACAGTTCATAGCAATATATATATATATATATATATATATATATATATATATACAATAAAGATAAACAAATGTTGAATTACAACTGCGCGCTATTTTTTACCACAATAAATATTTAATTTTTAATATTTACTACGGTAAATACGGTGGAGTCATACGACCCATTATGAAATAAGATTGGGGTTTCAATTAAGTTTTAGCGATAATTAATAGAAAATATGATTATTTAATTAATTAAATTTTTTCCTTGTACTCAACTGACAATAAATCTTATATGCAATAAATATTTCATAAATTATAAAAATACAAAAATCGCATTGAAAAAACTGTATTAGAAAAATATAAGGTTAGGAAAAATAGTTTCTAAAATAGTACTATTAGGTAATTCTTGCAAAACTAGGTGCATAACCACGATTTTAACTGTTGCACTCAGGTTGGACCTAACTGAAGATATCTGACTGTTGAATTGCATCCCTATCTAAGTAAAAAAAAATTGTATCATGCGTCGTAGTTTGGCCTGTCATAAGTCGATTAATGTGAAATTTTTATTTGTTGTGATAAGCTGTAAACATATGACACATTTCGTTTTTGGGTTCTTCAGATTTCCTTAGAAAAGAGACGAATGTACGTCAAATCGAATAATATAAATAGTAAAGCTTTAGGTTTTTCTTTTAATAGCTAGTTTATTTTAATAGGTTAGAGAAATACACAATGATCTGTTTGTTTTCATGTACTCTTAAAAATAGTAATAATAAACAAATATTGAAAAGGACGCGTGGTAAACACATTTTTTTCACTTAAGAAGACTGTTTGCACAAAAAGCAACAAATACTAATCAACAATTTATGTATCAACAGCCGTATTTTTTTTTATTTTTGTAGTAACGTTTTCAAAAAGGAACAATTATGGCAACAATTGCGTTTCCTTTTTGGTTTAGCGAACTTGGTTGTTTAGTTATTCAGAAAATTTATTACCCGCTATAATTGAAGAGTCGCGGATGCATTAATTTTCCTGAAAGGTCCAACTAAGATTTAAAATAATGACTACCGATTATTAGTGGACGTGATCGGTATAATAAACGCATTAAAATTTAATAAACCTAATATAACCATGCCAGATCTTTATTAGGGAAAGAGTTTTAACGTAATTTTGTAACGCCAAAATTGAAATTTATATATATTCATAAATAGTGTAAAAACATGTACTGGGCATTTTGCAGAAAATATTTTTCTTAGAATTGTTATACCTTACATTGTGTATGTAGTTCCCCCTTTTTACAAACATGTTTAGGCGTTCAGCATGTGTGTATTGTATAATTTCTGTTGTGTGAAATTTAACCAAATGTTTATGTTTTTGCTTTCATTGACGTCACAACTACATCATAATCTTGAATGTTATGGTTTTATTGTTAATGCTGCGTTCTTCTTATTAAATACACCTAATTTTCCCTATACAATGTTGTGTAAATTTAAGATACAGAACCATGACACAAAACAATACCATTCAATCATGAATATAATCCAAAATTATTATTCAGCTTCGCAACATGGAATTATCACTGATTTATTTTAAATTTTACACTGCGACTCTTAAGCGAAAAACGTTAAAAGAGAACTTACATTTATGCGACCTAATGAAGATGTTGAATCAAGAAACTGAACTAATATCAACTACAGAAGATGCAAGAAGTTATCTCGTCTTTGTGTTTATGAATCCAAAGCGGTCACCAGTTTTAACCACACCGCACCACACTGTTCCACTAACTAAACTAACCTCTAGGCGTATAGCATTCGTGTTTTAGATTCAGAACCCGTATATGTAAGACATACTATATTTACAACACTACGATTACGTTAGAGCACTACCTTACTACTTCCTATGATAAAAAATGGACAGAGAAATGTTGCAATGTTCATAAATCCATTATTAAATCAAGCAATGATCTTACAAAATTTACAAACTGATGAATTTATCTTGTGTTTACTTATTGACTGTAAGTGATTGTAGCGATATTTCATAGCAAAGACATTAAAGACGCTCGCGCATACACCTGAGTGTTTTGATGGATTTTCAAAATTAAGATTCTACAGCTCCAAAACTCAATTTTCATATTATTTTCGAAAAATAGAAACCGTATTATATCTATTAAAAAAATTAAGTTTCATGATTCCCTTTTAGAAAAGTGGGTCCCCGAAAAAATCTTGTTTAGATTAAGGCATTCGATATCGCGCAGGGGGCTTACATATAATTCAAATTTACGATTTTTTTTACTTTAATAATTCTTCAAATAAATCGCATTTTTAAAAATAGTTTTAAAAAATAAAATTCGTTCCAATAGGATTGTAATAAATCCCTACGTGGTTCTCGTCTAAATCTCATTATAAATAATTTCAAATCTTCCCAAAGACGATCAATTGCTAGGATCGAGAAAATTTTCATCGTGAATAACAATTTCACGGTAAAATGCATTTTCACAGGTGCTGTTATAGGCAGCCTAGCCATTGGTGCGTGAAGTTAATCGTAACTTTATATGTTGAAACGTCTTATATTTTCTTGATCGCTAACCCCAAACGGTCACATTCTTTCCTAAATTGAGCTTAACTAATGCTCTCTTCTTAATACATACATCTGACTCTAGAAGTTGGGGGTCAGCAAAACAAAGTCTTCCGACGTAACTAGGGGTCTATTCCTTGGGTAGAGCTATGAGCAATGGGGGTAAGTCGAAATCTATGGAGGGTTACACTTAACAAAAAACAAACAGGCGCCACCAAGTCCAAATTGATTTATTTTAGGGCATAGCTATTTTTTAAGGGCGGACTTGGAGACCCAAAAAAGAGATCGCCTTCGTTGATACACAAACTTGTCTTAACAGAATAAGACGCTGTTCCTGTAAGAAAGAATAATAATTAAGTCACATAAAAATGGGAACACTATTTGCGTCCCTCAAGTATACCTAAAAAGTATAGAGAATATTTTCTGCATAATGGGATCATAAAATTTTAGTTCTTATTGCTTTTTGTTTACCAAGTCTGATCAGACTAGATCAGAATAAAAAACTTTAAATGAAGAATATTAATTTACTAATAAGAATTTTCTTGGTTTCAGTAAATAAAGTATCATTGTAATTAAATAAAAATAAAAATTTGAAGTACTTGCAAAACTGGTAGTAAAGGTTATCAACTAATCCTTACTCAAATATTTTATAATTCTATGTAACTAAAAATGCTAGAGTTTCTTTATAACCCAATCAGATCTGTGTGAGTCATTTACAAATGAATATACGAAATTTTCTCTTTAGGTTAACAAACTTAAATTTAGTTTGAAGTCAAAATAATCACCAAGATATTCTCTAATGTTATCAATAGTGGTTGTACTAAAATGCTAAACATGTGTTAGCCATTGGGCAATTGTTGACAATAGTGAACAAACAAACAGGTGATGTAATAGCAGCTGTTAAATTACGTTGAAGCCACGTGTGATCACGTATTTACGAAGCTAAGTGAAAGCAAATTTAATACTGGGGAAAACCAGCTTATTTACAGGTAAACTGAATAACAATTTTGTACGTCTAACAAACAAAATGAAATAATGTACTTTCAGAAGGAAAGTACTCAGGAAATCCTTAATTCTATTACGAACCCAAGAGCAGCAGTTGTCCCTTGATGTAATGGAAATTACCTCGCAGCGCGGGAACAGCAACTAATTATACTTGCTTTCCATGCTTTAACACAGGTGTAGGAGCAAAGCGGGTTCCTTAGTTGGATCACGGCAGCATTACTTTGTAACGTAATCTTCCGTTGTCTCAAATTTTACAGTTGCGATTTTCGACGTGGTGTGCGATATATACGTTATCCATGCAGTTTTCTAATTTCTCGTTGGGATTTCAAATGTGTCGTTGCGAGTTCAAATGGGTCGTTGCGAGTTCAAATGGGTCGTTGCGCTAAATAAATTTTGTAAATTAGCTAATATGACAACGAATATACAAAATGTGGATTAGGTACTAACCGTTACTCAGGAAGTGTTTCACAAACATAGAGCGACTCGGAGGTCACTCGCCATTCTCTTAGAATGCATCTTGACGCTACTTTTAACTATCGACGAGTGCGCTCGCTGCTTTCTTGTATGGTGGGAGGTTCCGGATTTTAGTTCTCGAACCTCTCACGCGCGCGCCAGTGGCTGTGAAATTACACCGAACTCGGAAACAACTCGACTAATAATCCTTGATATTATAATACTATAAAAGTTTGATTGTTACTTGAATATTTATTTTAATTAATAAAGGTATTTTACTATTCATTGTACGTTTAATGAATGGATTCTCCTACTGCAAAAATAAAATTGTTACACTACCTCTTTCCTAAAAGAAAAAATTTTTCTTAAAAAACTTCAAATATAACTAATACAAAAAATTTTTTTACAACAATACTAGCCTTTCCTATCTTCCTAACCAACTATGCAATTTTATAAATTTACTCACTTCACTCTTTAGTAATGCTCCTAAAGAGGCGTATCATAGCAATATATATATATATATATATATATATATATATATAACTTTATAGTAACGACCTTGCTGTAATCATATGAAGTGCACACATATACGCTTCCATGCATACATACACTTGCACATGCAGGTAAATAAACAAATTGTATCGTCATACTGTTTTAAAAAACTTCAAAAAAGACAGATTTCAAATATTTTCATAGAATATACATTTTAAATTTTACACCTTTATCACATTCAAACTACTTTTACGACTACATTTTAATTTAGATGCAATCTTTTTATTAATCTCAAATTTGTAAGTTTATACAAATTCTATGTGTAGTTTAGCCCATTCATTTTTATATAATTATAGAAAGCCTGTGATCAAGAATTCAAAATAAATCCGAAAAATTTAGGCAGTTAAAGAACGAGTTTATATACCTACTTACCAGCATACCTAAAACACGTAATAAAAACCCTTTTTATATATATATATATATATATATATATATATATATATATATATATATATTTCTGTGGTTTGTGAAGGCTAAATAGCTTTATTAACTCATTTGATATATTTAGGTCGTGATCCTGTATGTAGAAACTAGCATCTGTGATTAGAAACGCTTTTCTGTTTAGTTTAGGGTAAAATTTAATAATGTTTCTAAAAGTTTCAGGAAAACAAAAGTTATTTTCGTATAATTCGTGTTAATGTAAACGTCCGAAAAATATATCATAGGTAATATAGCATTTCAAAGGTCAGACTGTAAATAGGATATGTATTTAAATCGTTGTTTATAATTGTAAAGAGAATCTGTAAAAAGCTTTAACATTATCGATTTTATAATTAACTTTAGGAGGGAATTATAGCAAAGAGGAATAGTGTATCATAAACAATCTATTATTTGTTAAATAGTAGCATTTAAATGTAAATAGTCAAAAGCTTTAGCTTTATTCTGAATGGTGGTTATATTGCTAGTTAAAAATGTTGTGGAAAGAAATAGTTTCCTAGTAAAACGAATTTGACCGTAGAAGGTTGCCTAACAATTTAATGAGGAGCGTTAAAATAAGACACATTTACAAAACAGTTCTTTGAAGGGAAGCAAAGTTATCGGGGAAAACCAATCGATTTACAGAGTAATGAGTAAAGTTTGTTTTATCTACAAACAAAAGAAGAAGGCTGGCAGAATTTTAGCACTCGGAGATTTCAGAATTTATTACGACCCAACAGGTGTGTAAGTGAGTTTAGTAGGAAATTCGTAGCAATTAATGTCGAACCCAATCGAAGGTTAGTACTAGTCACTTCAGAGCAATTAATAGCACCCAAACTGTGGGCCTTAATCGCAGCATTAATTTCCAATCGAGGATCTTCTTCTCAATTTAACAGTTGCGATTTTCGACGTGTGTCGATATAAATTATCCATCATTTTAATTTCTTAGGGATTAAGTAACGTTCGAGTTAAAGTCAGATTGGGCTGGTATTTAGAATAAACTTTTTTAACCATTAGCTAATTGACAATATTTATTTTTCATCAGATAGATTAAGTTTACAATTATACAAGAAGTAATTGACAACTATATGACAAAACCAAAACCGTCCATGTCATATAGAAATTATTTTGATAATTGTAAACTTGAAGTCATCCTGCTTTCTTGTAGTGGAAGATACAGATTTTAAGTTCTCGAACCTCTCACGCGCGCCAGTGGCTGTGAAATTACACCGAACTCGGAAACAACTCGACTAATAATCCTTGATATATAATATATAAAATATTGATATTACTCATATTTAGACCAGGGTAGAAAATTAATGGATTTTATCAAATAATTGTTAATCACCGTGAATAAGGAAGTTTTATTAAATAATAGCTTTAGTTAAAACCCGTTGGAGAATAAAAATTCAGTCGTTTCAGTAAAAATAAGAGATTCAAAATCATGTACAAAAAGCTTTATATCAAAAGAAACAGTATTAACAAGCTCTGCGTGTAATGTAATTATTCCTAAACAAATGAAAATTACGTGCAAAATTTATCTTAATTAACTCTATTTCAAGTAACCGGTATTGAACAGAACGTACAGATAATATCTATAGAAACTTGTGAAAACCCAAGATTATGATACCAGAAAATAAAGCTCTGAGAATTAATATTATTTTGAACACCTGCGTAGTTTAAATATCACATACGGCGTAAATTTTGTAGATAATTAATAGTTTCAAAGAATCTTGGAGAAACCGGGGCTTAATATTCACGAGAATGTGCGATACGGGGTTATTAAACCCAGATAACAGTCCACATGGACTAAAATATAATCGATAATAAAGAATATCAATTTGCACCAATACGAACAGGTTAGAAAAGGAAAGAGAAAATGCGTCAAGCAAAGACACATATAGTAAAAGGCGGGATTTAAGCAACGTCACGAGGGTCACAATTGGTTGAAAATAGGATGCAAATATCAGAGGTAGAAACAACAATTTCGGTATAAAAGTCAATTAGTTATTTCTCGGACATGCTTGCGTGCCGTGTGTGAGAATTTCTGAGTTTTAAATGGGGCGAGTGAAAAATTCGTAAAAATCGACGCGCGAGCGACAGACTGGGAACATAGAATGAGGAATTCTTTAGAATTACCCGTTTTGAGGACAAAAGCGACGTGCCGGCTTTTTGCTATATATACCGAGATGAATATAAACAAGCCCTCTTAGACTTTTGACTATTCGATGCGTTAAAAGCTCGTACATCCGCGACTTGATTGAAGATGTTAAAACAGTGCATTTTAGTTTGATAAAATAATTTAAAATTTTGCTCGTATATTTTAGTGATTCAAAATAGTTGGTTATTTACGTGCTAACATGAATGTACTTCAGTGCACTTAGATACAAGGTAATAAAATTTAGTTTCACTGGACCAATTAGCAAAATTTACAACGACAAATGTATACACAAAAGTAGGCAGTTTTGGCGTATATTGGTGAAAGAAGTATGAAGTTATTTGCTATTTTTCGGGGTGTTAATAATTAAATGGTTCAAATACGTGTCTGGATCCACGAAACAAGGGTCAGATATACATAGATGAGTTCCGGAAAAGCCCAGAAACAACTGGTGATGGAGAAAATTTTAAAAGCGTTGAGAATTAGAAGCCGTAAATATAATCCTGTTGGAATGGTGTGATTAACTAAAGGGACGATGTACTTTGAAGCTACGAGGACAGTAACCTTCAGGTAAATTATACTATTTTGTTTGACATTTTTGTGTGTTGAATAACTTTATAATTGATTTACTTTAAATGGACATTAGTGAAATTGTACTAACCATAAAATTTTAATTTTAAGATGAAATTTGCTTGTTAAAGTAGAAAGGAGTATTTAGTTTTGATGTTCGGTAATATGATGAAAATTTGGGTATGTCTTTGAGCTCAATTAGACGAACCTGGTTAATTAACGTAAAGGGGTGGTAGATGCTCCTTTATACTCAGACTCCGGTCTGCTTATATTGTTATATTAATTAGTAGGCATCCAACAAGGACTTTAATTTTGGATGCACATTAAAATGATAATAAAATTAATCTTGAAATTCTTTTAAAACTGAAATTTATGCTGAGTTTTAATTTTGAAATTTTAATGTATTCTGAATATTGATGTAAATAGAGTTAACGTTGATGTTTTTGGTAGGAATGTGTTGTTTTTTATGAATGAGGAGGTTTATAACATTAGGTGAGCAGCCGAGACGAAAAGAGGATCACAGCCGTTTATGATGCCCAATCTGTGGGACTAGAATTTTTTTGTTGAAAGGACCCAGTTCCCGCATTCAAAGGAGAATATCACAGCAATATATATATATATATATATATATATATATATATATATACAATAAAGATAAACAAATGTTGAATTACAACTGCGCGCTATTTTTTACCACAATAAATATTTAATTTTTAATATTTACCACGGTAAAATACGGTGGGGTCATACGACCCATTATGAAATAAGATTGGGGTCTCAATTAAGTTTTAGCGATAATTAATAGAAAATATGATTATTTAATTAATTAAATTTTTTCCTTGTACTCAACTGACAATAAATCTTATATGCAATAAATATTTCATGAATTATAAAAATACAAAAATCGCATTGAAAGAACTATATTAGAAAAATATAAGGTTAGGGAAAATAGTTTCTAAAATAGTACTATTAGGTAATTCTTGCAAAAGTAGGTAAATAACCATGATTTTAACTGTTGCACTCAGGTTGGACCTAACTGAAGATATCTGACTGTTGAATTGCATCCCTATCTAAGTAAAAAAAAATTGTATCATGCGTCGTAGTTTGGCCTGTCATAAGTCGATTAATGTGAAATTTTTATTTGTTGTGATAAGCTGTAAACATATGACACATTTCGTTTTTGGGTTCTTCAGATTTCCTTAGAAAAGAGACGAATGTACGTCAAATCGAATAATATAAATAGTAAAGCTTTAGGTTTTTCTTTTAATAGCTAGTTTATTTTAATAGGTTAGAGAAATACACAATGATCTGTTTGTTTTCATGTACTCTTAAAAATAGTAATAATAAACTAATATTGAAAAGGACGCGTGGTAAACACATTTTTTTCACTTAAGAACACTGTTTGCACAAAAAGCAACAAATACTAATCAACAATTTATGTTTCAACAGCGTATTTTTTTTTTATTTAAAAGTAACGTTTTCAAAAAGGAACAATTATGGCAACAATTGCGTTTCTTTTTTGGTTTAGCGAACTTGGTTGTTTAGTTATTCAGAAAATTTATTACCCGCTATAATTCAAGAGTCGCGGATGCATTAATTTTCCCGAAAGGTCCAACTAAGATTTAAAATAATGACTAACGATTATTAGTGGACGTGATCGGTATAATAAACGCATTAAAATTTAATAAACCTAATATAACCATGCCAGATCTTTATTAGGGAAAGAGCTTTAACGTAATTTTGTAACGCCAAAATTGAAATTTATATATATATATTCATAAATAGTGTAAAAACATGTACTGGGCATTTTGCCGAAAATATTTTGCTAAGAATTGTTATACCTTACATTGTGTATGTAGTTCCCCCTTTTTACAAACATGTTTAGGCGCGTTCAGCATGTGTGTATTGTATAATTTCTGTTGTGTGAAATTTAACCAAATGTTTATGTTTTTGCTTTCATTGACGTCACAACTACATCATAATCTTGAATGTTATGGTTTTATTGTTAATGCTGCGTTCTTCTTATTAAATACACCTAATTTTTTTCCCTATACAATGTTGTGTAAATTTAAGATACAGAACTATGACACAAAACAATACCATTCAATCATGAATATAATCCAAAATTATTCAGCTTCGCAACATGGAATTATCACTGATTTATTTTAAATTTTACACTGCGACTCTTAAGCGAAAAACGTTAAAAGAGAACTTACATTTATGCGACCTAATGAAGATGTTGAATCAAGAAACTGAACTAATATCAACTATAGAAGATGCAAGAAGTTATCTCGTCTTTGTGTTTATGAATCCAAAGCGGTCACCAGTTTTTACCACACCGCACCACACTGTTCCACTAACTAAACTAACCTCTAGGCGTATAGCATTCGTGTTTTAGATTCAGAACCCGTATATGTAAGACATACTATATTTACAACACTACGATTACGTTAGAGCACTACCTTACTACTTCCTATGATAAAAAATGGACAGAGAAATGTTGCAATGTTCATAAATCCATTATTAAACCAAGCCATGATCTTACAAAATTTACAAACTGATGAATTTATTTTGTGTTTACTTATTGACTGTAAGTGATTGTAGCAATACTTCATAGCAAAGACATTAAAGACGCTCACGCATACACCTGAGCGTTTTGATGGATTTTCTAAATTAAGATTTATCAGCCACAAAACTTAATCTTTATGTAATTTTTGAAAAATAGAAACCGTATTATATCTATTAAAAAATTAAGGTTCATGATTTTCTTTTAGAAATTTAGGTCCCCGAAAAAATTTGGTTTAGATTAAGGCATTGGATATCGCGCAGGGGACTTACACATAACTCAAATTTACGATTTTTTTAACTTTAATAATTCTATGTACACGAAAATTTATTCGATTGTTTGTCATAGACAAATGTGCGTAAAGTTAGCACCCCATTTTTTAAAAATCATGATTTTGAAAGTGGTTCCAGATTGTTCTAATCTTGTACCGCATTGTTCCAATTCGACATTATTTTATTCCAAAAAATTCGTCGAAAATTTGGAAAAACCCCATTTTGTTACTAGCACCCCATTTATCGAGAATCGCGGTTTTTGCCATCGCTTAACATTGTTCTAGTTGTTCCAAACATTGTTCCAAAAGAACAATTCCGTATCTAAACGATTCTTCAAAAAAAACCGGCAAAAAATTTTTTTGCTGGCACCCCATTTTTCAAAAATCGAAATTTTGGCCCTCGATTAAGATTGTTCTAGTTGTTCCAAACATTGTTCCAAAAGGATAATTCCGTATCTAAACGATTCTTCAAAAAAACAGCAAAAAACGTATTTTTGCTGGCACCCCATTTTTCAAAAATCGAAATTTTGGCCCTTGATTAAGATTGTTCTAGTTGTTCCAAACATTGTTCCAAAAGGACAATTCCGTATCTAAACGATTCTTCAAAAAAACGGAAAAAAAAGGTTTTTGGACATATAAGACTGCCGGGCCATGAGTAATCATACATTTCCTTTCTTGCTCCAATGAATAAGTTTTTGTTCTGAGCTGTTCTAAGCCTAGAAAACATAGTTCTGCAGTATGAATCTCCTATCAATAGCGGTTTCCTCAAAAATCGATGTTTTTACTATATCGACAGGAGTAAACATAGCCTTCCTCTTCTGCTCCAATATCTAACTTTTTGTTCTGAGCTGTTCTAAGTTTAAAAAACATAGTTCTGCATTATGAGTCTCCCATCTCCACCAGTTCTCCCAAAATCGATGTTTCTACTGTATGGACAAGCGTAAATATAGTTTTCCGACGACCACTTGTGAAAACAACAGATTACACACTACTTATTTATGTAGAAAGTAAAGTATATCACTCTAGAGTGCGAAAGTACATATCACTCTAGTGTTGAAATACTTTTCAACTCTAGAGTGATATGACTGATGTTAGTATGCTAGTTACCTAGGCAACCCAAACGACTACCGGTTTCTACCTTTTTGCATTCATTCGTTTCGTTTTGGCTAATAACAGTTTAAAATACCCATAGTTAAATCGATACTGACAGTTTCCGTTTTACTTAAAGATGTAATTACTCATATTAGTTTGTAATTGAAATGATTTCTTCAATAAAAATTGAGAATGCATACGCTAAAAGCAACAGATTCGCGGATTTTATAAAAACAAGGTAGGTGTTCGAATTTTCAACATCAAAACGTCAAATAAATTTTATAGGTGTCTGTCTGCCTTGCATTATTGCGTACACATTTATTGCAAATAAGCATAAAATAACTATTTCGTAATTGTTTTTAGTGGTGGTCGTCGGAAAATAGTGTACAGTACTGCGTGAGTGACATTTCACACTCGTGGAATAGTCGCACTCGGCTGACGCCTCGTGCGACAATACTCTTCCACTCGTGTGAAATGGGTCACTTTCCACGCTAGTAATGTAATATTTTTTAACTTTGTTTGACTAATATCTCTTGTTGATGATTGTTTGACAGATCATTCATGGATATCGCATAACGTTATTATAAAATCTACGTAGTTTCCTATACGTAAAACATCGATTTTTGGAAGAACCGCTGGTGATGTTTTACGTTAGGAAAATCCACGTAGATTTTATAGGTATATACGTTTATTGGCGTATCATTCCATGACATAGGATTCTTGTCAAACACATCCATTCATAATTTCCTTATGTATTTTGTAATGAAAACGATGACTACTATATGGTCAGAACCATAAAGTTAGCTATATGGAACAAAAGAGAAAGGCTATATTTACTCTTGTCGATATGGTCAAAACATCGATTTTAGAGGGAACACGTCTGGTGATAGGAGATTCATACTGCAGTATTATGTTTTCTATGGCTTAGAACAGCTCAGAACAAAAGTTAGCCATTGGAAAATAGAGAAAGACTATGTTTACTCTTGTCGATACAGTAAAACATAGATTTTGGAATAACCGCTGGTGATAGGAGATTCACACTGCAGAACTATGTTTTCTAGGCTTAGAACAGATGAGAACAAAAGTTAGCCATTAGAACAGAAGAGGAAGGCTATGTTTACTCCTGTCGGTATAGTAAAAACATCGATTTTTGGAAGAACCGGTGGTGATAGAAGATTCATTCTGCAGAACTATGTTTTCTAGGCTTAGAACAGCTAAGAACAAAAATTTAGCCATTGGGACAAAGGAGGAAGGCCATATTTACGCTTGTCGATACAGTAAAAACATGATTTTTGGGAGAATCGCTGCTGATAGGAGATTCATACTGCAGAACTATGTTTTCTAGACTTAGAACAGCTCAGAACAAAAAGTTATCCATTGGAGCAAGAAGGAAAGGTATGTTTACTCTTGGCTCGACAGTCTTGCTTGTCCAAAAATGTTTTTTGTGTTTTTAAGACTCGGTTAGATACGGAATTGTCCTTTTGGAACAATGTTTGAAACAACTAGAATAATCTTAACCGACGGCCAAAATTTCGATTTTTGAAAAATGGGGTGCCAGCAAAAATGTTTTGCAGTTTTTGAAGAATCGTTTAGATACGGAATTGTACTTTTGGAACAATGTTTGGAACAACTAGAACAATGTTAAGCGTTAGCCAAAACTGCAATTTTCGATAAATGGGGTGCCAGTAACAAAATGGGTTTTTTCCAAATTTTAGAGGAATCTTATGGAATAAAATAAAGTCGAATTGGAACAATGCGGTACAAGATTAGAACAATCTGGAACAACTTTCAAAATCATGATTTTAAAAAAAATGGGGTGCTAACTTCATACATACCATAGACACAGTACATTTTTATTTGATATTCTACGTAATTTGAATAATCAATAAATATTTTTATAGTAGTGGACCTACTCTAAAACCATTATTATACAATATCCTCGTTTATCCATCATCGAAAACTAAATATGAAAAGAAATGGACATGTTTATAATAATTAATACTGACAGATGGAATGACAGTAATATGAAAATTTTTTTAAATGCTATATAAAATAGAAAACGTCATTAAAAACTTAAAAGAACTTACATATGTATAATCATTCGAGAAAATTTTATATATTGTATGGATAACTGTATTGAAATTGGAGAAAGTGATAAGCTTTTTAAACCAATATTATATATGAAATAATGGAAGTGAACAATGGAAATGACACAATGAAAGAAAACTCCAGACGGAAAGAACTGAAAAATTATTTTGCTTGTAACTTATGCCGAAGAGCAAATTTAACAAAATCGGGATTAACAAAACATAAAGGTTGTAATATTTGTAGAAAGAAACAAACGTCGAAAACAGACAAAGACGATAAGGATTTTAAATGCAATCAAATCAAGAAATAACAAACCTAAAGATACTTTTATCTAAATACAAGCAGTCCAAATTAATTATTAAGAGACTACCTAAATCGGTTAGATGCCAAACAGCAAATGCTTTAAGCAATACAATCGATTCTTGTGTAAAAGATAATTCTATAGAATCTTGGAGTAATCTTTTACTCTTTGCTTATAATAATTTTTGCATAGCACCACAATCCAAAAATGTGTATCTATCTGTTCACAAATTTTAAAAACTTAAGAGAACGTACAAACCATAACATTGAAATTGAAACAAAACAAACTTACAAAAATAAAAAGAGAATAATTTAAAACAAATATCCTCAGTAAAATCTATGACGGCGATATTTCCGGTGGGATTAAAATAATCTGATCGACTGATACCGTATCAAGTTTTAATGAGCAAACTTTCACTGCATTGAAAGAAAAACATACAAAAGCATGTTTTCAAATAAACACATTTCTTATGATCCATCAATTTCAGCATTACAAGTCGCAAAAGAAAAGTCTTAATAGCAATCAAATCATTTCGCACCAGCTCAGCAGATTCTATTCGGTCGTCACATTTCAAGATCTCTTAAGTGTTGCTTCTAACAATGAAAGAAATAACCTCCTTATATCTTTAACATCATTATGCAATTTAATGCTATCGGGTTGAGTTAAAGAGGAAATCTGTTGATTACTCTATGGATCTTCATTATGTGCTTTAAAAAAAAAAGTTGGTTTTGCGCCCAATAGCGATTGGCTGTTTCTTTCGACGTCTTGTTGCAAAATTAGCATGTTCAAAAATTAAAAAGGAATTAATTTCCCTTATTTGGCCAATCCAATTCGGTTCTGGCACTCCCGCTGGAAGTGAAATAGTTGCCCATTCTGCACGTTTATTTTTAACTCTATTTCAGAAGATGAGGAAAAATACTATTAAAATTGATTTTAAAATGCTTGCCACACAATTTAGAGATATAATTTTAGACTTAGTTTCAACACATATTCCAATATTACCTCCTTCATCAAACAATGTTATGGGTCCCTTCCTATCTAAATTTTGGATCAAACACTATTTTATCAGAAAGGGTGGCTCAACAAGGAGATCCTCTAGGACCGCCACTTTTTGTTTGGCTATAAATTCACTTACAAAATTAATTAAATCAGAATTTAATTGCAGGTGCCTCGACGATGACTGCATAGGTGGAAACATTACATCAGTTTTAACGACCTTAAGCAAATAATAAATACATCAAAATCTTTAGGTTTAGAGCTAAATTTCAACAAATATGAGTTATTTATTATGTCACCTGAGAAAAGATGCTTTTCAAAATAAACTCAATTGCCCCAGGAATAGTAAACATGTCCACGTTCAAATTGGACTTTACTTGGTGCTCCATTATCTTCCGAAGCTTTACAGAAATGCTTAAACAACAAAATAGAAATATTATCCTTTTTCATCTCGTTTAGATTCTATTGGACTACCAACTCACAAAAGTTGACGATCCAAAACATAAGAAGGTCTACTACTGGAGACGACATCAACATCCTCACCAGGTATAAAATTATCCTTATAAGCTTTTCCACTTAAAGGTACCTGACGACCAAAAACTAAAAATTTGGTGAATAGTTGGTGGACTCATGTTTTGCTGAGTTGATCGCGTATTGGATCTTTGATATCTCAACATCCCACGTATCATGTTCTTCTACGTATGTACGGATTGCTGTACCAACTGTCTTATTGATTCTTTCCACAAAATTGCATTGGGGAGCATAAACAGCGTTATACCAAATTTTTGAATTTCGTACCTTGCACACAAAGCTTTAAAAATACGTCCAACTAATTGTGGACCATTATCACAAATAACAAATTGTGGTACTCCGTAGACAAGAAATACCTTTTCTTCCAAAAACTTCTCGATCAAATGTGCGGTAGCACTACGTAAAGGTTGCAAAATCGAATACTTCGAGAACCAATCACCAACAACTAAGAGCCATTTATGTCCGCGTTTGGAACGAGGAAACGGACCCATCAAATCTAATGCAATGGTTTGGAATGGTAGTCCAACTTCTTTCTCCTTTCCCATCATTCCAAGGGGACCTCTATTGGGTGGTTTTTGAGCACCACAAATCAAACATTTCCTACAAAATTTACGTACGTCAAAGATCATCTTTGGCCAATAATACAATTCTTGGACTCGAGACAAAGTTTTAAGGAACCAAAATGTCCTGCTGAAGGGGGTCATGACATGATTTAATGACATCTACGCGCTGAGACTTTGGCACCAAATATTTCCACTCTACAACATTCGCCGAATGCGGTAATAAGGAAGGTATAAACTTATAAATAAACCCATCTTCTACTTTCCATTGTGGGTAGCTTTTCGGTGACAACAAAATTTTCTTTCTCAAAGACTCATACCACAAGTCTACTGCATCAAGTTTAATCTCTACTAAGTTAACTTCTGGATTTTCTAAAGGAACACCACGACTAAGACAATCTGGAACTATATTGAACTTTCCTTTTCTATGCACCAAATCAAATGAGCGTTGCCTTAATCGAACTGACCATCTGGCGAGTTTTCCAGTTGGATTCTGAAGATTACTCAACCAAAGTAACGAAAATGATCGGTGACAACGGTGAATCGAACTCCTTCTACCCACGGACGAAATTTCTCAATTGCAAAATAACCGCTAAACACTCTCTTTCAGTGGTGGAATAATTGCGCTCAGTACGGCTCAGGGTTTTGCTTGCGTACGAAATTACACGCTCTTCTCCGTTTACATTCTGAATCAACACAGCTCCTAACCCAGTGTTGCTTGCGTCACACTCAACGATAAAGGGTGCCGAGTAGTCTGGCTGCGAAAGAAGAGGTGCAGAAACTAATGCTTGCTTGATTAGCACAAATGAATTTTCTGCTTCCGCACTCCAGTTTACAGTTTGACCTTTTTTCTTACTTTTAATGAGGTCATTAATAGGCGAAACTAAAGACGAAAAATTCTTTATAAAGCGCCTGTACCAGCTGCACATTCCTATAAACCTTTTAATTTCCGTTGTGGTTTTCGGACGGGGAAAGTTAACCATCGCCGACACCTTATCGGGATCTGTACGAAGTGAGTTCGAACCTACTATATAACCCAAAAATTTAAGTGTTTTTAAAAATTCACATTTACTTATATTTATGGTAAGGTTAGCTTTTTAAACGTTGCTTAACCTCTACTAATAACTTTAGATGGTCTTCAAAAGATGACGAACATAATATTATGTCGTCCAAATAGCAAAATACATGGGGTTCAAAACGTGGACCAAAATTGCATCTACTAAACGCTGTTGCGTCTGCGCAGCATTCTTCAACCCAAATGGCATGCATGTAAATCTATATTGTCCTCGTGAGATAACACTGAAGGCAGTCTTATCCTTAGACGATTCACTAAGAGGGATTTGCCAAAACGATTTTCTCAAATCCAGAGACGAAATGTAGTTCGCACCTCTCAACATATTGAGAATTCTATCTACGTTGGCAAGGGGTACGAATCATGAACAGTTAAGTCGTTCAGGGTTCTACCATCAAAACAGAAGCGATATTCTCCATCTGCCTTCTTAACCAACAAAACTGGAGAGGACCACGGACTAGTACACGGTTCTATAACTTTAAGTCTAAGCATGTCGTCCAATTCCTCATTCAATATCTTACCCATATATGGTGACATGACATATGGTTTCTTGTGGAAGGGTTTGGCATTGCCTGTGTCTATGTCCAATTCGATTAGGTGAGTTCGTCCTAATCTATCGTCGCTGCTAATCTCACTAAATGAATTTATTAACTCTTGTGCTTGCGCACTTTGAGCATCTGAGAGGTCATGTAAACCACATAAAGAATCTTCAGTGTTCAAAGGGATGGAAGACGGACCTATATACCCTATGTCGTTCCCAACATTGCTTTGGATAAACCAATTATTACTTCTAAAGTCAGCAACTACACCAAATAATTTTGCAAAGTCACTACCGAAAATAAATGTATGCGGTAGGGACGGAACCACTAATGCATTAAGGATGCGGCAATCATTACCTATACAAATTGGCAAATCTACTGAGCCTACAACAGACTTTATTGAACCATCAGCTGTAGTGATACCTGTTTTGCTGAACTAAAATTTTCAAGTCTAATTCTCTAACAATTGAAAGTGCTAAGGATCCTACTACTGAGGTAGTGCATCCCGAATCCAGAAGACCGGTAATGTCTCTATCTATTAATTTCACCATAATGTAGGGTCGATTATCACACTGCTTCTCAATGAACAGAGTATTATTCTTAGGCTTCGAAGAGTCCTGACAAAAATTTTAACAACTGTAAGCCATCTCGACCACTCGTCTTTACTAAAGTATTTTTCTTGTTTACAAATCATAACTGTAGCCTTATGACGCGGAACAGGATACCGACCACTATGTACCTGCCGCCTTACTGGTTTTTGAACAATGTGGACATGACGTTGCCTTAACGCCTTTTCGACCACATCCAAAACAAAAATTTTTGTTGCTCTACAATCTCTAAACCAATGTCCACTACGGGAGCAATTCCAACAAACAAAATGATTCCTCTTATCGGGACTAAAGGAATTACAAACCGAGGACTCTAAAGAGCTCTTATCCGCTACTGTTACTTGAGGATTGACTAATTTATTCTGAAACACCCTACTCTTAACAGCATAAACTTTCTCATTCAACCCAGGATGTTTGTTCTCATATGGATGCTTAGAGGGTTGCAAATCTTATTAGGTTTATTAGAAGACGCCAAAACCGAGTTTAGTTTCATCAAAGAAGCTTCTTCTAACCTTTTACACAAATTTACTAGGGTCGACAAATCTTGAATGTCCGACAATGCAAGTGCCGAAATATATTCAGGAACCAAATTTCTTCTAATCATTTTAACTTTAGTAACTTCTGCTGGCTCGTTGGTCAGTCTACTAAAGAGGGTTTGCATATGCGCGACAAATAAAATAATCCTTTCGTCTTTACCTTGACGACGATTTCTGATCTTTTCCCAAATGTCATCATCCGAAGAACCAGGTAGAAAATCTTCCTTAAACGTTCTAACAAGGAGTTCCAGTCTCGCAAAGAATTTTTCACTGTTCTAAACCAAACCAAAGCGTCACCCACAAAAAGTTCACATGCTGATCCAAATAAGTCAGCTTCGGATACCTTACGAGATTGTGCTAAATCACTAACTCTATCTAAAATGAATGTAGTTGTTTGGGGTCACCTGAGAATTTTACAGGCCATGAACCTATAGGTACTGAAGGTGTTACATACGAAGTCGAATGGATAGGTGCACTAACTAAAGGAGATACTACAACGGACCGATCTAAATAGGTGGACTCTGTACTTTTATTGATTTTATCGTACAACTCAGCTTCAAGAGTTAATATCGTTGCTACGGTCTCATTTCTAAACTTAATTGCTTCATCGGGATTTATTGAAGGGATTTTCATACGCTTAGCTCGTCCCGAAAGGTGGTTTATCCTTGAACAAGCTCTTCTAAAATTGAGTCTGATGAGTCGCCCTCAAACTCGGACACAATATTACGAACTGACTCGACTGAAACTGAAATTTCTTTACTTTCCGTTGCAAAATCTACTTCATAACACGAAAGGTCAACCAAACAACCAGGCTTATCTATTTCTTTAGCTAACAATCTACCTAAAATTTTCCGTTTCTCCAACACTGGCCTCTCACTTACCACTCCTCTGATTCTTAGTTCATACTCCAATTCTTCTTTAAGTAGACAAACAATTTGGAATTTTTCCGACATGGTTACTACAACCTAATGGAATCAAACCGATAAATCTAACTAATCCGAATCTTACAAAAGCTATCAAAACAAATTCGTACTACTAAAGGTAAAATCAAAAATGTTTTTGGTAAAATTATTTTTGCCAAAACAATATCAACAAAATTTAAGGGTCAAAACAGAACTAAAGTCAAAAGTAAATTTGACCAAATTAACGAATTGAGTGTATGGGGATTACCGTTACAACCAATCTTTTATCAAAAGCAAACAAACAAATCTAAGTGTCAAATAAACCTTAAGCAAACAAATTTCGAGCAAAATAATTTTGGACAAATGGACTTCAAAGGAAAATAAATTTTGAGCTAACAAACTTCGAATCAAATTAAATTTAGAACAAATAAATTTCGAAGCAAATTAATTTCTAACAAACAAATTCTAAGGCAAATCAAATTATGAACAAACAACCTCGAGCTAAATTAAATTATGAACGAACGAATTTCAACAAATTACTCGTTGAACAAACAAATTTCGAGCCCCAAATAAATTTTGATCAAACAAATTTCGAAGCCCCAAGCGTTGGGCGCTAGTGAAACGTATTATATTTTCTTGATCGCTAACCCCAAACGGTCACATTCTTTCCTAAATTGAGCTTAACTAATGCTCTCTTCTTAATACATACATCTGACTCTAGAAGTTGGGGTCAGCAAAACAAAGTCTTCCGACGTAACTAGGGTCTATTCCTTGGGTAGAGCTATGAGCAATGGGGGTAAGTCGAAATCTATGGAGGGTTACACTTAACAAAAAACAAACAGGCGCCACCAAGTCCAAATTGATTTATTTTAGGGGCATAGCTATTTTTAAGGGCGGACTTGGAGACCCAAAAAAGAGATCGCCTTCGTTGATACACAAACTTGTCTTAACAGAATAAGACGCTGTTCCTGTAAGAAAGAATAATAATTAAGTCACATAAAAATGGGAACACTATTTGCGTCCCTCAAGTATACCTAAAAAGTATAGAGAATATTTTCTGCATAATGGGATCATAAAATTTTAGTTCTTATTGCTTTTTGTTTACCAAGTCTGATCAGACTAGATCAGAATAAAAAACTTTAAATGAAGAATATTAATTTACTAAAAGAATTTTCTTGGTTTCAGTAAATAAAGTATCATTGTAATTAAATAAAATAAAAATTTGAAGTACTTGCAAAACTGGTAGTAAAGGTTATCAACTAATCCTTACTCAAATATTTTATAATTCTATGTAACTAAAAATGCTAGAGTTTCTTTATAACCCAATCAGATCTGTGTGAGTCATTTACAAATGAATATACGAAATTTTCTCTTTAGGTTAACAAACTTAAATTTAGTTTGAAGTCAAAATAATCACCAAGATATTCTCTAATGTTATCAATAGTGGTTGTACTAAAATGCTAAACATGTGTTAGCCATTGGGCAATTGTTGACAATAGTGAACAAACAAACAGGTGATGTAATAGCAGCTGTTAAATTACGTTGAAGCCACGTGT
Organism: Platerodrilus igneus; assembly: GCA_036346225.1. Taxonomy (NCBI): domain Eukaryota; kingdom Metazoa; phylum Arthropoda; class Insecta; order Coleoptera; family Lycidae; genus Platerodrilus; species Platerodrilus igneus. Next base: position 15,259,282 of record JARFIW010001599.1, read on the forward strand.
GATCACGTATTTACGAAGCTAAGTGAAAGCAAATTTAATACTGGGGAAAACCAGCTTATTTACAGGTAAACTGAATAACAATTTTTGTACGTCTAACAAACAAAATGAAATAATGTACTTTCAGAAGGAAAGTACTCAGGAAATCCTTAATTCTATTACGAACCCAAGAGCAGCAGTTGTCCCTTGATGTAATGGAAATTACCTCGCAGCGCGGAACAGCAACTAATTATACTTGCTTTCCATGCTTTAACACAGGTGTAGGAGCAAAGCGGGTTCCTTACTTGGATCACGGCAGCATTACTTTGTAACGTAATCTTCCGTTGTCTCAAATTTTACAGTTGCGATTTTCGACGTGGTGTGCGATATATACGTTATCCATGCAGTTTTCTAATTTCTCGTTGGGATTTCAAATGTGTCGTTGCGAGTTCAAATGGGTCGTTGCGAGTTCAAATGGGTCGTTGCGCTAAATAAATTTTGTAAATTAGCTAATATGACAACGAATATACAAAATGTGGATTAGGTACTAACCGTTACTCAGGAAGTGTTTCACAAACATAGAGCGACTCGGAGGTCACTCGCCATTCTCATAAAACGAATTTATAAAATTACGGGTTTTCCTAACGTAAAACATCGATTTTTGGAAGAACCGCTGGTGATGTTTTACGTTAGGAAAAATCCACGTAGATTTTATAGGTATATACGTTTATTGGCGTATCATTCCATGACATAGGATTCTTGTCAAACACATCCATTCATAATTTCCTTATTTTTTGTAATGAAAACGATGACTACTATATGGTCAGAACATAAAGTTAGCTATATGGAACAAAAGAGGAAGGCTATATTTACTCTTGTCGATATGGTAAAACATCGATTTTAGAGGGAACCGTTGGTGATAGGAGATTCATACTGCAGTATTATGTTTTCTTGGCTTAGAACAGCTCAGAACAAAAAGTTAGCCATTGGAAAATAGAGAAAGACTATGTTTACTCTTGTCGATACAGTAAAAACATAGATTTTTGGAATAACCGCTGGTGATAGGAGATTCACACTGCAGAACTATGTTTTCTAGGCTTAGAACAGATGAGAACAAAAAGTTAGCCATTAGAACAGAAGAGGAAGGCTATGTTTACTCCTGTCGGTATAGTAAAAACATCGATTTTTGGAAGAACCGGTGGTGATAGAAGATTCATTCTGCAGAACTATGTTTTCTAGGCTTAGAACAGCTAAGAACAAAAATTTAGCCATTGGGACAAAGGAGGAAGGCCATATTTACGCTTGTCGATACAGTAAAAACATGATTTTTGGGAGAATCGCTGCTGATAGGAGATTCATACTGCAGAACTATGTTTTCTAGACTTAGAACAGCTCAGAACAAAAAGTTATCCATTGGAGCAAGAAGGGAAAGGTATGTTTACTCTTGGCTCGACAGTCTTGCTTGTCCAAAAATGTTTTTTTGTGTTTTTTTAAGACTCGGTTAGATACGGAATTGTCCTTTTGGAACAATGTTTGAAACAACTAGAATAATCTTAACCGACGGCCAAAATTTCGATTTTTGAAAAATGGGGTGCCAGCAAAAAATGTTTTTGCAGTTTTTTTGAAGAATCGTTTAGATACGGAATTGTACTTTTGGAACAATGTTTGGAACAACTAGAACAATGTTAAGCGTTAGCCAAAACTGCAATTTTCGATAAATGGGGTGCCAGTAACAAAATGGGTTTTTTTCCAAATTTTAGAGGAATCTTATGGAATAAAATAAAGTCGAATTGGAACAATGCGGTACAAGATTAGAACAATCTGGAACAACTTTCAAAATCATGATTTTAAAAAATTGCTAACTTCATACATACCATAGACACAGTACATTTTTATTTGATATTCTACGTAATTTGAATAATCAATAAATATTTTTATAGTAGTGGACCTACTCTAAAACCATTATTATACAATATCCTCGTTTATCCATCATCGAAAACTAAATATGAAAAGAAATGGACATGTTTATAATAATTAATACTGACAGATGGAATGACAGTAATATGAAAATTTTTTAAATGCTATATAAAATAGAAAACGTCATTAAAAACTTAAAAGAACTTACATATGTATAATCATTCGAGAAAATTTTATATATTGTATGGATAACTGTATTGAAATTGGAGAAAGTGATAAGCTTTTTAAACCAAGATTATATATGAAATAATGGAAGTGAACAATGGAAATGACACAATGAAAGAAAACTCCAGACGGAAAGAACTGAAAAATTATTTTGCTTGTAACTTATGCCGAAGAGCAAATTTAACAAAATCGGGATTAACAAAACATAAAGGTTGTAATATTTGTAGAAAGAAACAAACGTCGAAAACAGACAAAGACGATAAGGATTTTAAATGCAATCAAATCAAGAAATAACAAACCTAAAGATACTTTTATCTAAATACAAGCAGTCCAAATTAATTATTAAGAGACTACCTAAATCGGTTAGATGCCAAACAGCAAATGCTTTAAGCAATACAATCGATTCTTGTGTAAAAGATAATTCTATAGAATCTTGGAGTAATCTTTTACTCTTTGCTTATAATAATTTTTGCATAGCACCACAATCCAAAAAATGTGTATCTATCTGTTCACAAATTTTAAAAAACTTAAGAGAACGTACAAACCATAACATTGAAATTGAAACAAAAACAAACTTACAAAAAATAAAAAAAGAGAATAATTTAAAAACAAATATCCTCAGTAAAATCTATGACGGCGATATTTCCGGTGGGATTAAAATAATCTGATCGACTGATACCGTATCAAGTTTTAATGAGCAAACTTTCACTGCATTGAAAGAAAAACATACAAAAGCATGTTTTTCAAATAAACACATTTCTTATGATCCATCAATTTCAGCATTACAAGTCGCAAAAGAAAAAGTCTTAATAGCAATCAAATCATTTCGCACCAGCTCAGCAGATTCTATTCGGTCGTCACATTTCAAGATCTCTTAAGTGTTGCTTCTAACAATGAAAGAAATAACCTCCTTATATCTTTAACATCATTATGCAATTTAATGCTATCGGGTTGAGTTAAAGAGGAAATCTGTTGATTACTCTATGGATCTTCATTATGTGCTTTAAAAAAAAAAGTTGGTTTTGCGCCCAATAGCGATTGGCTGTTTCTTTCGACGTCTTGTTGCAAAATTAGCATGTTCAAAATTAAAAGGAATTAATTTCCTTATTTGGCCAATCCAATTCGGTTCTGGCACTCCCGCTGGAAGTGAAATAGTTGCCCATTCTGCACGTTTATTTTTTAACTCTATTTCAGAAGATGAGGAAAAAATACTATTAAAAATTGATTTTAAAAATGCTTGCCACACAATTTAGAGATATAATTTTAGACTTAGTTTCAACACATATTCCAATATTACCTCCCTTCATCAAACAATGTTATGGGTCCCCTTCCTATCTAAATTTTGGATCAAACACTATTTTATCAGAAAGGGTGGCTCAACAAGGAGATCCTCTAGGACCGCCACTTTTTTGTTTGGCTATAAATTCACTTACAAAATTAATTAAATCAGAATTTAATTGCAGGTGCCTCGACGATGACTGCATAGGTGGAAACATTACATCAGTTTTTAACGACCTTAAGCAAATAATAAATACATCAAAATCTTTAGGTTTAGAGCTAAATTTCAACAAATATGAGTTATTTATTATGTCACCTGAGAAAAGATGCTTTTTCCAAAATAAACTCAATTGCCCCAGGAATAGTAAACATGTCCACGTTCAAATTGGACTTTACTTGGTGCTCCATTATCTTCCGAAGCTTTACAGAAATGCTTAAACAACAAAATAGAAATATTATCCTTTTCTCATCTCGTTTAGATTCTATTGGACTACCAACTCATATCTCCTATATACTGCTAAAAAATTGCTGAGCTATCCCGAAACTTTTATATATTTTAAGATGCTCTCCAACATGGACACATCAAACTACTCTGGACTCGTTTGACAAAACTCTTCGGAATATTTTGCAAAATATTACAAATGTTAAATTAGAAAATAAGGAGTGGATACAATCAACTCTTCCCATAGACAGAGAGGAATACGTCTTTCATCTTCTTTATCACTACCTTGATTTTTATCGTCACTTAATGCATCCCTTTCTTCAATTAATTTTGTTTTAGCAAAATCTTCAAACGGATTAGTCGACCACAATTATTTAGAAAGCGAAAAACTTTGGCCTTATAGAACAAAGAGAAATGAAGTAGTTATCCACAAATCACTACAGAAAGAATGGGGCAAACCTCTTTAAGACATAGTATCAGGAAATTTACGTAAATTAGCTATTACAAACACAGACAAAGCTAGAATTCAAACAGTTTCTTCAAAGCATGCAGCGCTTGGCTATATACTCTACCTGTCCCTAGTTTGGGCACACTTTTAGACGATCAATCTATCAGGATTGCTATTGAACTCAGACTTTGAGCAACCTTATGCATTCCTCACACATGCACTTGCGGTAGTTTAGTAGATAAATCAGGTATACATGGATTGAGCTGTCGTTTAAGTAAAGCACGCAACTCTCGGCACAGAGTCGTCAATGACATAATTAGACGTGCTTTAGTTTTTGCACAAATCCCTGCTATATTGGAACCGATAAACATATTCAGAAATGATAGCAAACGACCTGATGGCATCACCCTAATTCCTTGTAAATGCGGGAAGTCAGCTATTTGGGATTTTACTTGCAACGATACCTTAGCAGAATCACATTCTACTGCATGTGCAAAAAACCCAGGTTCCGCAGCTTCTTATGGTGAAAATATTAAAATTAAGAAATACTCAAACTTATTACAACTTTATTTATTTTATCCTATTGCTATCGAAACTTTTGGTGTGTTTGGATCTATTGCAATTAATTTTTTAAAAGATCTGGGAAAAAAATCACCGAATTCTCATTTGATCCAAGAGCAACCGCTTTCCTCTTACAAAGAATCAGTATTGCAATTCAACAAGGCTACGCTGCTTCTGTTCTAGGTACTATCCCACCTTCTAAATCTTTGGACAAACTTTTTTTGATGCCTCTTTGTTCTACAAATATTACTCATTATAACTAAAACAAATACAACAAAAACTTCAACAATACTTTAATAAATAAAATTACTACTCCTGAAAAGACCACCAATCAGCTCCTGACTTTATTTGGGATTGGAATAATAATATTTTTTCGAAATCTATTGTGACCTCACCTGTGTCATATATTATTTTTACTAGTTCATATAACCTGTCTAAAGTTTTCTGACTTGCATATTTTATTAATTCTGCGGGTATATCGTCTATCCACGGCGCTTTATTTAGTTTAAAATCCCTAACAGCTCTATCAAATTGCTAAGATGGAGGAAATTTTCATCGTGAATAACAACTTCAAGGTGAAATGCATTTTCACAGGTGCTCTTATAGGCAACCTAACCATTGGTGCGTGCAGTTAGTCGTGACTTAATATGCACTAATGTCCTTGTACCTGCCGAAATTTAGCGCTTCGTTAGTGCTCGTTAGTTCTTTATAAAATAAGATCGCCGAATAATCGTTTCGCCGAAAATGCAGCTTATAATTTTCCGGCAGAACTTCAAATTTAGCAGGGGGTTTCGTCGATTAAAAAACTTTTTATAGCTATTAAGTGCTTTGTTAGTGTTCTACAGTGCTTCATATCTCAGTGGCATACGACTTCTAATAAAAAAGTTTCGGTTACTTATATTTCTAAATCTAGACGCGGTTTGCTTCGATTTCAAAAATTTTACAGCCGACTAATAAAAAATAACCACTTATAATTTACGCTTGCCGCGGATTGTTTCAATTAAAATTTGATACAGCTGAAAGTTAGTGCTCTTTAGTGCTTCGTATCTCAGTGGCGTACAATTACTAGTAAAACAACTGTAACCAATTATATTTTAATTTGAATAGGGACCGCTATACTTGCGGCCACGTCCCCAATGCTTCACTCGAAGGTAAGACGTTGGGTTTAAACGCAAAAATATATACGTGCTTCATGTAACCAATTACAACTGGCCGCGGTTTGTTTCAATTTCAAAAAATTTTTTACACCGAATTTTGAATTTTGCCGAACTTTGCTACTCCAAGCAAGGTAGGGATCTTTAACGTGCGTGACAACACTCTCATCCGAACGAGGGCGTATTTTTGTGAAAAATGCCCGTGTAACATTTTTCAAGCGGTCTGTGTCTGGATCTAACCCGCGACCTTGGGATTAGTGTGAGGATAGGATCCCTATATTTGACTTTCCAGTGCTCTACCTGAAGGTACTAGATGCAGGCCAAATCGATAACAAATTGCTTTGTCGGCGGCTTTAGCGTAAAACCAGAGGAAAACAGCGATGATACAAAGCCAGACGGAGGTCCCTACATCCCATGCTGTACCAAACAAGATGCGTGACAACACTTTACGTGTGGAACTTACATTTTACCTCTCATCCGAACAAGGGTATATTTTAGTGCAAAATACTCGCCTAACGTTTTTCAAGCGGTCCATGTCGGAAATCAAACCCAGGACCTTGGGCTTAGTAGTCATACGCAAACCAACTAAGCCACAGATCAACTCGTGGTATTTTTTACACCTTACATGTGATTTTCCAATGCTCCACCCGAAGATACTATATTGGCCAGGAAGCAATTTTTTTTTACCTGAAAATTTGGAATTTTGCGGAACCCATGCTGTTCCAAGCAAGGTAGGTATCTTTAACGTGCGTGACAACACACACACGGGACCTCTATTTTACCTCTCATCAGAACAAGGGTGTATTTTTTGTGAAAAATGCCCGCCTAACATTTTTCAAGCGGACCGTTCGGGATTCGAACCCAGGACCTTGGACTTACTAGTCACACGCAAACCAACTAAGCCACAGAGTCGCTCGTGGTTTTTTTTACAGCCGAAAAATAACGTTTTGTACTCTCGAGTGCTCTATATTTCAGTGACATGCAAATATAAATATCAAAAATATGTGGCCTTTTAGGTGTACAAATTAAATTGATTAATTTTATACGTAAATAATACCCCCAAACTCTAGACTAATGCCATTTACTACTAGTTAGGATTGAAATACAAAATCGTAATTGTATCCTTGTAGACGCTCAATACAGTTACAGTTTAATAAAATATATGAAGTTGCAAAATAAGTGTGTTTACATAATAGTCGTAATTATAGCGTCAATCTTAACGATAGTTGATGATTTAATGCATTATCTGAAATTTAAAGAATACACATAACTTTCGGAAGGTTTTATTTGCAACTTAATAAACTGTGAAGTTAGCCGTAGCTCTATATTTAACATTAAGCTTTGGAAATAAGCATAATAAAGCCAGCGTTGAGTAGAATAAATACAGGCCCATGAGAGTCATATAGTCCCGTGAACTTTGCTACACATATAAAACACAAAAGATATCAATAGCAATACGGTTAGTGTTTTGTTACTGCTTCATTGTGCTTCAAATCCCAACACAAGATTTAGTTCCGGTTTCGTAAATATTAGATTTGTAGGTGCAAATCTAGAAGATGGTTACAGATTTTTGTTATGGAAGCACAAATAATCTCATGTAGGCTGTCTCTAACGCAGCCTCACTTCCGGTTCCGGAAGTATTCGACTTCAAGATCAAATCTGGAAGCAAGCTACAACTTTTTGTAATAGAAGCAATAACGGCCATGCATTGCACACTTTTTAGTGCATCGTTATTGCCACAGTGTGCCTCAAACCCCAATGCAGCCGTCCATCCGGTTTCGGAAATATTCGACTTCAAATTTCAGATCTGAAAATTGGTTACAACTTTTTTGTTGCGGTAGCACTAACAATCATATGTAGCGTAATCTTAAGTGCTTCATTATTTTTCAAACCCAACGCAGCCACACCACCGGATTAGGACATACTTGTCCTCAAATTATAGAGTCGGAAGCCAGAAGTTGGTTACGTATTTTTTGTTGTGGTAACATTAACGATCTTATATAGAAGAATCTTTGGTGTTCTGTTAGTGCTTCATTGTGCTTCGAACCTCAGCGCAGCCGCACTTCCCGTCTCGAAAATATTCGACTTCAAAGTTCAGATCCGAAAGTTGGCTACAACTTTTCTACGGAAGCACTAATGATCGTGAGTAACACAACTGTGGTACTTCAAACCCTCTGATTTCGAAAAAATTGGACTTCAAATTGCAGAATTGGAAGCTGAAAGTTGGCTACAGATTTTTGTTCCGAAGGCACAAAAAATTTAATATAGCAAAATGTCTAGTGCTTCGTTAGTGCTTCATTATGCTACAAATCCCAAGGTAGAGTTGGAAGCCAGAAGTTGGCTATGTATTTTTGGTTATGGAAACATTAACGACCTTATATAGTAGAATCTTTAGTATTTTGTTAGTGCTTCATTGTACTTCGAACCTCAGCGCAGCCGCTCTTCCGGTTGTCTTTCCTACCTGTGATACTTCTAGTCCTCCATCTAACGTCGACTTCTGTACCTCTAGTTAACGTAACTGAAGTGTGATCTGCTTGTGGTTCTTATCGTAAGGTTGATTCTCGTCCAGCCAATACCTTTTCTTTTTCTACCGTTGATATTCTGACAAACCATGATGTTTCCTTTTCTGCCGTTGACTTTCTTACCACCAATCCTAACAACGAACAACGTCCTTCTATGACGCGTTTTGAGTTTTCTAAACTATCTTTGCCACCTCCTAAACCTAGTGCTACAACTACTACACCCCCTGCTATTCCTATTTGGCAGAAAACTGCCCAAAAGTGGCACACATTCTTCTGTGCTCCTTCCAAACCTGAGGACATACGTCGGCGAAACCCTAATGTCCTTGATCTTGTTTCATTTACCTTCTGGCGGCGTAAACGCCTTAAGCCCAATATCTAGTCCTCGTGCCCCAGACTCTTATGCCGACTTTGCTCTCCTTAGGTTTTGATTTTTGGACTTTACGATTTCGTTATTTACTTCCCTGTTTTGCCGGGTTCTCTTTCGTTTTCTTGCTTTTTTCTTTCACCCGTGTGGGGCCGGGCATAGAATAGCCCCACGGTACGACCTGCCTGTCGTAAGAGGCGACTACAGAGGTCCAACACATACAAATACACACTTCATACACACATACACCCACTCCATAAACGCCCACACTTCATACATCCACACAGTTCTGTTTGGTTCTCCTTTCTTTTGTTCTCTTCTTGCTTTTTCTTTCACCCGTGTGGGTCTGGGAATAGAATAGTCCCACGGTACGATCTGCCTGTCGTAAGAGGCGACTACAGCGGTCTAACACATACACACACACACTATATACACGTACAATCTATACCCACATACTTCATACACACACACATACACCCACACACTTCATAAACACGCAGTTCTACTTGTTTCTCCTTTCTTTCGTTTCCTCCTTGTACTCCCTGCACCCGTATAGGCCCGAGAATAGAATAATCCCACGGTACGACCTGCCTGTCGTAAGAGGCGACTACGGCGGTCTAACACATACACACACGCACACTTTATACATGCAAAATACATACACACACACTTCTTTCACACCCACACACACACACACATACACGCACGCACACGCACACGCCTACTCATACATAACTACACTGGGATTTTGTTTAATTTTCTTTTGTACGATTCTTAGTTTTTTTTTGGTTTTGTACTTGCTGTTGGTGTTATTCTTTATGGTTTTTTTCTTTTTTTATCGTTGCTTTCGTTCCACTTTCCTTTCCCTATTTTTTGCTGGTCTTCTCTGCTGTCGTTTCCTATACTGATTGTGTTTCGTTTATCCGTTCCTGTGGTAGGTGCTTTCTAGTCCGTTTTTCTTTCTGCGAAAACCACGACGTAGTCAACTTTAGGACTAGTCAGCATTTCTTTTCTGCGGTTTTTCGTTTGTTGCGATTCTTTGGTACGACAGTTTGTAGTACGTCGTTTCATTTTACAAGCGTTCCTCCTCTCTACATATTTCTCCCTTGTTGTTCCTTTACATACTTGAGGCTAGGCAGGTCTATCCTGTTTTTGTTAATGCTAGTTTTCTTCCTCATTTCATTTTTTACTTTTTAGTTTTCTGCTGGAAACCACTTCTTTTCTTGAGGTTGGAAAACCTTAATGTTATTTTCTGAGATACATCCGTCCTCTGACGACTCTGCAGTGTCGATGCCATTCCATCTTTGTCCTCGATAATTGTTACCTTCTACTTTTCCTTTTCCTTTTCCTATGTTCTTTTCACTTTTGGTTTTGTCCGGTTCCTTGGTTCGTCGAGCCGGATGAAAATTCTTTTTTATTTTTTTGGAGTGTTTTCTTTTGTTGTTTTTTTTATTTCGTTAAGCGAATCTTTTTTTATTTCGTTTTCTTGCTGTTAGTACTATACTGTCCCCTGCATTACTTTTGGTTTTTTTCTCTTTTTTCTTACCCCCACCTGTTAATTTTGCTGGGGGATGGGGATTTGTTACGTTCCAATGTCGCATTTAAAATTTCCCTTGCTAATTCATTATCCGTTTGTATAAATTCCAGGCGGCTCCGTGGTGTAGTGGTATGTGTGTGACTACTACGCCCAAGGTCCCGGGTTCGAATCGACACGGTCCGCTTGAAAATGTTAGGCGAGCATTTTTCACAAAAATACACCCTCGTTCGGATGAGAGGTAAATGGAGGTCCCGTGTGTGAGTGTTGTCACGCACGTTAAAGATCCCTACCTTGCTTGGAACAGCAAGGGTTCGGCAAAATTCAAAATTTTCCAGGTAAAAAAAAAACTCGCTTCCTGGCCAATGTAGTACCTTCGGGTGGAGCATTGGAAAATCAAATGTAATGTATAAATTCCAGGTCTACTGTTAAATCCGTCAACTTAATTAATAATAAATACTCTATCTAATGCTTTTCAACTCAAATCCCTTTTGCTTTAAAAACAAGTTTATGCTACAATAAAGTAGTTTACATCCTGTATATTTTATTTTTCTGCAATAAATACGCTTTCGAATAATTCCTCAACTTAAATCTATTTGCTTTGAAACGTCAAGTTTATTATGCTACAATTTAATAGTGTATACCCTGTTTTAGGGTATCCGTGAATTCGCTAAACATTACGACCGCGTATGATTGCTTCTCTTGTGTTTTCCATTTAAAGACTACTCGAGATGATGGATCCTACTATTGGTCGATAGCGTGTTTTCTAGTTTTAATCGCGCTTTGATAACACGGATGTTTGCTTTTCGAGTTCGTGTTATTTTGAACTCATTTTAACTTTTGATTCTGCAGCTTGTGTGTTGATGCACTTGTACAAACTACTTGTTCCTTTACTCCAAGAGCGATGCGCGTTTCTCCTCTATCAAATGTGTAGATTTTGTGTGTATTGGTAAGCGCTCCTGAGTTATTAATATTATTAAGATTTTCCTTTTTTTAGCTCTTAGCTGGAGGCTAAATTGCTTGTTGCGTAACCTGATTATTCCTTGATGTAGATCAACTGCTCTTGCATGTAGACCGCCGTTGCAATTACGATAATAGCCGATTGTTGCTGACTGCCGCGGCGATGCTTTGTTAATTCGCTTCCGATGGCTGACCAGATAAGTATCCCGACTCATGTATGCGACTTGTTTTCTTTTTCTAAAATACCCAGGGATAAACCCAGTGTGAAAGTAGATACGCTAATGTTTGTTATGGTAAAATCCTTACTAGAAAAGTTTCTAAATGAAATGCTTTTCTGTTTGTACTTAACCCATCTGTTTATACGAAAGTATCAGTATTATTCGTTTTTTTGCTTAGATTTATAGCAAATGCTTCTTAAGGTAAAATCCTTATTAGAAAGGTTTCTAAATTTAATGTTTTTTTTTACTTAACCCATCCGCTTATACGAATGTATCAGCATTATATGGTACTGATTAGATTTATTGCATGTTAGCTACGAATTGCGCACTTCTTGGTACAATTAGTGAATTTGTCCATAGAGTAAAATTGTTAATTTTGTTTTGCTGTTTCGATAGAAATTTTCTATATTTACGTTTTTTATTATAACTTGAAAATCGTTAGCGATGTATTATTTTTGTGTTGTTAGGAACCCCTCCCCTCTCCGCATTGGTATTTAGCCTGGTATATTTACGTTTTCTTCCGGCTACGTCATTGTACGTAGCATAGTTAAGAACTTTCCATATAGCGAAACATATTTTGTAGATGAATTACTTAAAACACATGGACATACTGTGCTACGTTTACCACCGTATCATTGTGACTTCAATCCCATAGATGAATATGGAGTTTGCTGAAACGTAAGGTTGCAATGAATAACGTGGATCAATGAAGTAGTGAAATTGTAAATCTAGTGCAAAAGCATTTTTTTTGAAATTGTGAATTAAGTGGTTAAAACATTGTGACCAGGTTGATCGTTTGATAGAAGAAGCTTAATGTAGGGATGGTTTAATAGATGATACTGTTGAAAACTTGAACTTTACTGTAAACACAGAATCATTAGAAGACGACGAAGATGAAACTGACGACAGAGAAGGTATCTAGCATCAGAATTATTGTGTAAAAATTTGTTATAATGTTATTTTGTGGATAATTATGTATTGAAATTTATGCAATGTACAGCTGTGCGTTTAAATACTTGAAGAAACGTTCAATAAAAACTGTACTATGCTTTGGTATTAATACTTGTTGATTTATTAAATATATTGGCTAAAGTGCCATTTGTTGATATTAATTACATTAATTTAGTACGGTATTCATTCATAATACCTAGTCTAAAAATAATTTAAATGTCATAGTCTTACAGTGAGTGTTCACTACTACTAGCAGTGCCATCAGGCCACACCCCTCCCAGGGCTAATGTTTGCTTGGTGGAGCTGTATCTTATGAATAAAGGTTTAAGTTCAGCGGTTAGTATTTTTTATAGTTTCTAGCACATCTATCTCCACCAAAAAAAAAACCATATTAGGCGTCAGGTTATTGTCATAGTTTCAATAATAGTAAAAGCTGTTCCCACTGTCTATGAACTAATATGTTTGTGCTAAGACATCAGGGTTATCTTTCTAATCATATTATAAAAGTGCGTGAAGTTAGCGGAATAATGTCGGCAGGAATAATTTTAATTGGAGTAATTGTTAGTGCTTCGTTAGTGCTTTTTAGTGCCCAAATATGAAAGTCAGCGGACTATTCAAACAATAGTTATAAGCAGTTAAAGTTATTCCGCCAACTTCACGCCTGGCGGAAAAGTGTAGGCAGGCATAATTGTAGCAGGTGTAATGATTAGTGCTTCGTTAGTGCTTTTTAGTGCCCAAATAAGAATGCCAACGGACTACTCCAAAAATAGTTATATGCAGTAAAAGTTATTCCGCCAACTTCATGCTTGGCGGAAAAAGTGAAGGCAGGAATAATTGTAGCAGGTGTAATGGTTAGTGCTTCGTTAGTGCTTTTTAGTGCCCAAATATGAAAGTCAGCGGACTATTCAAACAATAGTTATAAGCAGTTAAAGTTATTCCGCCAACTTCACGCCTGGCGGAAAAGTGTAGGCAGGCATAATTGTAGCAGGTGTAATGATTAGTGCTTCGTTAGTGCTTTTTAGTGCCCAAATAAGAATGCCAACGGACTACTCCAAAAATAGTTATATGCAGTAAAAGTTATCCCGCCAACTTCACGCCTGGCGGAAAAGTGTAGGCAGGAATGCTTGTAGCAGGTGTAATGGTTAGTGCTTCGTTAGTGCTGTTTAGTGCCCAAATAAGAATGCCAGCGGACTACTCCAAAAATAGTTATATGCAGTAAAAGTTATTCCGCCAACTTCACGCCCGGCGGAAAAGTGTAGGCAGAAATAATTCTAACAAGTACAATAGTTAGTGCTTCGTTAGTGCTCTTTAGTGCCCATATATGAATGCCAGCGATCTACTTAAAAAATAGTTATATGCAGTTAAAGTTATTCCGCCAACATCACGCCTGGCGGAAAAATGAAGTGTCGGCAGGAATGATTGTAGCAGGTGTAATGGTTAGTGCTTCGTTAGTGCTCTTTAGTACCGAAATATGAATGCCACCGGACTGCTCGAAAAATAGTTATATGCAGTTATAGTTATTCCGCCTACTTCACGCCTGGCGAACAAGCGAGGGCAGGAATAATTTTAGCCGGCGTAATGGTTAGTGCTATGTTAGTACAGATTACATTAAGTATATGAACGCCAGCGAATTTCCCAAATAGGTGTTAAAAACAATTCTCAAGGGTCTATTCAAAAACATTTTGCTTTAAACTATAAACCATATATAGCATGGAAGTTGTGGTAGGAACCATTGTTTAAATTATTTGTACCTATAGGTGGCGAGAAACGAATATTTGTTTTATAGTACTTGATATCAAGCCAATTTGTAGTATTAAGATTTAATTTTTTTTTCAATTTGAGAAGAAATTTTGCTATTTTAAGTTGAATTTATGTATATGGTTAATCATGCGATTAGGTATAACACAAAATAAATAAGTTCCCACACAGCAGTTCTGTGAGTTTTAAATCTGCTATACTATATAAGAGATTTGAATTATAGACTCACTGTTTTATTTTAGAAATGTTACAATGCAAAATTTTATCTCCACCTGCTAATCTAGTATTAACTACTATTGCTATTTTTGAATAAGGAGATGCACAATCCTAATCAACACGTAAGCGATGCCTGCCAGGTACCTAGGAATGTCATTATGTAATACAATGGTTATTGAATTCGGTGTCATTAACTGCATATAACTATTTTTCGAGTAGTCCACTGGCATTCATATTTGGGCACTAAAAAGCACTAACGAAGCACTAACCAGTACACCTACTACAATCATTCTTGCCAACACTTCACTTTTCCGCCAGGCGTGAAGTTGGCGGATTAACAATAACTGCATATAACTATTTTTTGAGTAGTCTGCTGACATTCATATTTGGGCACCCTTAAGCACTAATGAAAAGCACTAACAAATACACTAACAGATACACCGGCTACAATTATTCCACCGACACTTTTCCGCCAAACGTGAAGTTGGCGAAATAACTTTAACTGCATATAACTGTTTTTGAGTAGTCCGCTGGCATTCATATTTGGGCACCAAAAAGTACTAACAAAGCACTAATAATTACACCTGTTACGATCATTCCTGTCAACACTTTTCTGTCAGGCGTGAAGTTGTCGGAATAACTTTAACTGCATATAACTATTTTTTGGGTAATGCGCTAACGAAGCACTAACTATTACACCTGCTAGAATTATTCCTGCCTACACTTTTCCGCCAGGCGTGAAGTTGGCGGAATAGCTTTAACTGCATACAACTATTTTTTGAGTAGTCTGCTGGCGTTCTTATTTGGGCACTAAAGAGCACTAACGAAGCACTAACCATTACACCTGCTACAATTATTCCTGCCTACACTTTTCCGCCGGGCGTGAAGTTGGCGGAATAGCTTTAACTGCATACAACTATTTTTTGAGTAGTCCGCTGGTATTCATATTTGGGCACTAAAGAGCACTAACGAAGCACTAACCATTACACCTGCTACAATCATTCCTGCCGACACTTCACTTTTCCGCCAGGCGTGAAGTTGGCGGAATAACTTTAACTGCTTATAACTATTTTTTGGGTAATGCGCTGATATTCATATTTGGGCACTAAAGAGCACTAACGAAGCACTAACTATTACACCTGCTAGAATTATTCCTGCCTACACTTTTCCGCCAGGCGTGAAGTTGGCGGAATAGCTTTAACTGCATACAACTATTTTTTGAGTAGTCTGCTGGCGTTCTTATTTGGGCACTAAAGAGCACTAACGAAGCACTAACCATTACACCTGCTACAATTATTCCTGCCTACACTTTTCCGCCGGGCGTGAAGTTGGCGGAATAACTTTTACTGCATATAACTATTTTTTGAGTAGTCCGCTGGTATTCATATTTGGGCACTAAAGAGCACTAACGAAGCACTAACCATTACACCTGCTACAATCATTCCTGCCGACACTTCACTTTTCCACCAGGCGTGAAGTTGGCGGAATAACTTTAACTGCTTATAACTATTGTTTGAATAGTCCGCTGACTTTCATATTTGGGCACTAAAAAGCACTAACGAAGCACTAACAATTACTCCAATTAAAATTATTCCTGGCGACATTATTCCGCTAACTTCACGCATCTATATTATAAGTATAAAAAAGCTTATTATTGCAAATTCATTCGTGTGACGTAGAACTATAAATAGCTCAACTTTTGGAATTTAATTAACCGACAATTACTGAAAATTCCGCAAATTTTTAATTGCAATTTGAAAAATAAGTAACTCTGCATACTTTTCAATAATTTTTATTAATTTTTTTAATAAGTTGCGTCCTATACAACGAAACCTTACACGACTCATTTTTCTATATGCCATACTACACTTTTCAAATCTCAAAATCCATTAAATTCTCAGCTCCATCTGTGCTTTATCTAAAAATTATGAAAAATGATTATTTTGTAGAAATCGATTTTCAATATAAACAAGATACTAATATTACGTAAGTTGAGTAATGATAGATGCTAGCTTATTAAGACCGTTACACATAAATCATTAAGGCAAATAAAATTATCGCCTTGGAAGTACCTGTACTAGTAAATTTATGATGTAGATTAGTTTTGACTTGGTGCCATAAATCTTACATTCTATCAGTAATTAATCTACAGTACAAGTATTAAATTTTGCTAAGGCACCTGCAATAAGGTGTTTTTTCAATTCACAATTCGTTGAACAGGTGTACTATATTGCGCCGTGTAAATATTTGTCTAGTTTAATTATTTATTCTACCATACAAAAAATGTGTGCGCAAACTATTACACCACACGCTGGTTAGAGTTGCGTACGTTCCCAAGTTACAAGGCACTACTCTGCGACAAGCCCATAAACTTTGTATTATAATCATTTAATACTAAAAAGGAATATGGAAATTATATATGCAGTGTGCCCGCAATCTACCTCCGTATATGGATAACTTCCTTATTATAGAAGATACAATGTTGGTTAAATTAGCAAAGTTGAGCAGAAATTTACGATACTCAACTTATTTAGATATTTAGAAAAACTGAAATTGGCCATTTTTTCACACATTAATAATTTTTTAACGGTTTAACCTATAGAGAAAATAAAAACTGCCTGTAATGTAAATTTGTACGTAGGATTCGATATGACAATTTTAATAGGAAAGGGGTTTTCAAGTTGTAAACATAACCTAACATTTTGTAAATGTATACCATAGTTTAATATAAGCCACACGGGAATATTCTTTTTTCTGATTACTCCCATGTAAGGGCTGATAGTAGGTAAGCTAACTTCGTATAAGCACAAAAAGTGCAATTTTTACATGTACTTTCTTATGGAAAAATTTAAGGTTCATTTTGCACTTTTTGTACCAAGCATTGAAATCCCCATAAGGAGGATCTTAAGATCAATTCAGGGATTTTTTCAACCAACACACACGGCGGAGGAGTCTATTACATTCAGTTTTTAGGAATAGGATAACACTAAACTATATAAAATTTTATTGAGGATAATACTTTTACAATCTATATTCTACATTTGCAATAAGTATTATATTTCCTCTTGCTCCGTAATTGAATAATGTCCAACAGGTAGTGTTGAATACGAACCAGGAAGTAAGTGGCGTTTATCATCATGCGGGTTTAGGGCAATCTTCTCCTGAGCGATGGTGTGAACCTGATGCTTGGATGATTAAATTAGATTCTGCGTTACAAATACTTCCTTGTAATCTTCTATACAATTGACATAATCCTTAAACGTAATTCTATTCCTCATCACCGATCTTTTAATTCCTTTAATTTTCTTTGTAACACCAAAGTCTCGGATGCCAGGTGATTCTTTCTCTTCTCGTAAAAGTTTAGCTTCTTCTTCCTTGGCTATCTTAAAAATCCTTGTCGCATACATCTTTATCGTAACCCAATAAAATCTGTCATAAGTTGCCCATTATTTTCGTCTTTCATCATCCCCAATACTTTTTGTTAATTAGCGGAATTCCACAATTGTTGTTGGAAGGATAGTCGGAAGTATCGAAACGTTGCCGACAGTCCCGCCTCATAGTTTCATAAGGATCCTGATTTATTATTTTATAAATTAGGCTATCCGTATCTGTGTAAACAACTCGGCAACCATCTCCAAAGGCTGCCTTCATATATCCATAGTGAAAATCGTACATTGTCAACTTGGCTATATCGAGGATAAACATACCAACATATATTATTAAATTATATTATTAAGATATATTTCAGATTTAAGAAGTTCCACTGCCACAAGGTTTTCATCGAAGATTGTGACATTTTTGAATAACAGACTGGATATCCTGGCTTCGGCTCCATATCTACCATCCCAGTTTTGCACAAGTTTCACATTACAATATTTGCGTATATTCTCCATCGTTTTCCCAAACACTGCATTATTTATTAGCTTGAACAAGTTCTTCTCAAATTCATTCTTTGCTCGTTTCCAAAGTTCAGTATTGAGGTCAATGTAAACTTTTAGCCAGCAGCTTTGCTTAAATTTTAGCACACGATGAATTGCAGATAATTTAAGTGCATCTTCCAAAGCTGGTTTCAGATTTCTATAATGGATCAAACATTTTCTGTTAGCATTTAGTGTGGTCATTAATTTGGCACTTTGAGTTTTTAATACAGGAGGTTTTCCAGTCTTCGGATCACTGTGCTCCGGGGAGAATGAGATGTCTCTATGTAAATCATGAACAAATTCCGGATACTCAAAATAAACTTCCATGATATAACCTTCGTTCGCATTATCAGGAACTGATGTTTACATCGATGTTGGTGTCGACCCATTCGAATCCTCCATAGGGCAAGAGCTGGCTCTTAGCCCATCCATATTGATTATTAACATCATAGTACATAATATAAACATCGGGGTTGGAAGGATCATACGTTGGTAAATATTTATTGTTCGCCGATGCACGCCATTCCGAACACACCTCCTCGTATACACTTTTCAATAAACAACAGCTGATCAATGACAGTTAATAACTCAAGTTCTTTCCGTGTATGCTTCAACATTCCGTCCCAAGTGTATCCTGGAAGGGTGTAATAGTGGGCGGAATTTAGTCCATAAGTTAAATGACAACTTGCACGAAACTGTTTAAATACGTCAGCCAATAGCATCACATCGGCCTTGAAATATAAGTCAGAGTACTGTCCCAGGTTTTCAATATTAAATGCCTCCCACACTTTTTGTGCATGCCCATACTGCTTCTTAGTAATTCCTCTACCTTCCAGCATGTTCTAGAATTCCTGTTGACTAGGTGGTGAAGTGCAACCCAGCTTTTCATTAGAATTTATGAAATCGTATGGGTATACACCTTTTTTAGTCAGTAATTCAATCTTTTGATTATTCAAACCAGAAAATTCTTTTTTTAATAACGTATATTCGTTTACATATGAAGCCAATATTTCTAAGGATGAGCGCATAAAGCGGAAGCTATCTATGAATCTATAGTTGACCAAGTTTTCAAGAATATATTTTGTGAAGGAGATATATTTTTACTTTGTAACTGGTAAAACTTCTATACGACCATCCAAATCAACGGCAATACTTTTAATTATGAAACAACTATCGTAATCACTTAAGACTTAAGTAGTGGAAAACTATCGGAATCGTATGAGAATCTTGATATGTGATATTACAGCTCTCATGCGCCGGTCCTCTATGATTATTAGTCGGCACTAAATGATTATGGTTCCAAACTTTTTTATCTTCTGCACTAAAGAGCTCCTCGCAAATATAACAATGTGTTGCGGTAATAAAAGCAACTTCTTGTTCTTGTGTCAATGGAGTCATCATAGGGACACAAGAATACCGTCTCAACGTCTTCTGCAAACTGTCGTAGTTCCATAGTAAACCACTTCACACAATCCTCGCCACGATATGATCGGTAAAACGATAAAGAGTCATCATAGTCACATTTCACATAATATCCGATGCTATATGGTACATGTTCTTGGTACTTCTTTTCCTTTCCAGTAGACTTTAGCATACATTCCAGATCTGCATATATCACGAACGGAACTTTTACTTTGTTTTTCAAATTCTGGAAGCGAAGAATCTTGTCTTCTTCTGTAGGCAGTCGTGGTATACATAATTGCTTCATTTTACAATCGTTGGTATGATTTATCAATTTTTCCTCGGTTTTTCCTCATAATACTGATTGTGGATCATAAGTAGTTCACATGTTTATTCTATCTATTTTCTGATATTGATATTGGAACAACAGTAAATTTACGTTTCTGTAACTTTAAGGCGTAAACGTTAATTGATATGCCATTTTGCGACTTAAAGGTCTTGTTTTAATTAAGAGTCATAGGAAACTGGATACCTGCCTTTCAGATTTAAAACTGAAGAATAATGTCAATATTTGGACACTTTTTGAAGGTTTCGTTCGACTGGATGTAACGCTGTCATTACGGACCACGCGAAACAAGCTTGGTCATCATTCTTCAGATTGATACATGCCTGTCTTTGTTTGATCTCGAGCAGCAGCTCAATATACGAAGATCCTTGCAGGGGATTATATTAGTTAATATTGTTTCCGAAATTAATTCTATTTTTCAAACACCAGCCACTATCTCGCTCTTGGAATTCTTTCAACTCCGCCATTATTGGTTTCATAATCTTTTCCATAAACCATATATCTAGATCGGTGTCTCTGAAGATGGCTGCGCTCGATGTTGTGAAATATTTATGTTCTTGCATCAACTTGAAACCAGTTGCAATTTCAAACTTTCCACAAAATGTTGTATAATTTTTATGGCTCGTCCATTTTCAATGCATTCTGAATCCTCCTCTTAAAAAGACTTTTATAGTCTATTAAAAATTTTCCAATATCTTTATGCTTGAGGTTGGTAATTACTCCAATTCTAATAATTCTCTTGAAAGCTGAGACTGACTCTTCCCAATGAATTCGCTTATATGCAGTTTCCTTTCTAGTTTTAAGTCCCGCTCCTTTCTTCTGGGCTACTTTAACTTGTGATCGCTTAGTTTTTATGTTTGCCAACGAAGCCAATAGCTCTTGCTTCTCACCAACGTATTTTGCATTTCCAATCGCAGTGTTTACACGACGAATTCCCATTTGGCACTCACGAAGACCATTCATAATTATGATATCATCATATGAAGTCTGCACTAATCCAAGCAGAGCAGCATTGTACTGCACCAAATCACTGAAGAGAGACATATTATTCGTTCGACATTCAAAAACAGAATGACTGATACTAGCACACGCTTCTGTATTTATACTGTTATACTGTTTATACTCCAAATTAAAAATCCAAGGTCATTTACTTTAATGTTAATTGAATAGCCAAAATTGTGATTGGTTAAAATTTTTTGTTTTTAAAATTTAGGAAACAGATTATTGAAAACTGTAAACTATTCTACTCTAAAAGTAAACTTGCTCGGTAACGTCTGAACTAGAACTAACGCTCCGCTCGATAGCAGTGGTTTATATACTCATAGACGAACCCGGAGGCAGGAAAAATCTAGAGATAGAATAATTATAAACTTGGTCTTTAAACCGGCCATCACTTCTATAGTAACTTTTAGAATGTTTACCAAATAAGATAAGAGCATAATCAACTAGGACTTTGAACCTGTTTTCCTACAGGTGCATGTATCGATTAATTAACTTGAACTTTGAACTTGTGTTCCCATCAATACTTGAATAGAAATTTCTAGAATGTTTACTAAATAAGATTTAAATTTGAACAACTTGACCTTTGCATTAGGAATGCGCATGAACAAGGGCGCGCATGCACACGGGTGCGCAGGGGCGTGCGTGGGCGGTGGCGCGCATGGTAGGGGTGCGCCTGGGCGCACAACTGTCTTATGTAAAATCTCGATATATATAGCCGTTTAAAAATTATAAGCAAAAAGTCAAAAGGGCACTAGCTAATAATTTGGAGATTATTGTATTGGATGCACCAAGCCTTAACGAGCAACTAGGCTTCGTTGTAAAAATTTTATATATCTATAGCCATTTAAGAGTTATAAGCAAAAAGGGCACTAGGTAGTAATTTGGAAATAATTATATTGGTTGCACCACGCTCCAATTGAAAAAATGTGTCTGCAAAATTTTGATATCTATAACAGTTTTCGAATTAGAGACCATGGTACAAAATTTCTAATTTTATGCTAAAATTTTTTTGAGTCCGAACTACTAAATTTTACAAGTCCCAAAATATTCGAAATCTCAAAATTTCGAAAATTAAGTTTTGAAAAACCACCGCTATCACAACCAAAATTATTCGCATGGGAGAAGAAAGCCTTTGCAACGGTGTTCGCAATGCACCACGTAACTGTAGGCGTAAGACTCGAATCGAGACTTGTGTTGCTGTTGCGGAATCAATTGCAGGTTCACCGATAAAGTCAACCCGCAATTGGGTTGCAGAATTAAGCGTCCCGTCATCAACTATGCAAGACCACATACGGAGAGACGTGCACGCTTCATGTTTTCGACCATCCTCGGTGAATAGGTACAGTAATTGTGACCACCACATTTTGTTGTATCATAGGATGGGCACCTGCAATTAGTAATATTAATGCCATGATGATGGAGTCGGATTAGCACTTAATCTGCCATTTTCAATCCAATTTTTGGCAAAAGTAAAAAAACTCCGTACATCTTTCCTTTATAACCCACTGTCTGGTTTCTTTCTTCTTGAAAACCTCGCAAAATAAGAGAAAATAAATAGCTTTTGATCTTCCATCTAAAATAACTTCGGAAGCTCGTTCTCCATGTAGACCAATAAGTTAGTTGCACTTTCTTTAAATGCACTTGAAATGTATTCTAATGTGAAATCAGCTAACGGTAACCGAGAAAGTTTCCGCTGTGCATGTCACCTATTTTTTCAGAACTGCCACGGAAAGGTGAACGTGAACCCAAATGGATCGTTTCATCAAGAAATCGTTTCAGCAAGCAAATTATTTTTATATCTTTCGGTCTTTAACTGTTTTTGCAGTTCATTGTCAATTGTTCCATCCTCCCTTAAGTGCAAATACCAACTTTTGTGTTCATAACTATTTTCATGATCTGGAAGTTTCCGGTACAACCTTCGCAATATGGTTGTTTTAGGGTTAAACCATTCGTTTTAATCACAGAACTAGCTTTAGGTTTTTACGAATCACAACATTGCATTAGTCTTGTAGTTTGGCATAAGCCAATATCCTACTGTCTCTTCGCGTTCGTTAGGTGCATTCTTATAGAGTAAGTAAAATGAAAATGTGTGACCTTTACTATCTTTGAATGGGTTTGTGACCATTTCTGTTAGTTTCGTTTCAGTATTTAGGTCATATTTAATGATCAGTTGTGTCCTGATTCGTAACCTGCCGTTGCCATGCACCCAAATCTTTTGGGTTAAGTATCTTAATTGCACCCATTTCCAAGTCCAGGGTGCTTTCACAGGGTTTGGAATCTGTAACGCTTTGGCGTTACGTTAAATATAAACCGGAGGCAAAAAGAAGAAAATTATCTCAAATACACGAAAATTAATATTGATGCATCCTGTATATTATGATTGCATGTATAGTAGTGTTCGTAGGCAAGATGTTACAAAATTTTTAGTTCTATTAAAGTCGTAAACTTAAAAACCACAAAATCGCCGTTTTATTCCTGTTAAATACATATGGGAACGCAACTTAGGTTCGTAAATTATTTTAAACAACAAAAGGGTATACAAAATATTTATTTAGTAAATTTTCATAGCGAAATCATGTCTTTTATAAATTCAAAAGGATATTCCACATAAGTGAAATATTTTACAATAAACCAAAATTTCCTTTCTTTGAAATTTTTAGAGTAGAAACTCACACAAAACAAAAACGAAATTAGGGAGCCTAACTATATTTGTTTTCTTATGGCAAATCTTTAAAACGAATTTAAATATTTGAACATAAAACAAAGTTCCTTTATTTCTAATTTGGTATTTCAGTTTAGTAGGTTTAAAATTACAAAACTTTATCGCAACTTGTTGGGTTCCGCTAAACAATTATTAATTTTTAGTCGGAGTCTAGTATCACAGCATGCTGAATGCGCTTGTGTGATATGGTAGTGCAATCTGCGCTTTGTACGAGCTACACCGGGCGAAGCAGAGACGAGAGCTCAGTTTCCCCGTGCCCAATATTCCGAGTTGCCGAAGTGGCGTCAAAGATTAAAGAGATCGACATCATTAACCTAACTATCTCGTGCAGACATTTCGTAATAAAAAAACCATTACAGTTTTAAAACAAATACTATCTTTAATTCTAGAGGGATTACATATAACGGATTACATTTTATACACAGCCTTCTATTGTTCATAAATCCGGTACAGTTGTACCAGTAGTTGTCCCGCTTTCTCCGGGCTTGGTTACCGCTGTAATATTTACTGATAGCTATCTTAGTAAAATTCTTTTATTTGATATGTACTATTAGAGTTCAACATCCACCGTTAATTTAAAATTACTTAAAATAGAACAATTCGCATAACAATTTAAAGTTAGTAGTTACTTGAGAATTAGAGGTCTTATAAAAGTGAATTTATTTTTGACAATATTTTTATCAGCATTGTTACCGACTATATTTAGCGACTATAAATAAACGTCAACATAGACCAGAAAGACATTGTAGGTCACACATTGTTTGTGTGCATCAGTTAGAACTAAAGAAGGAGTGCACTATAAAAGCAGACCGGTAGAAATTTAACCAAGAAAAGAGTAAGGAGATCTGATCTACACCCTCATTAACTATATCCTGAAGCATAGATGCAAAGAGGGCAGAGACATAAAGCGGATAGAGTCACACAAAAAAGCGAATAAAGAAAATTAGGGCAAGGCACAAACCTAAACTTCCAAATTGAGCCAATGAACGAGCAGAAAAAACTACGCTCCTTGAACTCCCTGAATGCAAATACCTCTGGTTCCGGGGATCTCTGTCACAAAAGAGAAGAGGAAACGAATTTTGTGCGGTAGGACCCTAGGCATAACATTCGGTTCAGGGAAGTTCCACATTCCGCCGGAAATTGAAGCTCTGTGAGCCAACCGGTGGATCAAGCACGAGGCTTCTACTGAACTCAAGAAAAAGCTATAAATAAATATAACTTTGCACTGATTTAAAAACTAATGACCTAATAAAAATAAAACAGACGTGATGTGTTAAATCTAAAACACAAATAGTTGCTTAACTTCAATCATTTAACAGCTTGCAACGCGTTGTGTTCGCTAGTTAAAATTAGATGCCCAAAGAAAAAAATTTAATTTGACAAATTAATAATGAACGAATCTTGTATGATAGATTATACGAATAATTATTCGTAATTCTTCATGATATTCAAATTCTTTTGTTTTTAGAAAATATCATTTCAATTGGGCATTTAGTATTACTAAAGCAATAAAAAATGAACTTTTGTAAAATAAATTCGTACAAATTAATACAATACTTAGATAACGCATTAGTCATTAAATAGGATAAACGTGGCAACAATAAAAACCGCTGAAATAAAGGATTAAATAAATCATATAAAGTAATAAATATGTAAAACAAGAATGTTAAATAGGTATAGAATGCAGGACGCCATGCAATAGACTCAAACCACGAAATCAGAAAGTTATTTATGATAAAATACATATTGGGACAGTCGGATTCCAATGCCATGCATTTCGCACATAAAATTAAGAAAGCTTATACACATCCTTCATTAGAAATAATTCCATTTAATAATACACCGAAGCAATTACAGCTATAGTTTACAATGTAGCAAGCCAAGATCAAAATAGGTTATTACAATGTTGGTAACTGCAAAGAAAAGTGGATGAGTTAGTGAAATCCACAGACATTAGATTACGAACCAAACATCATCATAAACTATAATGTTGCAATGTAATTAACCCAGTTACATAAAGAAAA
Organism: Platerodrilus igneus; assembly: GCA_036346225.1. Lineage (NCBI taxonomy): Eukaryota > Metazoa > Arthropoda > Insecta > Coleoptera > Lycidae > Platerodrilus > Platerodrilus igneus. The sequence goes on from JARFIW010001599.1 coordinate 15,285,221, forward strand.
ATTAAGCACGTATTATGCACCATATAAAGTCAAGCATTTTTCACGTGATAGGATTTTATAGGGAACGGAGTTAGAGCAGTTAACATCCAACGGAGGTATTAACAAATTAATTATTCACGAACAGGAAATTAGGAAAGCTCCAAATGTAGTGATACAAAGATGCAATAAAGCGGAAGTGATCGCGTGGTGGAGGGTTGGTATGAAAATAAGTTAAAAATAACGTTGAACGAAATAAGCTTCTAGTACGTAATGTGACCTCCACAGAGAAAAATTTAACGGTGCATGAACTTTTGTGGAATCGCTTGCAGCTTTGATAAGGACGTTTTTCCGTACGCAAGATTTTGAAAACTCGTGTATGCCGTAATCAAAGTGCTACCAGCGAGGACAGCTCAAATAACTGGGTTGTGCGTGTTAAGGCAACTGTGTTGGTTGGAAAGCAAGCAGAAAATGGAAATACCGATGGTATCTAGAAGCCCTTAAAAATAGTGATATATTTGAAACTTCCACAATGAGTAAGTATGAGCTTATGTTGATACTTTATATTTATATACATGCGAATGTTTAAATCTAAACGTATCGGTATTTATGTAATAGTAAATTAACAAATGTTTAAGTGTAAGTTTGATTGGTGAAATTTAGTGTTAGTTAAAGCATGAACCCTTAGTATTTGAAATGGACAATGAAATGATTAATGAAAAGTTGGTATTCACCTGCTTTTATGTTGGTTACGGAAAACATTTCCAAAAATTGCGATTTAGGGTGTCATGCAATTTAATATGGGAAACGAGGAGAATTTGGAGTGATATAGATGGATTTAATTTAATAATCTTTTTTTAGATTTTTGTTGATAATACCTGGCCAGAGTGAGATTAAGAAAAAACCTTTATGGTAAGTGATTAATGTAACGCAGTTGTTGTATTACAGCCATTTTTACCTATCGTTATATTATTTTTTCTCCATTTTTACTACTGTTATTAATTTCCTCCATAGGAGCCCACTCCAGCACCCATATATTGCTACTGCGTATCCACCCCTTCGTAGGCTTATTTTAACCACTTTACCAGTAAAAAGTTTTACAAAATGCTTATCTGCTAAGCGTACCGATCCCACAAAACATTGAAGAATTTGTTTCACTGATTTGTCAAGCATTCCCCGTAACCGATGATTTCCTATTGTATTTAACTATATCAAGTTGGAAGGAGCTGCATTTTTAACTACCTAACCCTATTACAAAAGGAAAGAATTACGATCTAGTTACAAGATTCATAAAAACTGCTTAATGCTACAATTTTTTCTAATACTCTAAACTAAACAAACAGTTCCATCGATGTGTAAAAACATTTGTTAATTACAAAAATAATGCTAGGAAGATTGTCAGACTTTCATAAATCTATGAAACAATAGCAAAGCTAAGTTTGATTTACGATTTCGCGAAAGCCTCTCAGGAGACCACCAACGCAGATAATCTGATTCATAAAACAGTTTGTATGCGTACTTGTATTTCGAGAAGTACATAAAATAACACCATTTATGAGCTAATTAGGAATATTTAATCAGTTTGTTTCAGGTATAGCATCACGAAAGTGTTTTCAGTAATAATAAATGTGTTTCTTAGAAGAACGATTAAAAACCATACAGCATATGGTCGAATTTTAGATCATGCCATTCAAGGAAGTGTAATTTCTTACTTTTGTAGTGCTGTATCAAACGTACATTAAACGGATTTAACTTTCAAACACTACTAGATAATGCAAATAAGTAAACGATATAGATACACTTAAACTTATACAAAAATCTTTCATCCAATACTTCACAAGGAAATAATAATTAAGAACTATGTGGCACGATTCAAACGAAAATCATAAAAACCCAATATCCACAAATTATTTTAAAATACTAGATGCATATTTCGACCACTAGATTATCATAATCAGTGGTAGAACCTAAAAAAATTAAAAGGCTATTGGAGAGCCTTTCTGAGGATATTTTCCTTACCGCGTAATCTGAAGATAACAGATAATTGACTAATATTATTTTGAACACCTGAGAATATTCTTTTCACACAGCAGGTTGGTAATCTTCAAAATTCAAAAGTGAATTGTAACTCTAAAATAAAAAATCGCCTAATTTAGACTATTTATAGAATTGCTTGGGCGCAATCAATGCCAACTTTTAATTCTTATTACTTTTAGGCTGAAAATATAAGATGTAATTTGCAGCATGTAATCTTTTATATTTGGCACATGGGTAGTGTTTTTAAGTTTAATTGCTACATTTCTCATATGATTCCGTATGTATTGTAGAAACCACCCTGGTGCCGAACAAGTAATCTCGTAAATTCCCGACTTTTGCAACTTATCTACTTTGTCTTAAATCTTATTCGTATTACTAAAATTAATTTATTAAGGTCGCTTGAAGTTCTATGAATCCAATGTATAACATATTTAACACTTTCTTTAATAAAGGCATTTGTAAAAACGTTCATTCGCGTAGGTCGTTACTATTTTTACATTTTCTGAGAATATTTCTGTAATAATAGTAAAAAACAACCCCTGCAGTCCACTAACTGTTTGATAAGTACAAGTTCTTTATTAAACTTGTTTCGTAAGTTTCTTTTCTATAAATAACGCAAGTTACGTTTCGGGTCTTGGGAACGGTGTTTTTAAAAACCACTTCCAAAACTTGTAACAAATTTTATTAGTTTAACCAGACATTAATTATGGAATTTTAACAAACTGTTGTAAATTAAACTAAGTCGAAATAAAATAATTAATTGAACTAATATGAGTGAGTAGCCTAAGCAAACTGCAATCTTAAAGCTGAAATACTTGAGACTGACTGACTGGTCTTGAGGCTCCCGGGGTATTTATGTTGTCCCTGCCTCTCACATGTCTGTGGGAACTTGCAGAGCTCATGTCTGCTTATTTCTTAATACTATTCATGATACAATGTAACAATCTTACTTTCTAGGTAATCACGGTTCTTAACCGACTGTGACTTACCACCTACAGTATCACTATCGTCTGAAGTACAATGTATTGCACCCGTTCTCACAACTGTTAATAACCTTTATTTAATTATCCTTGAATTACACTGTTGCACTTGACTTAATAATTTCTTTAACCATTTCTAATAATTACTAATAACTTCTATTTTGTTATACATACATAGATTGGGGATACATAACTCACGTTCTACATTTTTACCATTTCTAATTAGACGTCTATTTTTTTGCACACGATTGAAAGAACTCATGTCAGAGTAAGCAAGTCCCCAATGACTACAATTTTTCCGAATTCACAGGCAGATTTTCGTAAGCGCTTATCCGACGATAAAAGTAGAGGACAGCATTAATGTACATTTGTTGTTGATTTTTCAAAATTAAATAATATCATTGAAAGAGATGCATACCCTATACCTTATGCCTCATCAATCTTGGATTACCTTCGAGGTGCCAAATTTATTTCAATTTTAGGTATTAAATCAGCATATTTTCAGATTCCGTTGGAAGAAAACTCTTGTCAATAAATATTTTTGGCCTCAACTCCACGCGTATTTTGCAAGGTATATTAATAAATGTGAAATTTGTTTGTCTCAAAAACGAGAACAGAAATTACCAATTGGGAAAATGACTCGTCATCCTGTTATTTCAAAACCCTGGCAGATGATTTCTATTGAATTAGTAGGTCTGCCTAAATCCGCACAGGTTATACTTACGTTTTATCTGTTGTTGATACTTTTACTAAATTTCCATTATTCTTTCCATTTCAAATGCAACAGCATGGGCTATTGCTCAGAAAATTGATGATTCTGTGATTTTATTGCTTGGGGACACCTCAATATATTATAATAGATAATGGCGTTCAATTCCGTAGCCATATTTTCAAAAAACCATTGTATCAAAATATAATACAAAAATTATTTTTACGCCTGCCGAAAGTTCAAGACTATGCTTGCTTCTTAAGTAACTGAGGATCATAGATCATGGGTTAAATATTTACCGATGGTCGGTTGTCCGGTGTGCACTGCGGTGCATGAAGTTATTGATATGACTCCATATTTTGCTAACTTTAGGAGAGAGATTGTCATTGGTAGTTCTTTTTTTGGAAAGACGGAATATTTTGAAAATTTAGAAGACATCTTTTGAAACTAAAAATATTTTTAAAAACAGGGTACCTAAATTTTATAAACTTTATAAAGACGTAGGTAAGAAATTAAACTATGCTACCAGAAAGCAGAAGCTAATTATGACTTATGTACATGAAAAGTGCAATTTCAAGTTGGATATTCAGACGCAGCAAAATATTTCTATGCTAAATTAGCTTCAAAATTTGTAGGGCAATTTTTCATTGAAAATAAAATTTCTACTAATGTTCATGAATTAATCGATGAAACAAGAGCGAATAGGGGTAGTTGGTTCGCCAAAGATTTGATTTGATGGTGAGACTGCTGTTCAAAAACTTTAGTTCCTTAATCGGTTTTTATTGTAACGCAAATTCCCTGTAAGGTTATCCACCCCAATAGTGGGACGACTAGATCGCAAGTTAACAATGTTGACGCAAATACATCCCACACCGCATGAGCTTGAGGCCGACGCTTTTTGACCATACAGCCGGAACCTGTGCTAGACCAACCTGAAGGCCGTCGCCAACAACTAGTGGTTAAGGATAAGTGACTTTTTGCTAGACCCCAAAAGCGCCTATGTATTGCTTTGGCAACCCCCTTTTCCACTAGGGCTGTCCCAAGCCACCATGTAGTAGTCGGTACGACTCGACATCCCATCGTTAAGCGTCACAATCTAGTACTAATAAGAAAATTTTCTTATTCAAAGTATTTGATTCTTTGGAAGTGATAATTGATTAAATTTTTATATCTTAGAACTTACAGATACAAATATTGTAAAAAAATTTGTATTAATGCATGTACGTGATTATCAGATCTGATGCTCATCCAAGTCTTAAGAGAAAAAAGTTCTTTAAATAATAATTTTGTTTCATATCGCTAAACTTTATGAATTGATTTAATTTTTTGAATAAAAGTTATTTGTTATACAATAGATACTTTCTCATTCAAATAGGTTTAATTTTTTAAGTAAAGTAAATTAAGGGTTTTAAAAAATTTATTCCAATAGGGTTTTCTGTACCTACCCTAAAAACTACTTCTTTTTAATACTTCCTATATACAGTGGCGTCCAACTTCACTTTATTTAATTTCCGGCTTAACGAAGAATATTTCACCCTGCCCTTTCTCGTGATCTCCCAGGGGTAATAGCCAAGCTAGCGGCCAAAGCGGCAAGTTTTTAAAGTTCCAACTCATTCGCGTAAAAACTTCAAGTCTTTTGGAATCTCAAATTCTTTTTTCCATCTCCTCCGTAGAGGCCCGACGAATTCTCATTAGATTAGGTATTTTATTTTTTAATTAAAACCGCCACATTGGCATTACCAACGTCATGGGATTTAAAAATAATATCGCTACATTTAATTTTTCATTTTCCTTTCTTTTAACCCCTTACATCAGTGCTTAACGTCGTGGGGATAGAAATAAAAAATTATCACATTGGCACAGCACGAGGGGTCCGGATTGAAGTTAAAGAATTAATCCGCTACAAAATTAAATCTCCTGGTTTTTAAATTTTTATTTAGGTACCATAAAGTTTTGTGATGATGAAAAAGTTCCAGAAAATAAATTAAATCATCTATGATTTGTGGAGATACATTTTAATTGCAAATTATCATAATAAGAGTTCTTATAGTACTTCTCTATTTCGAATTATGATTTTGTGTATTACTCACAATACCTCGCCTGTAATTAGGAAGCAGCTACGTCGTGCTTGGAATGCTCTCGTTAATAACTATGTTTTTGCGTTTCAGCCAGAGAAAATAACCTAATTCCAAATAAAACTACAATATTACATATATTAAGAAAAAGAAGCAACTTAGATACTCACAATACTATAGTTAAATTTGCGTTTATTAGATTCAAGTGAAAAATTTTTGAAATCGTACTATAATTAATGTAGCATGATATAAAATTAAGTTTATGAAAACTATTTATGTATATCTAATCGTACGCACAAAATCGTTTACGAGATTTATTTATAATTTATAATTATTTATAAATTTACTGGGAAGCTTATTTTTAAAAAACGCAGGTGAAGAACTTTGTCTGTCTTTTTAACAAACATGCCCGACTTAGTGTAAATTTTAATTTATAGTTAGACCATTAAAAATACTGCAAAAAGGTCAGATCTAGTACGCAATATTTAAATTCTGGTTGCTACGTATTAAGTGAATTAGCCCGTAACGTACCTGTTTCAGTTATTGGATAACCAGTTGCCATTTCTTATATTCATTATGTTTCCTGTATTTAGTTTGAAAGTAAAATAATTCCTAAATCCGTAATAAGTACAAATACGTTAAGATACTATTGAGGATTTTATTGTTCTCAAGAAGTACCCAGGTTCTCTATTGCAATTGGTTGCACGACATCATCCAATTTGAATAAGCCAATACTGGGAGTGATAAATTAGTATTAAAACGATGGAGGTGATTTACACAAACCGAAATTGATCACTTCAGTACCGCAAATCAACTGAAACGGTTGTGTTTTGTCGGGGTGCCGTTCTCGCTTGTGTGTGTAGTGCTCGTTTATCTCCCCAACCTTTCTGCCTAAGACACTACCTGTATTCGAAGCAGTAATATAAGGAAACCGGGTCCCACTAAAAACCCTAAGATGAGCTCGTCGCCGAGGATTAAACTGTAAACGTTACAACTTTAAAAAACGTATATAGATATTTACATTAATTAAATATTAATATTTAATTAAGTAGGAGGTTACGTAATAACGTCCAGGGCATATGCTCCAAACGTAAAACAGACAATTCCAGATAGAAGCTTGGCTTTAAATGGCAATAGTAGGTCCAAAATTACTTTTTAAAAAGAGAAATTTGTCCATAATATGGACTAAAATTAGCACACGGTTCGATTTCTGAAATATTAATCCATTTGTACATTTTTTATTGGTAAATATTCTATCACATATATAACAATTTGATCCCACTTAACAAATATAATGCAGATTTCCTTCAATGACTGCAATTCTTTTTCAATACATTTTGTATATGTATAAAGTTGTAGACAATTTTTGGTCTTGGATGATTTTAAAATAAAAGTTAAAGCAGACAGCAAAGATTGGGGTTGTTGTCGAAAATAAAAATATTTGAAAGCTTTACGTGGAAAAAATTTAAAAAAGAATTTTTTCATCATAAGACTTGCTCTGAGATTAAACATTTTGTCATCTAAACCTTCGTGTTCTAAGAAACTATACGTCGCGTGCTGGAAAACATTCCCGGATACGTATCGCAATTTTTTTAGGCAAAGCGTTATTTCTAGTTGAGAATTCCTACAGAAATAAAATCTTTAAAAAAATCTACTACCGAAAATGATCCCTAAATTGCCCAAAACCTCTACGAATGATAGATGAGTGAAGTGTGTAAGGCAGAGGCGATGTCACTTCTTCACTACTTAGTGCACTCCAAAAGTAGGTATTATCGTTGGTAATAATTACAGGTTGTCCATCGTCAAAATTATAGTTATACAATGAATTACAAAAACCAAAGTGGATTTCAAAACATTAATCAAGATTTGATAATATTTGCCACTCATATAATTTTCAATAACCTGGACTTCCATGTAGAGTATTGGGGAATGTTATATTTTGTCATCAGCAATAAGGTTTGGTTGTAATTTAATTTGTTGGTAAATCTACTGTATATAAGTATAGGTCCGAGTGCCAAGGGGTACATTTGAAGAGATGTTGAAATTGAGAACCGCAAGATCCTATACTTAAACAAAGTATTCTATTAATTAAGAAAAATGTTTCTAGTCTAAGAGACCGTTATTTGTGAAATACTTCAAGTTCTTTATTAACCCTGCCCCGTGAACCACTGGACCGTGACGAGGTGGGAAGGCTTGCGTGTTTCAAATAAACAGATAGCTAAACCAAAGGTGCAACCATATCGGAAGGGTATTTGCGAAGAGATCAGAATAACGAATAGTTCCTGAAAAGGGTGCAACAGCACTTTCAGTAGTTACAAGGGTGACAGTCTGGATAATTGACTGACTTGACTTTGTAGGGCTTAACTTTGTTAGTACTACTACACGGCTGAACGCAAGGGAAGTTATAGTCGATATTTTTTTGGTATAAATACAGCTCTATCCGTATGGTTTGGTGATAATGATGACATCCTCTCGGATAAAATATTCCGGAGGTTAAATAGTTCCTCATTCGGATCTTCGGGCGGTAACTACTCAAAGGATCAACATAGCATTCTACGAGTCGGAGCGTGAAATGTCAGAAGTTTGAATCCTAGTGATAAATTAAAGAACTTAAAAAGGGAAACGGATAAGTTGAAGTTAGATGTAGTTGGGATTAGTGAAGTACGCTGAAAAGGAGATCAAAGTTCCTAAACAGGAGATTACAGAATCGTTAACACGAAATCCAACAGGGGACTTTCGGGAGTAGTGTGATAATGAACAGAAAAATAAGGGAAGAGGGTAAACTATTATGAACAACATAACGAAAGTACGTAGTACTAAAGATAGAAAGAAAGCTAGAACATACCACAATAGTAAAGGTCTATATGCCTACCAGCAACGCAAACGATGAAGAGATTGAACAGGTATACGAACAGATAAAAGATATCACGCAGCACGTAAACGAGGATGACAATTTAGTTGTAATGGGTCACTGAAGGAAAAACAATTATAATAAATCTAAGTGATTCAAATGAGAAGTCGCTTACAAGTAAAGAAGAAAGGCTGACAGATGGAAGGAACACATAGAAGGACTTTATCAAGAAAGAAAACTTAAAGTTCGAGTACTCAAAGGTGCAGAGGCAGTTGATGAAGATGAGGATGCCAGGATACTTAGGTCTGAGTTTAACAGTTTGTTGAAGGATTTGTAGGAATAAGAAACTAAGACACCTGGAATTTATAAAACGCCTAAGTATTTGCTAAATGCCATGGGAAAAACATCTACGACAGAACTGTACCATTTAAGATTTATGAGATAGGTGATTATTTCCATACCAAAGAAAATGGAAGCTGGTAGATGTAAAAACTATCAATTTTAACCAAGTTTGTCTACAGATATATGGCAAACCAAATAGAAAGAAAAATAGATGACAACCGGTGCGGCTTTCAAAGAAATATTGGGACACGTGAGGCTATATTGAGTTTACGACTTATCTTTGAAGACAGGATTAGAAAAAAAAGTTCACTTTGTTGATGTAAAAAATGCTTTTGACAATGCTGATTGGAACAATTGGAACAGTGAGGAAGAGGTAGAGGCGATCTACAAAGATATCGAAGACATAATAAGATACGTAGAAGGACATGAAAATTTAATAATTACAGGGGATTTTAATGCAGTGGAAGGTGAGGGTACGGAAGGAGCGATAGTAGGTTTATTTGGTTTAGGCACGAGAAACGACAGGGGAAATAGGTTGGTAGAACTTTGCGACAAGAACAACTTAACCATCACAAATACATTATTTCAACATCATGCTAGAAGACGATACACGTGGAAGATGCCAGGAGATATAGGAAGATATCAAATAGATTACATTATTGTTAAACAACGGTTTAGAAATCAAGTAAAAGACTGTAGAAGCTATCCGGATGCAGATATAAACACCGACCACAACATCGTAATTATGAAGGCCGCACTTAAATTTAAAAATCTGAAGAAGAGGAACGGAAAAGGCACTTTCACTTTGAGAAGCTAAAAAGTAAAGATATCCACGAAAGATTTGAAAAAAAGTCAAATGAATTTCTGAAAGATATCGGGAAAATTTCTGATACTAAGGAAGTAGAAACAGAATGGAATAACATTAAATCCAGCTTAGAAATGGCGGCCAAAGATATTCTGGGGAGATATTCTGGGGTATACACAAAAGAAAATAAGAAACCATGGATAACAAAGGATATCCTGAATTTGATAAAAGAAAGACGAAAATACAAAAATAAATCAGACGAAACAGGAAAACAGAAATGCAAAGGCATAAATTGGGAAATTATTCGCAAATGCAGGAAAGCTAAAGAACAATGGTTTGCTGAAAAGTGTAAAGAGGTACAAACTAAGATGGAAATAGGAAAGACAGACGAAGCATACAAATTAATTAGAATGAATTTTAGGGATATAAAACCATATAGCAAAAACATAAGGGACGCGGGAGGGAACGTCATAATAAAAAATGTAAAGAAAGTAGCTAGATGGCAGGAATATATGGGGAATTTATATTCTGGAGAGGAACTAACAGAATTAGAACAGTAATCAGACATTGAAAATGATGACCTGGGATATCCTATACTTAGAGATGAGTTTGAATTAGCATTAAAGAGTCTGAAAAATGGTAAGGCGCCGGGTACAGATAAGGTGCAAGCAGAAACTCTAAAAGCCACTGGACAAGCAGTAACAGAACGTCTCTTCCAACTTGTAAGCTATATGTATGAGACAGGCGAGACACCCAAAGATTTCAAACGTTACATCATAGTAACTATAATACCAAAAAAGAAAGGCGCGGATAGATGTAAAAATTTTCGAACAATAAGTTTGACAGCACACGTGTCAGAAATATTAACTAGAATTGTACAAAGACGAATGGAAAAATGAGCTGAAGAAATACTGGGAGATAATGGATATAACAATATATAACAATAGAGAAGGGGGAAAGCGTATATATAAGGTTTGTAGATCTGGAAAAAGCATTCAACAATGTAAAATGGAAAAAAGTGTTCGAAATACTCAAAAAGATTGGAGTCAGTTTTAAGGACAGACGGATAGTGCATAGCTTATACAAACAGCAAACGGCGGTAATAAAACTAGAGCAAGAAAGTAGAGAAATAAATATATATCCCCATTAATTTTAAACTTGTACATAGAAGAGACAATGAATACTGTCAAATGTACGAAGATATTTGGAATTAATATGCAGGGACAAAAGATTGATATGCCTAGATTTGCAGATGCTATTGCGGTATTAGCAACTAGCAAAGAAGTGTTAGAAGCTGATCTTAATGAAATGGAAACAGTTCTAACGGAGAGATATGGTACAAAAATTAACAAAGATAAAACTAACTTCTAGTATGTAAAAGAGGGGAAAATAAATCAAAAACAAGAATACAAACAGGTAACGAGAACTTACAAGAAGTTAAAGATTTCTGCTACCTAGGAAGTCAAATAACGCAAGATGGGAAAGCACAAAAGATATCAAACAAAGATTAGCACAAGGTCGTGTTACATTTAACAAGAAAAAACAACTACTGTGTTTAAAGACCACAAACATAAAAACAAGGAAAAGATTGCTTGAAACATATGTGTGGAGCACAGCACTGTATGGCTGTGAGGCCTGGATAGTAGGAGAAGCAGAAAAGAAAAAGGTAGAAGCCTTTGAAATGTGGTGCTGCAGACGTATGATGAAGATACCATGGACAGACAAAGTTAAGAACAAAGAGGTACTAGAAATGATAGGGGAAGAAAGAAATATGTGGAAAACAGTAAAAAATAGGAGGGATAGGATGATAGGCCACATGCTAAGACATGAGGGAATACTGCGGAATATATTAAAAGCAGAGATAAGAAAAAAGAGAAGTGGATGTAGACCAAGGTTAGACTACTTCACACAGATAGTGAAAGATGTTGGCTATGAGAATTTCAGGGAAATGTGTAGGCTAGCTCAGAATAGAAATCAATGGAAAAACTAATGACAAAAATAATAACTGTACTTAAACATGGTGATTACTATAAACAACTACAGATATTGGTTTTGCAATACTTTTAACTCATGTTAATTGAGCGGAAGGACTTACTGGAAAACTATTAATACGGCAAATGTCTAAGTGTTGGGGGGATACTTGGCAGCCACAGGCTGCTTAAGCCCCATCACATACCACTGAATCTTTGTGAAATAGGGCACATAATTAGAAAACAATAGAAGGGAATCGAGTTGTACATAGGCTGTTGTGAGAATTGCAGGGAACTGGGTACGCTAGCTCAGAACATAAATAAGCTGAGGTACAAGCCCAACCAGTGTCAAGACGTAAAACTCAATGACGAAAAAATTAGTGCTCTTAAATCTAATGATTATTATAAACACCTACAGGTGTTGGTTGTGAAATATTTTCAAATAATGTTGATTGTGCAAAAGGATAAATTGGAAAAACCAGTAATTCGACAAAGGTTTAAGTGCTGGGGGAACTTGGCAGCCAAAAGCTGCTTACCCCCCTTCACATACCACTGAGTATCAAGGAAATAGGGTATATAACTGTAAAACATTAGAAGGTGACCGAACTGCATCAAACAGGAAAGACCAGCAGCTATGTTCAAAGATAGCGAACATAGATACAAGTAGAAAACTGTACAAAACATAGTGTAGAGCACAGCAGAGTATGCCTATAAAATAGGGGCAATAGGAAAAGCAGACAGAAAGAGATAGAAGCCTTCTGGAATGTTGTACTTCAGATGTTTGAGAATGGTAGCATGGATAGACAAAGTTAATAACAAATTGGTTGTAGAAATAGTAGAGGAATAAAGATATCTGTGGAAAACGGAAAAAAATAGGAGAAATAGAAGGACAGGATATGTTCTAAGACATTTCTGGGAAATAGTACGGGATATATTACAAGCAGAGATAGGAAACGATAAGTAGGAGTAGACCGAGATCACACTTTCGCACACACATGGGATAGATGCAGACTGAGCAAATTTCAGCGAAATGTGTAGGTTGGTTCAGACTAGGAAACAATGAGGGTACGCGTCCAACCATTCTAGGACTGAAGACCTAATGATGAGGATACATAAAAAATAAAAACAGCTTAATTTGGTGTATTGTTTGCTCACTGTAGTATTGGTATGGAACCCCAATAGTGCGAGCTCGACTTTTGTATAACAGTTGGTTTTAACGTTATCGATTTGAATTCGGATGCATTTTGGGCGTAACAATACATCAAAAAGAAATTTGGAAAAATATATAAATTAGCTTGCCACTAAGCATAAACCTGGCATGAACCAATAACATTTCATCAGCACTTGTTTTTGATGTTATCGATTTGAATTTTGGGCACATTAAAGCTCACTTTGGACGTTTAAAACGCCAACAAATTTTGAAAACTCATTTTTTCAACTGCTTGTTGCTGAGAGTTAATTTGGCATTAACAAAAGTAATATGTATTAGGGATACGAATTTTAGGGCGTATTAGGGCGCATTTTGGACGCCACAAGATTAAATTAGTCGCGGAAATACAACTCTATGTTGGTGGTTAATTTGAAACAATTTCTAATACCGTGCTTAAGTATATTTTACTTAGATGAATACAGGATTGTTTATATTAATCATAAATGTTGTTGCTAACTAAAAACGTTCGTTGTAAAACTACCCACAAAACACCTCTAAATATTTCCATGGCATTAATAAACATTAAATAGCATTCCAGCAGAATCATTAAGAACAAGTTAAGCATCACAGCTAAATAATTCAAAACCTCAGGTGGGAGTGTTCATTGACGTAAATTGGATAATAGAAAACAGACGTCAGAGGTAATATGAACAGAGAATGGTATAATAATTACAGAAGTTATGTGGGTGGAACGGTTCTAATTATAGTACAGTACGGCAATTATTACAATTAAAAAAATTGCATACCTGAGCCTTCTGTTTTGCTGGTAAAATTTGATTATCCACTTCCGTGTCTTCATCCGCACTAAAATTTGAACAGGTTGAACAATCAGAAGATTTACGATAAGCAGCTCTAAAGATATATTCAGCATCCAAATTGCTAATTGTAGAACCACAATAGTTCAAATTACTGCAAGAACTATGCACGCTAGAATCCGGAGAAGACGACACTTCTTTTCTTTTACTACGAAGAAATTCTATATCTTCTAAACTTAAGCCAACAACGTCGTCTGAATAATCACTAACTACCACGGATGGTGTTCTTAAACAACGGAAACGAGGCATTTCTTCGCCATCATCCGTAAAACAACTAGGCCTTCGACTATCATTCGCAAATTTATCATCGCCGTCAAGTGCAATTTCACTACCACAAGTACTCAATTTCCTATCTAGTGGGTAAGGAACATTTACACATTTGGCTTCAATGAGAGTTTTTGAAGGAACATTAGAGTGATCTACAGAACCCCTAGGGCTGTATGGACTTTTAACATATTGATAATATTCTGTGCTTAAAATATTAACGTCCCTAATTTCTTTTTCATCATCACTGTGATTAAGCTCAACGGCAGAATCCGAGCTTCCACTTCTGTGTAATTGTGTGTGTTTATTGAAAGTTGCTCTTTCGCGTTCATCGTCACTAGTCCCAGAAGCTGAAGAACTACAGTAACCACTGGGGGGTGGAGCTAAAAACGAATCATCAACCATGCAAGAATCTTGACTTAAACTTTTAGAAAAATGCGGCGTGTGTTCTTTAACGTTACTTTTAGCTTTAGATTCAGCAGCTTCTATCTCATTGAAATTCTGACTAGAATTTTGAATCATTGCGAGATATTTATCGCGCATTTGCTTTACACTTACAAAGGCTGTACCTTCCCTTGTATAATCATCGTCTAACTGGAACACCCCTGTGCGTCGCTGCCTTTGTTTAACGGTCGCCGCTGTCCCTTCCGCAGTTGAATTGAAATGCTCTGCGATTGCATTATTTTCAGATTCCGCTACGCGTTCCGCCTTCTGATGATCTTCCTTGAAATCATAGTTAGTTCCGCATAGCGTTCTGTAATAACTTTTGTGCTTTTCAGCTTTAGATTGAATAATATGTTTAATTTCAAAAGATGTATCGCGTTGTGGTGTCTCGTTCTTTTTCAACATTTTAATACAGTAATGTGAAGCGGTTTCGCAATCGCACTCGTTCAATTCGCTAGCAAATTGAATGTCGCACTCATTCACACACACTCCGGAATCGGTAGAATAATGCCGCACTGTAGAAGATTTTCTAAAATAATCGCTAACGTTGGCGTTCAAACTTGAGGGTGTAAGTACAGATGATGCAGTCTGTTGTACTCCGGGTAAACATGCATGCGTTGAAGATTTTCCCTCTTCAAACTGGGGGGACCAAATGGCACTGAAACTAAAAGAAGTGTTAGCTAATATGAATAAATGTAAGAATACCTTAACGTACTTAATAAAAAAACAAATTAATTGTTTATTAAGAGCGTCACAACATATCAAGGCAAAACGCTCTTTTGTTAAAAGAGGTTTGTTTATTCTGCCATTGAGTGAATTACTATTACTTATAAAGTGGTTACATCAAAACAAGAATCACATCACGCAAAAATGTAATGTACAATAACATCATTTAATTCTGACCATGCTTGATTATACTAATTATCTCCTTATAATTACGGAATACATCCAAACACCAATTTGATTATGTGGAGAAAGATATTAATAAAAATGATAAATGACAATGGAATAATTAAATGATTAAGTAACCCAGGAAACCAAGTAATTAATTTGTTAATGGATATTAGGTACCTCTTTAAACACAGCCTGGTCTTATTTGTATTTACCGTCATTATGTTCGTATTTTTAGGTCTTTTTTAGATTTTAATTTATCGAGACAAATATAATAATCACTGAAAAGGTGTGTAATTAGACTGCTTAACTGTCAGTAGTAAATATATAACTTAACGGATTTATCTATAAAAAAATTGATGATAACCCCTTCAGTCAGAGCTACAAATGACCCCAATCTTAATTGATTACTTTAGATTACGTATTGTATTATAATCTTTCCGTCTCAGCTTTAGTCAATAGCACCAAATAGTCTTGGTTTAGATAAGCAGAGGTTTTCCTACCTACTGTGCAGATTATCCGGCGCGCAAGAGCAGCCAAAATTTGGGGCGGTCAAATTTTCAAAATAAAAAGAATCGGCTAAACAGCAGTGTAATACAATATTGTAGCACGACTAAATTAGAGCAGCTTATTGGCATTGTAACGAATTTCCTAATTGTCTTTTGGGCTTTATTTCCACTAACTACAAGTATGGTAATTATTCTTCACAATCAGAATGTTTACATTGACACTAGCTTAATCACTATTTGTAGGCACTAATTTAATCTTCTACATACGAAGAATTAAACACTATTATAGCAGTAATGTTACTTGTAATTTATCTATCTAACACATAAGCGGATTTATCTTTACATTTATTTATGTACATCAACGTTGGGTCTTCAGTTTTGGAACTGGTTAGACGCGAACCTCCGTTGTTTCGTATTCTGCGCTAACCTGCACGTGTCCCTGAAGTTCTCGCAGCCTGCATCTTTCCATATCTGTGTGCAATAGTCCGATCTAGGTCTACCTTTACCTCTCCTTTTCCTATCTCTGCTTGTAATATATCCTGCACAATCCTCCAAAAGTGCCTAACAACTTGTCTTGTTCTTCTATTTCTCCTACTTCTTTTTTGTTTCCCACAGATATCCTGCTTTTCCTACTATTTCTAGAACATCTTTGTTCTTACCTTTAGATGTCCATGATATCGTCATCATACATCTAAAGCACCACATTCTAAAAGGATTCTACCTTTTTCTCGTCTGCTTCTCCTACTGTCCCTATTTCATAACCATACAGTGCTGTGCTCCACACATCTGCGTTCATCAATTTTTCCTGGTTTCTATGTTTGTTGTCTTCGAACATAGCTGTTGATCTTTCTAGTTAGATACGGATCAGTTCCCCTATTTCACCGATATTCAGTGATACGTGAAACGGTTAAGCAACCTACGGCTACCAAGAACTCCAACACTTAAGCATTCGCCGACTTAATATTTTCCAATTAATCCTTTTGCTCACTCAACATTAGTTGAGATTATTGCAAAACCAACACCTAGAGTTGTTTATAATAATCATCAGGTTCAAGTGCAATTATTTTTTTTCATCATTAGGTTTCTCGTCTTAGAAATGGTTGGACGCGCAGCTCCATTGATTTCTATTCTGAACTAGCCTACACATTATCCCGAACTTTTCACGATCTAGATACAGCTCGTTTACGCATCTACTATTTTCTAAATATATACCCTATTTCATCAATATTCAGTCGTATGTGAAGGGGGTTACGCAACCTGCGGCTACCAAGATCTCCAACTTTTAGATATTTGGCGAATTAATAGTTTTCCAATAAATTCTTACGCACAATCAACATCAGTTGAGAATATTGCAAAACCAACACTTGTAGTTGCTTAAAATAATCATAAGGTTAAAGTATAGTTATTTTTCATCTTTAATTTTTCCGTCTTAGAACTGGTTGGACGCGTACCTCCATTAATTTCTATTCTGAGCTAGCTTACACATTTGTGTGCAGTAGCCTAACCTAGGTCTACCTCTACCTCTCTTTTTTCCTATCTCTGTTTCTAAGATACTCCGCACTATTTCCTCGTGCCCTAGTATGTGATCTATTATCCTATCTCTAATATCTTTTACTGTTTTCCAAATTTTTCTTTCTTCCCCTACCATTTCTAGTACCTCTTTGTTCTTAACCTTGTCTGACCATGATTCCTTCATTATACGTCTGTAGCACCACATTTCAAGGGCTCCCATCTTTTTCCTGTCTGCTGCTTCTACTGTCCAAGTTTCACAGTTTACAGTGCTGAAGCTTTTCCTTGTTTTTATGTTTGTTGTCTTTAAACATAGTAGTTGCTTTTTCTTGTTAAATACAGCAAAGCTTTGTGCTAATCTTTGTTTTATATTTTTTGCATTTTTCCCATCTTGCGTTATTTGGCTTTTTGGGTATCAGAAATTCTTAACCTCTTGTAAGTTCTCGTTTCCTATTTGTATTCTAGTTTTTTACTTATTTTCTCCGCCTTTACATTTTGGAACTTTTGTTTTATTTTTGTTAGTTTTCTTACCGTACCTCTCTGTTAGAACGGTTTCCTTTTCATTAAGAGCTATTTCTAACTCTTCCTTGCTAGATGCTGATACCGCTATATCATCTGCATATCTAAGCATATCAATCTTTTGTCTCTGCATGGTAATTCCAAATATCTTACTGTATTTGACGTTATTCATTGCCTCTTTGATGTATAACTGAAAAATTAACAGGGATAGGGCACATCTCTGTCTTGCCCTTTTCCTAATATTTACTTCTCTAAGTTCCTGCTCTAATTCTATTACTGCTGTTTGCCCTTTGTATAAGCTATGAACTACCTCTCGATTCCTAAAACTCATTCCAATCTTTTTTGAGTATTTCAAATGTTTTTTTTACATTGTTGAATGCTTTTTCCAGATCTACAAACCCTATGTACACGCTTTCTTTTTTTCTATTGTCTTCTCCATTATCTCCCTTAAGAGATAAAATAGCCTTTCGTGTTCTACTGTTTCGTCTAAATTTATGTTCATCAAACGTTTAATAAGACCAAGTTCAAACTAGTGCTGATCTACCGCTACGGAGCTCGTACTTGTATACAATAATCGTTTATTCTAGTTATATCGGGAAAATGTCTAGAATGTGCGCCATCAAACTGTCTGTATTACGATACCTATTAAGCATCCTTCTTATCGCTAGACATGTGAGACCGCTTTAATAAAAACCGAATAAACGTAATTTTCAGAGTGTTCTGAATACTTCTTAATTACCGTTACAGTATGCTCGCACAATGCTAATTACAGATAAAATACAAAATAATTTTACTCGAAAGCTGCTACCATAACCTACATTTGATTTGCCAATGCTGAACCCGAAGGTACTACATTGGTTAGGATGTGAGTTTTTTTACCTGAAAATTTTGAATTTTGTCGAACCCTTGCTGTTGCAAGCAAGGTAGGGATCTTTAACGTGCATGACAACACTCACACACGAGACCTCCATTTTACCTCTCATCCGAACGAGGGGCGTATTTTTGTGAAAAATGCTGACCTAACATTTTTCAAGCGGACCGTGTCGGGATTTGAACCCGGGACCTTGGGCATAGTGCTCACATGCATACCAACTAGACCACGGTGCAGCCTGCTGCTAGCATACCGCAGGGAAAATACTAATTAGTAGCTTGATTGCTAACACTGTTCATCAACTCATTATCAAATATAGAATGTAATATTCAGGGCTGGAGAAGACGGTGAACAAGGTAGCCTAAGTACCAACGCGCTAACATACGAGAGTCGCCAAAACAACAACAAAAAATTTTAAGATAAGATATTAATTAATCAGTTATATGAAACCAAGACGAATAAGAAACGTATTACAATGAATATTTTGTTAAACGAGCCATATGGGAAGCGCGTACGCATAGATTCTTCAAGTATGTACAAGCAATAAAACAATAAATAATATATTGATGTGAAATTTAATGAGAAATGATCTTTTCGGCAGCATCCTTATAGATAGTTAGAAAATTGCATTCATAATAAAAGTTTCTAATGTTTAAAATAAATCAATTAATTTATGAAGCTCAAAGTCACAAAGTGTATGGATAATATAAATCTGTAAATATTACATAAAAAACATGATCATGCGAATTATAATGTTAGAAATAAATACAGCAGGTTACCAAAATTTCTTTTAGGGCACTAGAACGCAATCGTCCATATAATCCGTTAATTTGTAACCGTATATGATTTTAAGTATACATAAGTTCAAAAGAAACGCTCAAAATATGATTTCAAATAACAAACACAACGCAGGTAAAGTGTTTAATCTGTCCAAAGTAACATTTTATTGAAAAGATTATGCAGCCAACATGTGGAGCTAAAGAAAATTATCAAAGCAAAAATTCATATTTAGTCTTTCTAGAACCTGTTTATGACCTTATATTTTTTATCTTTCAATTACTAGCTCGATTTGAAATGATCATTTGGGCTTTGCATAAAAGTCTGAGTTATTATTTCATCTTATCAACTATAGTACGTTAGTATTTATCAACCTACCTTGTGTAATAACTACTTATGATATATAGAATGCTGTGAATCCTCTCATATCTGCAGGAACTGGCCCTTTCAAAAAAAACAAAAACATTTGAGCCCCACAGATTTGGCGTCAAGAATGCTGTGAAACCTTTTAAATTAACTGGTCCGTTGACTTTCTTCTGTTAGTCGCCTCTTTACTCTTTTCCGCTTCGGCTGCTCACCTAGTGAAACCTTCATCCTCATTCATAAAAAAAAACAAACACATTCCTACCACAAACATCAACGTTAACTCTATTTACATCAATATTCACAATACATTAAAATTTCAAAATTAAAATTCAGCATAAATTTCAGTATCAGAAAATTTCAAGATTAAATTTGTTATTTTAATGTGCATCCAGAATTAAAGTCCTTGTAGGATGCCTACTAATTAATATAACAATATATGCAGACCTGAGTCTGAGTACAAAGGAGCATCTCCACCCCTTTACGTTAATTAACCAGGTTCGTCTAATTGAGCTCAAAGACATACCCAAATTTTCATCATAATCAAGAACATAAATACTAAATACCCCTTTCTACTTAAACAAGAAAATTTCACCTTAAAATTAAAAATTTGTTGTTAGTACAAATTCCCTACTGTCCATTTTAAGTAAATAAATTATAAAGTTATTCAACACACACCAAAACATCAAAAATCGAACAACAAAGTATAAGTTACCTGAAGGTTAATGCACTCGAGGCTCCAATGTACATCGTCCTCTGTTAATCACACCATTCCAACTGGGTTATGTTTAGGTCCTCGGATTACTGGTCGCCTTTAAAATTTTCTACACCACCATTCATCTAAAGTGCTTTTCCGGAACTCATCTGTGTATATCTGTATCTTGTTTTGTGGATCCAATCACGATTACGAATACCATTTAATTATTAACACCCCCGAAAATAGCTAAGAAATTCATACTTCTTTCACGCTATACGCCAAAACTGCCTACTTTTGTTTATTCATTTGTCGTTGCAAATTTGAATAATTGGTACAGTACTCGCGATTATAACTAGACTTTATTACCTTGCATCTTCTTTTCTAAGTGCACTAAATTACTTTCATTGTAGCACGTAAAGAACAAACTGTTTTAAAGTATTAAATAATCACCAAAATATACGAGCAAACTGTTTAAATTATTGCATCCAAATCGAAAAATTAAGAGAGCACTTTTTAAAGCATCGAATATTCAAAATCTAAGAGAAGAAACTCATATTAACACTGGTATATATAATAGCTCGCCCGTGCGCCGCTTTTGTCCCCAAAACGGACAATTCTTAGAATTTCGCATTCTATATTCCCATCTCGACCGCCCGTGCGTCGGTTCTACAAAATTTTCACACGCGCCAGTTGAAAATCTCAGAAAATTTCCACACGGCACGCAACGTCTGAGAATACCTAATTAAATTTTATACAGAAATCGTTGTTTCTACCTCTGATATTTGCATCTTATTTTCAACCAATCGTGACCCTCGTGACGTTGCTCAAATCCCGCCTTTAATTATTAGTGTCTTTGCTTGACGCATTTTCTCTTTCCTTTTCTAACCTGTTCTTATTGGTGCAAATTGATATTCTTTATTATCGATTATTTCAGTCCACGTGTATTCTTATCTGGGTTAAATAACCCCGTATCTAGCCTTCCCGTGAATATTAAGCGACGGTTTCTCCAAGATTCTCTGTAACCATTTGTTATCTGCAAAATTTACGCAGAACGAGCCTTTTAAAAATACGCAGGTGTTCAATCGTCCTACTTCTAACTAACACTTCTACGATTTGAATATTATTGGGTTTTTACAAGCTTTTATGCGTATTATATGTTCCTAACGGTTCAATTAACTCCAATTAAAATAATACCCTTTAATTTTTAGTGAATC
Organism: Platerodrilus igneus; assembly: GCA_036346225.1. Classification (NCBI taxonomy): domain Eukaryota; kingdom Metazoa; phylum Arthropoda; class Insecta; order Coleoptera; family Lycidae; genus Platerodrilus; species Platerodrilus igneus. The sequence goes on from JARFIW010001599.1 coordinate 15,307,049, forward strand.
CTAATTAAATATTCAATTATTATCTGTACCTTTTGTTTAATACTTGTTACCCAAACTTGAATCAATTAATATAAATTTTGCACGTAATTTCCATTTGTTTCTTTACTCGGAATAATTAAATTACACGTTGAGTATTTTAATACTGCTTCTTTTTATATAAAGCGTCTTGTAAATAATTTAAATCTCTTATTTTTAATGAAAGGAATGAACTTTTATGCTCCACGGTTTTTTAATAAAGCGTATTATCTAATAAAATTCCTTATACACGGTGATTAAAATTATTTGATGTAATTCATTAATTTTCTACCCTGGTCTAAATATGAGTAATATATATATATATATATATATATATATATATAACTTTTAATTGTGATGTTATTTCTGGGATGCACTCGTTCGTAAAGCAAAAACTAATTAGTCAATTAGACATTGAATCAATCATTGAATCCATTGACAAGCCTATAGAAGAGAAAACAATTCTAAGATCAAGGGTCACCAACCTAATCACTAATTTTTATACTAATCCTGAATACAAAAATACCAACGATACAATCAGTCGTATGTATTCTATAACAAAAAAATTCTTGAAAAACAACCCTAATATTGTAGTCACAAAAGCAGACAAAGGTTCCGTCACAGTTTTATTAGATAAACAAGATTATTTTACAAAATCTAACGAGTTACTTGATGATGAAGATACTTATAAAAAACTTAACAAAGATCCTACATTTACCATTCAAAAGAGAGTCAATGAACATATTAAATTTCTATATGATCATTCTATGATTACACTAACGAACAAAAATAGCTTAATAAAAAACAACTGTGTTCCAGGTAAATATTACGGTTTGCCAAAAATTCACAAACCCAATGTACCTTTAAGACCTATCATCTCGTGCATCAATACTCCTTCCTATAATTTATCTTCTTTTTTATCCAAAATTTTACAACTGTCTTTTCCTTTAGAAGGTTGGAATCTCAATGATACCTTTTCTTTCGTCGATAGGTACAGACACTTTCAATTACCTACTGACCACATCCTTATATCCCTAGACATCCGCTCATTGTTCACCAACATTCCGATGGATTTAGTATTTGATATTATTACAAAAAAAGTGGAATCTTATTCAACCACATTGCAATCTTGACCTAAATTCTTTTCAATCAACCATCCGATTAGTTTTTAATAACACGTATTTTACGTTTAATTCAAAGTATTATCTTCAGACATTTGGCACTGATGGGTTCACCACTCTCCCTATCATTGCTCAAATGGTCATAGATCATTTGTTAGAGTCGTTCCTTATTTTACTACTCTTTGACATGTCCTTCATTGTCAAATATGTAGACGACATCCTGTGCTCTGTTCCCGAACACTTAATAGAATACAATTTGTACATTTTCAACAGTTTCAATTCCAAATTAATTTTACCTATGAAAAAGAAACCAACCGTAGCATTCCATTCCTAGACACTTTAGTTCTTAGATCTTCCACCAACAATCTAAATTTTGACATTTATAACAAACCTACTGACTCGGGTAGGTACATAAATTATCACTCAAATCATTCTTTTAAGCACAAAATCAATACAATAATATGTCTAAAACACCGAATTCAAAGAATCTGTGAACCGTGTTTCTTATACAAAAATTTAAAACAATTAGAATATACTTTACTAAACAATGCATACCCTAAATCTCTTTTGAAAAGACTATTATACTTTAACCACTTACTAATCACATCAGACCGACCTCAATTCATCAAATTCAAGACATTACCATATATTCAAAATTTAACACCTCAAATTACCAAAATATTAAAGCAACTAGATATTCTTATAACTTATACCTACAATAAATCAATAAGAAATTTATTCACTCGACTTAAAGATAGTACTGACAAATCAATGTGTAGCAACATCGTCTATAAAATTGAATGTAGTTGCAAAAACTTACGTAGGTCATTCCAAGCAGTGGTTAAAAATCGCTTAACGCAACACAAAAGCGATGCCAGGATAGGTAAATTATGTTGTGCACTTGCGTCTCACATTAGTTCAACAAAACATATCGCAAACTTTAATAATACAAAAATACTAGACATTGAAAACAACTATAACAAACGATTATTTCTAGAATCCTTCCACATTCATCAGCAACCTAATCCTCTTAACAATAAACAAGATATTAACAACCTTAGTGCGGTTTATTCCTCTCTTTACAGATTCAAGTAACAACAATACTTACATTCACAACACTTTTATATCAATTACTTATTGCTGTTTAATCTTTAATTACTTCTTTCCATTTTAATTATAGTTAATTTAGTTTATATTTATCTTAATACTTACCTTTTAACTTTTAAATTTTCCGAAATGATTTATTACATCTAGTCTACTTTTGTTAACTGCTACATTCCTGTTGTCAAAATATCTTCAATCACTCAAAACTGTGTCATGAATAAGTGTTCCTATTTATAGCAATTTTAAGTCGTAGTAATTATGTAAGTTGTATATCTATACTGTTTTATATTTTAACTAATTTTACCCAATTCTAGTCTATGATTAAGGCATAAATTTCATGCCGAAACGTTAGAAAATAAATTACAATTGACTAATTAGTTTTTGCTTTACGAACGAGTGCATCCCAGAAATAACATCACAATTAAAAGTTATACCTACTTTCGTTCGAGAAAAATACAATATTTATATATATATATATATATATATATATATATATACCGGACAAAATTTAGAAGGGAGAATTTTGTCCTGTGATTCAATGAAATAAAAGTCAGCATGCCGATGTGCGTGAAGTATACAGTGCAATTATTTTAAAATTTAAAAGTAACAGTGAAATTTTCAAAATAATACAGAGAGCTGTTTGACAAAACCCGAAGGGTAAGATTTTATTTAACTTACACTTATACAAAATTTTATAGAGCTTTAAATGATGGTCAGAAAATATGGTATTTTAAATGATAGTCAGAAAATGCAGTACTTTAAATAATGGTCAAAAAATGTAGTAACTTTATGTGATAGTCAGAAAATTTAGTATTTTAAATGATGGTCAGAATATGTGCTATTTTAAAGAATGGACAGAAATTTTAACTAATTTACATAATGAAAATGAATTTTGGTAATTTAAATAATTTTGCAGCATGTTAGAAAATATGTACCAAATCCAAGCGGAAAGATCACTTGTGCTGGTTGTGGTATCAGGTACAACACCCAACGACTTCACATTCAACAAGGTCAGACGACTTACTCTATTTTAATACTTTATGAATATTCATATTTAATGGTGATATTTGAGTATTCCATTTTGTATCATAAATATTAATTATGTTAGTTGAGATGAATATTAGACTTACTTGAAGTTAAAACCTTCACCGTTATTTTTATGGAAATTTTTGTACACAAACAAATCCAATCCAATAACTAAAGTTTGGCAAATGCCAAACAAATTGAAAATTAGGTTAATGTATGGTTCCGTACAGGATTTAAATTTGTAAAATTTTCCAATTGTAATCAATAGTCGCGGTAGTGTAATTGTAAATACATCATCCACGAAAGCTAAAGATACAGGTTCTAATCCTGTTTGGGATCTTATATTTTCCATATTTCAATTACTAGTTCGATTTGAAATGATCATTTGGACTTTGCATAAAAGTCTAAGTTATTATTTCATCTTATTAACTATTAATGCCTTTGTATTTATCATCTTGTATTGTGCAATTAATTACCTATTATATATTGCTACGATATGGCCGCTACACCAGGTGTGCAACGATCAATTGCCTGCTGATCGCCACCTCTCTGTGCCTTCAAAATAATTTAAAATTAACACAATCAAATTCATGCCTCGACTAGCTCAGTGATACCACGCACAGAGTAAAGCGGCGGTATGATAACAAAGAATTTTTTACTCACTCCCCTCCAACACTCGGTTCACCTGAATAAGACAAGCGAAGTTTACGAAAAATTATATAATGGACTAAATAAAATTTTTATCAATTACAATTTACAAATCTACACCTTTTTTAATATCATTTACCTATTATATAAAGTTTAAATCAAAATTAAAATAAATATTTTTATTGAATTAGCTTTTACGAAGATTACGTATTTTTACACCTTTTTAAAGCAATTAAAGCTAGCAAAAAATGTATCCTACCACGAATAGTTTCGTTGAACGTTCAAAGAAATATTGCGTTTTTAACATAAATCTACGTAGCAACCAAATTGGAAATGTGTATTTTGTATTTAATAATTTTAGAGTAATACAGTATTGCCCGAAATAAACAGTACTGAAACTAAGTTGGCGGTGTTTTTATGCGTGCGCTGTCACACTCAAGTTAGCTAGTATAGACCTGTCAAGTAAACCTCAAACAAGTAATTAGTAGGGCCTAATTGTTAAAAATGGTGTTAAGTACAGAGGAGAAAGTGTTTCTGGTAGAGCATTATTTTCGTTCATACGGAATCGGCCGACGTAATGGTGCAAGTTTGCTATACGTGTCTGATCAATTCACACAAAGGTTTAATAAACGTTCTCCAAGTAATGCTGTAATTTTGAAGGTTATTGAAAAGTTTAGAAATACAGGTAGTGTATTGTGTCAACGAAAAGGAAACTCGGGGCATCCCAGGACAGTTAACAACAACAATAACCATGAACGTGTTTTTGAGCAAATCTTAGAAAATCCGAAAGTCAGCCAGGCAAGGACAGCGTTACAACTTGATTTAAAAAGAACTTCCTTTCAAAGAATCCTGAAGGAGCTGGGTACATTTTCGTATGTGATTCAGGTACATCAACAACTACATCCTCGGGATTATCGCAGTAGAGTGGAATATTGCGCCAGAATTTTCGCGTTACAGTATGAAAATCCTGAATTTTTGAAAATGTTTGGTTTTCAGACGAAGCACATTTTCACTTGTCAGGCTATGTGAATCGTCGCACAAATCGATTTCTGGGCTTTGCCAGACCCGATGAGGTTCAAGAGGTTCCTTTACATAGTGAAAAGTGAGTGTCTGGTGTGCTGTTTCCGGACACGGAATCATTGGTCCGTACTTTATCGAAGAGAATGGTAGGCAAGTCACACTTAATCAACAGAGGTACAGACAAATTTTAACACGATTTATCCCTGATCTACGTCAATTCTGTCGTGCACGTAACTTGGCATTTCGAAACCAATTTTTCAGCAGGACGGGGCAACTTGCCATACTGCTGCCGCAATTCGTCAATTTCTTCAAGAACATTTTCCAAGCAAATTCATATCACGATTTACTGACTTCCCTTATCCTTCACATTTTCCAGACCTCACACCTCCAGACGCATACATTTGGGGCATGGCTAAAAATGCCGTTTTCAAACGGGCACCACAAACCATCGATGAATTAAAGGATGCCGTTAGAGTCTTCTTCGCAGCCCTGAGACAACCCTTATTCAATAACATGACCAGAAACTTAGAACATCGTTATGAAGTCTGTCTCGAACGAGGAGGTGCACATTTAGAACATATAATAAAGTGTCAATAGTATGTATTTTTTAAATATACAAAACAATTACAATTTCAGTACTGTTTATTTCGGGCAATACTGTATTTTGTAGTTGTAAGGTTTCATTAATTCAATATCTATTTAGAAAATTAATATCGAAAGCCTAGTCTGAGATAACATTACTCTAATCGGTGAGATAATTATCTGTATAGGTAGTAATGAAAATTGGTACTTTGAAAATTTTTGAATATTTTGTAATTGACTGTGTCCTGCTTACCTATTTTGCTTTATTTTTGATATTTTTTGCGAATTTTGTATTTTTTATAATTCTTGTTTGATTGAATATACCAATTGAGTTGCAGAGAGTTTCGTTCTACTCACTGAATAGCCATGGTAGTGGTTTTTTTTATTTAGATGAAAGACTCAGCAACTGTTAGATAGAGGAGGTGACTACGAGTTCAGAAGCAGAAGGTAAAATGGGCGCTAAGCGTAAGAGATATGTTTGTAAGACTTTTAACATCTTTGTTAGGCTAATATCACAGCATTTTATTGACGCTAGTAACGTAAAGGTTTGACACACGTCTAATACCACAGCATTTTATTGGCGATCCAACACAGGGGTTCAAAATTTTCGAAACTCGCATTGTAAATAGCTCTTTGGTAACATTTTTCTTGGTCATGGCAAATTAATTCTTTTTAAAAATTTATTTTTAATAAAGTGAAAGGAGGAAACGCACGAAGGATTTGCTTAAATTACAATGGATGTTGATAGGATCCGATGATAGTTTTCTTATTAAGGAGGAAAAAAGATAGAGGATTGACGATTTAACTAGACAAATAAAAGAAAGGGAAGTTCAAGAAAATGTAAAACATTGTGACGTTCTTTTGTAATACTAATAATTATATTTCGTTGTTATAGTTTCTGTATCAATAAATCTCATTAATAGGGTTATTTCCTTTAAGAGATATAATTTTTAGGTTACTACAATTTTGATATATGGTAAAATTATATTGAATCATATATGGTCCATACTAAAAGGTTGTCAAATTCACTGTTAGTTTTTAAAGGTTAGAGAGGTCAGCATTGTGATTCCATTCTAACTTATTAGTTTCATGATTTGTTTGTTTTGATTAATAATGTACTATGCTGACGTGCTGGTGATCTCACCGGCTGGGAATGAAAATTTCATATGTAGATTTGTGTTAACTTAAATAAATAAAAAGGCTCAGTTTATGGTGCTGGTTCCGCTATAACTAAGTTGAATATACATACATATTAGATAGAAAAAAGACACGAGGTATTTTTATTTTGCAGTCTTATTCATCTCTCCAAAGTTTGCCGAAAGTGTCTCCAATTATTTTAGGATAAATAGAGGCAGTTTTAGAGCACTTTGTACCTAGCGTCTAAACCATCAACATTCCACTTTAGCAAGTCAGTTTCCATTGAGTATAATGTTATCAAACAAAACTGGAAGTACTTTAATCATGTTCGAATAATACCTTAGCAAATGGATTATTTTCAATATTAGTGGCAGTGGCAATTGACAGTATTCATTGCCTCTTCTATGTACAAGTTAAAAATTAATGGGGATAAGGCACATCCCTGTCTCACCCCTTTCCTAATATTTACTTCTCTACTTTCTTGCTCTAATTCTATTACCGCTGTTTGCTCTTTGTATAAGCTATGTACTATCCGTCTATCCCTAAAACTTATTCCAAACTTTTTGAGTATGTCGAACATTTTTTTCCATTTCACATTCTCGAATGTTTTTTTCAAATCTACAAACCCTATATATACGCTTTCCCCCTTCTCTATTGTTTTCTCCATTATCACCCTCAGAAATAAAATAGCTTCCCGTGTTCCCTTGTTTCGCCTAAACCCAAATTGATCTTCTCCCAGTATTTCTTCAGCTCGTTTTTCCATTCGTCTTTGTACAATTCTAGTTAATATTTTTGAAACGTGTGCGGTCAAACTTATTGTTCGAAAATTTTCACATCTATCTGCGCCTCTTTTTTTGGTATGGTTACTATGATGTTACGTTTGAAATCTTTGGGTATCTCGCCTTTCTCAAACATATAGCTAATAAGTTGGAAGAGACGTTCTGTTACTGCCTGTCCGGCAGCTTTTAGAGTTTCTGCTTACACCATATCTGTACCCGGCGCCTTACCATTTTTCAGGCTCTTTAATGCTATATGGTTTTATATCCCTAAAATTCATTCTAATTAATTTGTATGCTTCGTCTGTCTGTCCTATTTCCATCTTAATTTTTGCCTTCTTGCACTTTTCATCAATCCATTGTTCTTTAGTTTTCCTGCATTTGCGAACAATTTCCCATTCTATTGCGTTGTATCTCTGTTTCCTGTTTCGTCTGATCTGTTTTTGTATTTTCGTTTTTCTTCTATTTAATTCAGGATATCCTTTGTTATCCATGGTTTCTTGTTTTCTTTTTGTGTATACCCCAGAATATCTCTAGCCGCCATGTCTAAGCTGGATTTAATGTTATTCCATTCTGTTTCTACTTCCTTAGTATCAGAAATTTTCCCGATATCTTTCAGCAATTCATTTAACTTTTTTCCAAACCTTTCGTGGATATCTTTATCTTTTAGCTTCTCAAAGTCAAAGTGCCTGTTTCCGTTCCTCGTTTCCTAGACCAAACTATATTAGTCAAATTATTAGAAATTTAGGTTGTGAAGGGTATGTAGATCTTTTTAGATTAGCACAGAATAGAAAAGAAGTTAGAGCTGCGTCATACCGACTTTAAGTAAGGTCGAAAACAAAATGATGATGATATAATTTTAAAGATTATATGAAATTCCGAGTCACGTAACTGTTTAATAAAAAATAATAAATTTGGCTTCCTTCAGAATCCTGTAAAAATAAATCAAAGGGTAAAATGATAAAGGTTACTTAGAAGCAATCTTTATACCAGCAGGTGATATTAAAAAGGAAGATCAAGTGCTTTGACATTCGAATGGTAATTATGCAAACGAAGACATTAGCATTAAGCCCATTTGCATTTTACTTTCCAATGCTTTAAGTAAGCTAAGAACATAAAAATAATACATGTGCAAATGAATAGCTGCTAACAACGTATGCGAAATCGTGAGCAGCTTCTTAACAAAAATTTCATTCAAAAAATAGGAAGTAAATACCTACATAAAATTTAAATTAAGATAAACTGGAGATAACTATAGACTATATTACTATGGTATAATCACACTGAAAGACAATCCTCGAAAGTGTTAAACTCAAAGACACACAAACTAATTGTAGTTTATAATGAAGACACTTACGTCTAGCTTGCAGCTTTCCTAATTGTATTAACAATGTAGATATTCTCAGCATTTAAAATTTAATAACTTCTTGTAAAAAATTATTCTTGCATCCACTAGAGAAATGGTTAACACTTTTCTCACTCAATCACACAAGTTCACAATCAACCTGTAAATAAAATTTAAATGCGTATAAAATACAACATACACAAATGTGAATGGACCTGTTTTTGAACAATTTTTCCATCAAGGTCTCCGCAATTTATTTCATGTTCATACCCAGAAAATTATTTCAAATTATTATTTACTATTTATTAATTATTAGTTTTGAAAATAAGAACTGGAAGATATAAATGCTACTCATTAAATAAATCAGGACAATATAAGTTAAGAATATCATTTTTTAATATAAAAAAGCAATAGGAACTTAATTTTTCTGGGTTCATAAGGTATGCTTTACTGTAACTTCCTTCGGTTGGCTTACAGCTTCCAATACAGTTTCAGTGGCATATAACTTAAAGTTCCTTTTATCTTTTCTGCTGCTCAATCGAAACTAATGCCAAGGTCTTCTGTTTAAGACCTATGGAGATTATATCACACAGACTCTTAGTTCGTCACGATGAGAGTGGATGGCCAATGACTTTAAATTGCATTTTACTACTAATAAAGTGAGTAACATAAACAACTTTTTATATACACTGTCCCCGGATGGAGTTGACAAGAGGAAAAAACTTGTATTATTGATTTTACGAGAAAAAGTCATTCTTTATAGAAAGTTTTGCTTGTTGAATAAACAAGGTTACCATCAGAGAATATAAAATTATATGTACAGAATGTCCATAAATTAAGATAACATAAAAATGCTTCATATCATTTGTTTCATTTTTTATGTTTAAATACAAAATTTTTCAATCAAGGTCAACAAAAATTATTCTACAAAGTCATCTCCAATTTCCACACATATCTCCATCCTTTTAATAAATTCACCATAGACCTTACGTATGATTTGTGGTTCATTCATTTTATTCACTGCGTCCGATATTCGTGCTTTTAGTATTTCTTAATCATGCAGCAGGTCATCGATAAGATACGTTTAAAATGCCGTAACATTTAACCAAATAAATACGTTCTTCAATGGTTAGCATTTTGTAAAACCAACGATAAATAACTGAAATTAAAAATCTGCATTTTTGATGTTTGACAGTTCACATCATCATCATCATTTTGTTTTCGACCTTATTTAAGGTCGGTTTGACGCAGCTCTAACTTCTTTTCTATTCTGTGCTAATCTAAAAAGCTCTACATACCCTTCACAACCTAAATTTCTAATAATTTGACTAATATAGCTTGGTCTGGGTCTTCCTATATCCTTTTTCCTATCCACCTGGCACTACATAGATATTAGCAACCTGATGGTTGTTAAAGAACTCTAGCATGTTTACATGATTACCATTTATAAGGAAATGAAATATAACCTGGTTATCTGCTTCAAAAAGGAAAAGTGTTAAATTATATGTTATGGTAAGGCTTAAGCAACGAATCGCTACCAACATGCCAGACCGCTAACTAATTGTGAGTTATGTCATGGTGACATTTAGTTAACTGATTTTTATTTTTATTTTTTTTGTTTTGTTTTCGAACTTACTTAAAGTCGGTTTGAAGCAGCTCTAAATTCTGTTCTATTCTAAGCTAGTCTAAAAAGGTCTACATACCCTTCACAACCTAAATCTCTAATAATTTGACTAATATAGCTTTGTCTAGGCCTTCCTACTCTATTTTTATTTGGTAGTCTATAATCTAAGACTTTACTAAATAGTCCCTCATGTCTTAACTGGTGCCCTATCATTCTATCTCTCCTGACCTTTAATTGTTTCCACATACAGGGTTCCTCACCTATCCTTCTATAAACTTCCTAGTTTGTTACTCTATCTGTCCAACTAATCTTTAACATTCTCCTATAACACCAAGTTTCAAAAGCTTCTATCTTTTTCTTATCTACTTCTTTAATTGTCCAAGTCTCACTACCGTATAGTAGAACGCTCCATACGTACGACTTAAAGAACTTTTTCTATTATCTAAACTAATACTATTAGCTATTAGTAAGTTTTTCTTTTAAAAACATTTTTCTAGATTGAGCTATTCTAGCTACTATATCCCTTCTACTACGTCCATCCTTTGTAATAATACTACCTAAATAGCAAAATTCATCTACCTCCTCTAACTCGGTATTACCTATTTTTAATTTTGGTTTAGAACTAGGCTGTAACTCACTTGTCATTATCTTTATCTTTACTGAGTTAATTCTCATACTATAGTTACTCTGTAGTATCTCATCTAAAATATTTAAAAACTCTCCTAACTCTTTTCTAGACTCTGCTATAATAGCTATATCATATGCAAAACGTAACATGTCTATTTTCTGTCCCTGTACACTAATACCTCTCTTTTCTCTCTCTAGCTAAGTTTAAAGCTTCCTCAATATAAACATTAAAAATCAAGGAGACAGTATACAACCCTGTCTAACACCATTTCTAATCTTAGCTTCCTTTTCTATTTCATCAAATCTAATTACTACGCTTTGGTTTTATATAGACTGTAAATAATTTTTCTATCCCTATGAGAGATTCCTATTTTTCGCAAAACCCTGAACATAACAATCCAATTAACCCTATCAAATGCTTTTTCTAAATCTACAAACGCGAAATGAGTCTTTTTATTCTTTTGTAACCTTTTTACGATAATTATCCTAATCATTAGTATTGGTTCTCTAGTCCCTCTGTCTTTACGAAAACCATATTGGTCTTCGCCTAAATAATTCTCAGTCAAAGCTTCTACTCTATTTTTAATTATTATTGTTAGTATTTTGGAAGCATGAGAAATCAAACTAACCGTTCTAAAATTCTCACACCTATCAGCTCCTGACTTTTTTTGGATTGGGATAATAATATTTTTTTTGAAATCTATTGGAACCTCACCTGTGTCATATATTACTTTTAGTAGTTCATATAATCTGTCTAAAGTTTTCCGACTTGCATATTTTTTAAATTCTGCGGGAATATCGTCCATCCCTGGCGCTTTATTTAGTTTAAGATTCCAAACAGCTCTATCAAATTCCTCTCTTAATATTGAGAACCCTATTTCTACATCCTCTTCTTGGTCGTTCTCTAACTCATCCATATCGTCTCCTTATATAAATCTTCTAAATATCTTTTCCATCTATCTGCTACCTCAACTTTATTTATTAGAAGCTCATTATTCTCGTCTCTAATACCATTATATTTTTTCCTATCTTCCCCAAAAAACATTATAACTGCCCTGTAAGCCCTGTCTGTCTTACCTACTCTCAAATCATCTTGTATTCCCTTACAATTCTCCTTCATCCATTTATTTCTAGCTTTTCTACACTCATGTACTATCTTATTTCTAACTGTATTATATTTTGCTTATTTTCACTATCCACTTCTCTGAAAGGTTTAAGCTTCTTCTATTCTCTATTAAATCTAATATCTCCTTTGTTACCCAGGGTTTTCTCGCTTCTATTTTTTCTTACCTATAGTCTGTGTTGCTGTATCATGTACAGTCAGTTTTATTTCTTTCCATCTATTTTCTACGTTCCTCCTACAGCTATCTCTTGCTCTTATTATCTAATACTTGTTGATATTTCTCTTTTACCCTACTATCATTAAGCTTACCTAGATCCCATCCTCTCTTTTAACCTTTCTCAATTTTTGAATTTTAGTTTACACTTCATTTTAACTAAGTTATGATCGCTATCTGTGTCAGCCCCTGGATAACTACGACAGTTTTAACTTGGTTTCTAAATCTTTGTTTAACTAAAATATAATCTATTTGGTATCTAGTCCTATCACCTGGCGCTTTCCAGGTATATCTTCTCCTAACATGTTGTTCGAATAGGGTGTTTACAGTTACTAATCTATGTTCCTGGCAAAACTCAACTAATCTTTCTCCTCTATCATTTCGTCTGCCATACCCAAATTTTCCTACCATTTTTCCCTCACTACCTTTTCCCACTGACGCATTAAAATCGCCCATAACTATTAAATTCTCATCTCCTTTTACTTTTCTCACTATACTATTTATATCCTCGTATACCTTTTCTACTTCCTCATCCTCGTACTGAGTTGTTGGCATGCAAACCTGTACTAAAACAGTGTCTGTGGGTTTTGTACTCAATCTAACCATAATTATTCTATCACTAAATTGTAAGTACTCTTTAACTTTATGTCCTAGTCTTTTACCTAACACTATTCGTACCCCTGCCTGTCCATTAGTTGAAGAAGTTGTAATTATTCTATAATTATCTTTCCAAAAGTCATTACTATCTGGCCATCTCACCTCACTAATACCTAAAATGTCTAACTTTCCCTTTCTCATTTCGACTAATAAATTCGTTAACTTATCTACTCTAAGTAATGACCTTACATTCCAAGTCCCTATCACTAAATCGAACTGTTGTTTTATATTCTTACGATGACGAGCCCCAAGTACCCCCTCCCGGAGATCCGAATGAGGGAGTATTTTACCTCCGGACAAGAATTTTACTTGTGAGCTCTCCATCATATATATTTTGTGTTTTAGGCCACGCACACCTGGGAAATATTGTGGTAGGTTCCCATATCTTTCCACAACGCAGTTTTTAAAGATTTTAGCAAAAAGCCGTATCCTTCACGCCCGAGACCAACCGACCCTCCTCTAATATCTTTTAGCCAGCAAGGCGGCTGCCCTTTGCTGCGCCTTTTAATCGCCTTTTACGATAAGCAGGCTTACTATAGTAGTATTCTTGATCCCCTACTATAGGGTATGACAGTTCACGACAACGCAATAATCATAATTTAATTTTAGCGGTCAAAGGTTTTTGTGTTGTCTCGAACTGTCAAACGTCAAAAATGCAGATTTTTAATTTCAGTTATTTGTCGTTGGTTTTATAAAATGCTAACCATTGAAGAACGTATTTATTTGGTTAAATGTTACGGCATTGAAAACGTATCCTATCGATATGCTATAGACATGTTGCATGAAAAAATTCCCAAACACTACGGTATCACGCGAACTGGATCTGTAGTGACTTAAAAAACTCAAGAAAAAGTACAACGAATACGATACGGCTACACTTTTGGAAATGGATTCAGCAATAGAAACACTAAAGCTATCTTTACGAAAACGATCACAAATACTGGATATTAGTAAAACTTATTTGCAAAAATTTATAAAGAAAACAAAGTTCGACTGTTTAAACCAAAGCTCCGACATACACCTGAAAATGAAGATGAAGAAAAACGATTGGATTTTTATTTATGGGTTGATGAGAATTATCTCATAGATAGAAGTTTTCACAGAATGATCTTTTTTACTGATGAAGCAACCTTCTGCACCAAGGTCACGTTTCATCACAAAACAGTCGCTACTATTGTTTTTTCAAAAATCTAAATTACGTCATTCAAAATCGAAGGCAACGTTATAAAGAAATGAATGTTTAGTGCGGAGTTTTTACTTGACCAGAATTTGACATATCCGCTAAAAATTTACTTTGGTGTCGGACTCGAGATCCCTTGTTATAGACTTCATAGGGATCCCGTGATTAGCGTGATCCCTATAAAGTCTATGACAAGGAATCTCGAGTCCGACACCAAAGTTGATTTTTAGTTGGTATGTCTTTACTTCGGCAAGAAAGTATCTCACACAGCGGATATATAATCTTTTTAGCACTGTATTAGAAAAGTGCCGTGGATTGACACTAAACGAGCCTGAATAAAAGATGCTTATGATGATAGTGTCAATTGCCTGTTATTTTATTTTTGCTAGCTCTCTGATTAATAAAACCACTGCAATCATACATCAGGTTTATAATAATACGAAATATCCTTTTATAAACAATTAATACTCACAACAGCTTAGTCTTTCGAACAAATGTAACATCCATAAATAAAACTTCCTCTCAACACAAATCTTATATACTAATAATAAAGTCCAAAATCTTTAAAACATCTTTGTCTTAAGGTAATATATATATATATATATATATATATATATATATATATATATATATATAAGCCCCACTCTTAGTCAACAGACTAGTCTAGTATAAATATTTAAAATTAGAAAAAATTTAAGTGCAATTTATTTAGTCCGATAAAATTAAAACAAATAAATTTTTGCACATATTTAATTATAAATCGATGTTTCGGCAATGCTTGTTGCCTTTTTAAGGATTCTAAAAAAGGAAAACAATCACTACAATCATCAAAAAGTTTCAAAATTACTTACTTAATTATTAATGCATAAATACTATTAAAATTCTAAAAATATTCTCACACATCAGGGTTAGTGATGATCACAATAAGTACATAAAACTAAACATATATAGATCCTATTTGGAGCACCCGGCAAGGAATTTACTACAGTTTATACAATTACTGCCATTCTGTTCAATAATCTCTTATGAAACACACCCAGACTTTTCATTGTATTTCATTATACGAAACTCTAAATTGCACCACTTCTATTCTTTATCTTTAAACTTTAACTCTACTAGAACATGTCACAAATTAAAATCAGTTGGTGTTGTTAGAAGCTCCATTCCCTTACTACCATTATATGTTTAAAATCCTTAAATATTCACTTTGCATTTGGAATTCCATTGAATCCTGTTGCTATTCAAACAATAGTGAGTATTGTTTTGTCTCATAGAGCATTAGACTTTTCTAGTTTTCCTTTAACGCAGTCCCAGTGATACAAACGACTCCTTGGCTTAGCTGGATCGCATGTGACTATTAAGCCTAAGGTCCTGCGTTCGATTCCCGTCACGGGCCGCTTGAAAAATGATAAGTGACCATTTTTCTTAAAAATACGCCCTCTTTCGGATGAGAGGTAAAATATAGGTCCTGTGTGTGAATGTTGTCACGCACGTTGAAATAGCAAAGGTTCGGCATAATTCAAAATTTCCAGGTAAAAACTCGACTCCTGGTCAATGTACTAACTTCGGGTGGAGCATTGGAAAGTCAAATCACCAGCGATACTGCCCTTAAAGCAAGGCAAAGGATCAAATCACGTGCGGTGGGTTTTGAAAAAATATTTACCTCTGTGTTTCTTCACATATCTTCTTCGATACTAAATTCTCTAACATCAATAGTTAACATATAATTTCTGATCTGTATTTTTCCGAAACAGTGGAAGTTTGCATGTGTACGTCCGTTGTCAAAATATTCCTGCCCCAAATTCCCGCGAGAGCATTGTACAATCAGCTTCCTACCCACACTCTCAAAATCATTTGAATACATTGCACTAGATCAATTGAATTGAATTTTTGCACATTTATAATCTTATAGATCAACATAAATCGGGATTTCGAAGTAATCACAGTACTACTGCAGCTTTGTTGCACGTGATGAATGACACAAAAGAACTATGAACAATGACCTGTTCTCTATCATAGTTCTATTGAATTTTAGTTCAATTTTCAATCACGTAAATTTTGATATATTACTCTCCCAGTTAGAAAACTTGAACAATTTCTTTTCAAATGCCTTTAAGATGATTTTAATCATACTTAACTGGTTAGGCGCAAGAGGGGCACTGTAGCCCGAACCTCGCTAGTTTAGCCATTTTGTTTCTGCTTTTTAATGTACTGTAGGAGTATGTAACCAACCATACTCATAACTAACTGACCAATAAGCACGCAGCATGCAAATAAATAGAATGCATGCTTGAAGCACCCCTCAATGGACCCGTTCGACATCTTTTGAAATACATAATAAAACCGTCCGAATGTACAATACAAACAAACGTAGGATATAAAACAAGCTCAAGGCACTACAAAAAATTTCTTCTTAATTGTTCTGCTTAATGTAGTCACCAAACTTCTTAAAGAGAAGTTAAGAATAGTGCAAGATATGTCACCAAACTCCTCGTGCACTGAAGGTTTTCCTTCAGATTATCTCGTTGTGACTACCAAATCTAACGAGATAAAATGAAAAAAGATCGTATAACCACACTACGGACGCAGGTGTCGGATTATCTCCGAAGCCATCAAGACCACCTCCTACAGCACGTGACCGCAATATGAGCGTCAGTATTTGGGGCATTCCGCCATAAGCTCGCTCTAATTTCTACCAACCAAGGACGTCGCCCATATGCCAGCATCTCTTCTTACCAGCCGCAAGGGTACCGAAGCATGGAATTCCTATCCCAGCCACCGCTGCTAGGGATCGCATTACATTCAGCTTGACAATGGACACCATGCACTACACAACACTAGATCCAGCTCCTCGTCGTGAAGCCATAACATTCAATTCTTTAACATAGAAACGCGTTATGCAACTTTACTAACTAAAGAACTTTCAGTGTTAAAAGACATTTGCAATAACTACGTACACAAAACCATTTGTAAGTATTTTCCTTGTGCGTCATGATTTTAGTGTATAATTAGTTCATATTTTATTTGTCAATAAATATTATCTCTGTTGCTACGAAGCATTAACAAGTTGACCCCAAACAAACCAGAACACCACAGTACAAATAAATAAAAATAGAGACAATAATAAATCAATCCATTTCGAATGTACCTGCAACTTGAAGAAGTTCTAGATTACTAAAACTGTGGAATAGCTTACTCGTTCCAGTGATTTAAAGAGCCAAACAACAGGTCCAACCAAAGTAGTAGGGTCTTGA
Source organism: Platerodrilus igneus (assembly GCA_036346225.1). Taxonomy (NCBI): domain Eukaryota; kingdom Metazoa; phylum Arthropoda; class Insecta; order Coleoptera; family Lycidae; genus Platerodrilus; species Platerodrilus igneus. Next base: position 15,324,502 of record JARFIW010001599.1, read on the forward strand.
GTGAGGAACCAGACTAAGACAGGTCCCCGAAAGAGGGCAGCAGCTTTTTCGGTACTTAGAGTGGCAAAAACCATAGGGGTCGGTATGGCATTATAAGAAGCACTACTGCGATGTGAAAGGCAACGGGAAACCACCACATTACCTTCCAAGTACACAACGTACTTAAATTGTTATTGAAGTTAAAATAGTTTCCAATTCGGATCCCCGAGGTGGGACTACATCGGGGGCTGTAATCGGAAACTATAAAAAAAAGTCGTGAACATGCTGCAAATCGAAGCGTGGAATGTCCAAAGCACATAGAAAGTAGGTAAGCTAGAGAACTTGAAAATTGAAATGGATGTGTTAGCATTAGACATAGTGGGGATCAGCGAAGTTCGGTGACCAGAAACGGGGGATTTTTGGAAGGAGACTTTAGGGTAATGCATACAAGATCAGAGGAAGGAAATTCGGGCGTGGGAATAGTTATACGAAAAAAGAAAACTACTTACAAAAGAACGAAAGGGTACCCATGATTAGATTGGAATCTAAACCGGTAAATACAGTAATAATAAAAGTATACATGCCCACCTCTAACTACAGTGAGGAAGAGGTAGAGGCGATCTACAAAGATATCGAAGACATACTAAGATACGTAAAAGGACATGAAAATTTAATAATTACGGGGAATTTTAATGCAGTGGTAGGTGAAGTTAGGGAAGGAGCGGAAGTGGGTTTATTTGGTTTAGGTATGAGAAATGACAGGGGAAATAGGCTGGTAGAATTTGGCAACGAGAACAATTTAACCACCTCTAACTACAGAGTGGAAAAGGTAGAAGCGATCTACAAAGATATCGAAGGCGTACTAAGATACTTAAAAGGTCATGAAAATTTAATAATTATGGAGGATTTTAATGCATTGGTAGACGAGGGTAGGGAAAGAGCGGTAGTAGGTTTATTTGGTTTAGATATAAAAAGACAGGGGAAATAGGCTGGTAGAATTTTGTGGTAAGAATGATTTAACCATCACAAACACATTATTTCAACATCATGCTAGAAGACTATATTTAAAAATTGGAAAAAAAGAACAGAGAAAGGTACTTTGACTTTGAGAAACTGAAGGATTAAGATATCCACGAAAGATTTGAAAAAAGTCAATTCAATTGCTGAAAGATATCGTGAGAATTTCGTATACTAAGGAAGTAGAAACAGAATGGAATAACATTAAATCCAATTTAGACATGGCGGCCAGAGATATTCTGGGGTATACACAAAAAGAAAATAAGAAACTATGGATAACAAAGGATATCCTTAATCTAATAGACGAAAGATGAAAATACAAAAATAGATCAGACGAAACAGGGAAACAGAGATACAAAACCATAAAATGGGAAATTATTCGCAAATGTAGGAAAGCTAAAGAACAATGGATTGATGAAAAGTAAAAAGAGGTACACACTAAGATGGAAATAGGAAAGACAGACGAAGCACACAAACTAATTAGAATGAATTATAGGGGTATACATCCGTATAGCAAAAATTTAAGGGACACGGGAGGAAACGTCATTATATAAAATGTAAAGAAAGTAGTTAGATGGCAGGAATATATGGGGAATTTATATTCTGGACAGGAACTAACAGAATTAGAACAGTAATCAGACATTGAAAATGATGACCTGGGATATCCTATACTTAGAGATGAGTTTGAATTAGCATTAAAGAGTCTGAAAAATGGTAAGGCGCCGGGTACAGATAAGGTGCAGGCAGAAACTCTAAAAGCCGGTGGACAAGTAGTAACAGAACGGCTCTTCCGACTTGTAAGCTATATGTATGAGACAGGCGAGACACCCAAAGATTTCAAACGTTACATCATAGTCACTATATAAAAAAAGGAAGCTCGGATAAATATAAAAATTTCCGAACAATAAGTTTGTCAAAAACGTGCTGCAGAAGTACTAGGAGAAGATGAATTTGGGTTCAGACGAAACAGGGGAACACGGGGGGATGTTTAGCTCTGAGAGTGATAATGGAGAAAACAATATAAAAGGGAGAATGCGTGAATGTGGGGTTTGTAGATCTGGAAAAAGCATTCGATAATGTAAAATGGAAAAAAAAAATCTAAATACTCAAGAAGATTCAAATGAGTTTTAGGGATTGACGGATAGTACATAGCCTATACAAAGAACAAACACCGGTAATAAAATTAGAGTACGAACGTAGTGAAGTAAATATTAGGAAAGGAGTGAAATAGGAATGTGCCCTATCCCCATTACTTTTTAACTTGTACATCGAAGAGGCAATGAATACTGTTAAATGCAAGAAGACACGTGGAACTATTATGCAGATGATATAGCGGTATTAGCATCTAGCAAGGACGAGTTAGAAGCTGCTCTAAACAAAATAAATGGAAATAGTCGTAACAGAGAGATACGGTATGAAAATTAACAAAAATAATACTAAAGTACTAGTATGCAAAGAGGGGAAAATAAATTAAAAACTAGAATACAAATAGGTAACGAGAACTTACAAAAAGTTAAGGATTTCTGCTACCTAGGAAGTCAAATAACACAAGATGGAAAGAGCGCAAAAGATATTAAACAAAGATTAGCACAAGGTCGTGCTACATTTAACAAGAAAAAGCAATTACTGTGTTCATAGACAACAAACACAGAAAGAAGAAGAATATTGCGTAAAACATATGTTTGGAGCACAGCACTGTACGGTTGTGATACCTGGACAGTAGAAGAAGCGGACAGGAAAAAGATAGAAGCCTTTGAAATGTGGTGCTACAGACATATGATGAATATATCATGGACAGAGAAAGTTAAGAACAAATAGGTACTCGAAATGGTAGAAGAAGAAAGAAGTATGTAGAAAATAGTAAAAAATAAGAGAGATAGGATGATAGGCCACATACTAAGGCATGAGGGAATAGTGCGGAATATATTCGAAGCAAAATAGAAAAAAAGAGAGGTAGAGGTAGACCTAGGTTAGACTATTGCACACAGGGAAGTGTGCAAGCTAGCTTAGAATAGAAATCAGTGGAGATACGCATCCAACCTAATGACGGAAAAAAGAACTATACTTAAACCTGATGATTATTGTAACCAACTACAGGTATTGGCTTCCCAATACTCTCAACTAATGTTAATTGTGCGAAAGGATTTACTGGAAAACTATTAATTCGGCAAATGTCTAAGTGTTGGTGGATTCTTGGTAGGCACAGGCTGCTTAACCCCTTTTATAAATACCACTGAATCCTGGTGAAACAAGGCATATAATTAGGAAACAACAGAAGGGGAACCGAGCTGCATCTAGACTGTAGGCAAGCTCAGAATAGAAATAAGTGAAGAAACGCGTCCATCCAGTTTCACGACGGAAAACCTGATGGCAAAAAAATAATTGCACTTAAATATGAGGTGTTGGTTTTGAAATATTTTTAACTAATGTTGATTGTGCAAAAGAATATATTGGAAAACTATTAATTCCGTTAATGTTCAAGTGTTGGGGGGATCTCGGTAGCCGCAGGCTGTTTAACCCCCTACACATAATACTAAATAACGGTATATATATTTATAAACAATAAGAGGGGAACCGAACTGCATCTAACAAGAAAAAGCAGCGGCTATATTTGAAGACAACAAACATAGAAACAAGGAGAAAGTTGTTGAAAGTATATGTGTAAAGCACAGCACAATACGTCTATGAAATAGGGGCAGTAGGAGAAGCAGACAGGAAAACGGTAGAAGCCTTTTGGAAGGTTGCGTTTGAGATGTGTGAGAACATGTGGGATATATTACAAGTAGAGGTAAGAAAAGAGAAGTAAAGGTGGACCTATATTAGAGTATTGCACACGGATAGTGAAAGATGTAGACTGTGCAAATTTCAGGTAAATGTGTAAGTTAGCGCAGCATAGGAAACAATGAGGGTACGTGTCTAACCACTTCCAAGACTGAAGACTCAATGATGACGATGAAGGTATATATTTATAAAACAATAGAAGGAGAACCGAGCTGTATCATAATATATCAAAAATAACAAACATAGAAACAAGGAAAAAATTGTTGCAAGAATGTGTGTGGAGCACAGCACTGTACGTTTATGAAATAGGAACAGTAGGAGATGCAGACAGGAAAAAGGTAGAAGATTATGATTATGATGATAACATGAACAGTCAAAGTTAATAACAAAGAGGTTCTAGCAATAGTAGGAAAGAAAGATATCTCTGAAAAAAGAAAAAAAAATAGGTGAAATAGAAGGGCAGGACACGTTCTAAGGCATTTTTGGGGAATATTGCGGGATTTATTACAAGCAGAGATAGGAAGACTTAGATCGGACTATTGCTCACAGATCGTGAAAGATGCAGACTGTGAGAATTTCAGGGAAATGTGTAGGTTAGCTCAGAATAGGAAACAATCGAGGAACGCGTTGAACCAGTTCCAGGACTGAAGACCTGATGATGATGAATAAATAAATAAATAAAATTTGAAATAGCGAATCTTTTAATATTGAAATATGAATTGCTACATAATGTACTATGATATTTAAGTCATCCAAAGTAAAGAATGCTGGTTTCTGTGGTTAATTTGTAAAAATATTAAATATCTATAGTGCAATTACAATTTCTGCCTAAGTGTGCGGTATTATCAATATCAATCTGAGAATAGATCAACTTTACCCATACCCCTACTTCAAATTCTCTAGTAAAATCTAGCCAACCACAATTCTGTCGCGAAAAAATTCTTCTTTAAGGGTATTAAAGTTATAGTTTTCTGCGACGGAATGTAGTGACGATATAAATACTTCACTACTTTCTCCCTATAACTCGACAGGAGAGTTAAATTGATTACGATATAATATCACATTCCTCCGTAGAATAAATTGATTCCCAAGAGCATTTATCATTTCATTGTATGCCGTAGGTACTACTGGCAATTGTAGCAGAACTTCTTCACTACATTTCCTCATAATATATAAAAGAGTATATGTCTTATCTGCATCCGATTTTGAAGCTAGGCCATTTAGCTTAACGTACCTTTCAAACTTTTTTTCCATACCGCTGTCACCATGTATTGTTATTGATGGTAATTCAGGAATTACTAAGGCAACTATTATCAACCATGTATTGAATATAATTCTTGCAAAAACCTCTCCTATCCTTCAACCCGCCTTCGTACTTAACCTCACCTAGCCGTGTCTCCCAACCATACCCCAGATTACACAACAAATGTGTTTGGTTATTTATTTAAAGCGATTTTTAGTAAAAATATACCAATTTTTTTATTGTTGGAGCTTTTAGGATTACCATTCATTATTTTGTGTGGGACCGCGCTCTATCTGGCCCCTGTTAAGTCACGCCGCTCGATATAGTAAATTGACTGTAAAAAGTGCATGTTCCTCGTGCCGGAATAAAAGCGATAAAAAGTTTATTAGGATCTATTCGGACATAGTATTAGAAAAAAAGTGTGGTAATATTCGACTGTAAATTATGTAAATCTATAAATTTGCATAAAGTGTATTTGCGTTTTATTTAGGTGATTGATTCGATCCTGGTCTACTACGAAGCATTAATATTTTAAAAATATAAGCTGGTATAAAGGTATGCGAATTCATGAATAAATTAACAACTTGCATTTCTTTGAAAGTAAGATAGATAACTAACAATTTAGAATTAATAGGACGGACACATTCAGTTTAATTTTGTGAACAAAATTAACCGAATCCTAACAATAGCGAATTCTGTGTAAAATACTGGCAATCTAGTTGAATGTTTTAACTTTAACCTTACTTTAAATTAATAATAAAAAAATTAATTACACTTACGTGTATATCGTCGTTTCCCATTCTACGCCAGCAATATTGTGTTGTCCAAATGTTTCTATTATATTTAACTTTGTAATTTTATGCACTATTTGGAATGTTTAATATTTTGGTACTTGATCAAAGAAGTTTTCTATTTGATCTTTAAGTAAAAATATGTAGGTAGTATATATTACATATAACAAAAATCGTATGTCGTTCACCCACTCAGAAGTGTGAATGGTACAATAATGTCTATCAAGGTCTCACTTTTAAAACCCGCAATTTTAACAGTTAGTTGTATGCTAAGAAAATTTCTCACAAAATATTACTTATTCATTTCAAAACAGTATACCTGAATTGCGCAAGGATCAAATTAAATAAATATCATACTCGAAGCTCTCGCTACGTAGCTTGTTTTTGTTTGAACTCCATAACAAATAAAAACGTAAAACATGGAAAAAGTTTTAAGAACTGGCTTTTATTTACTGTCGATTAAAAGCAGTATAAAACAATTTTCTCCATGAACTTGACATTAATTAATACTAGATGTAATGAATTTTAGATAATAATATGTATTCCGGATTTGGACCGGACCATATTAAAATAATGAAGCAGAGGTCTCACCCATTTTCGTAAAGGTCGGCTTTAGAACATGACGTGGATCACTGTTGAACGTGCAGACTCACAAGCTGAAACAAGCTGAAAAGCGTCTGTAGCAAGTATTGGTTGTAAGGAAAGTATTCTAGACAAGCAAGCATTTTGCCCTATCTGGCTAAAAGTGTTTATTTAGCAAATTAACTGTAAGGCGTTGCGTTACGCTAGTTATAAATTAGATGGGAAAAGAAAATGTTTAAATTGACGGAATAAATATAACGCACCTTGTTGTAGTGTTCCGTAGTGGTTCTAAGTCTATTCTCATTGGTTGATAATTATTGAAAATATTATAGTGTACATTTCGATATTTGAAGGTATTGTTAGCATAGCTCAGTAAACCACTTTCAGGTTTCTGAACGCATTCCGTTATGTCGGAATTTATGTTATAAGGGGCGCATGTGTAGGGACAATCGATCTAGTCGACAGGGTTAAAACAACTTTGTTTTTAGATTGTAAGATGGCAGGTTGAAGGACTTCACTTGGCGGTTTTTTATTAAAGGTAATGTTTTAAGTTGATAATGTAGTTGCTATTTAAGGTAATCTGATTACATCTTGTAATCAGAGCGTTGTTTTGTATGTGATGTTGGTACTTATTGTAAAACCGTTAGTTATTTAACCATTGAAGGAAATATTTTTATGATTACCTGTTGTTTTTTTGAGATTGATGTATACAATGTTGCCTTGCCGGTTGTTTTACTTGTGATGTTTAACAGGTAAATTTACTATTTTATTGAATATCTTTTATGTATAAAGGTGTCTTGTTTGGTTTAACAACCGAAAACTAATATTTATTTATTTAAATTGTTTATTTAATATCTAAATCAGAGTAAAACTAATATTTGTTTATTTAAAATAATGTTTATTTAGTATTTAATACAGAGTGGTAACTCCAATTGCATTGCCCCTGTTACTGAATCAATAGTATATGTACCCTTACTGTAATTTTACAAGCGAATAGTGCCAACATCATCGCTTAGATATATTGAATCAAATTATTAAGCAAATTTGAATATGAACAGTATTATATTTCTATGTTATATTTGTTTTGGTTTTAAGATCGTAATTGAATTAACCACAACGTTGTTGTGTATATTTTTGTTTGTAATTTGTAATTCCACGATGTGTTTAATCTAACCGATGCAATCATAATGAATAATTTTTACCATTTGCTCACTAGAGTTAATGTATTGAACTAACATGCATTTATATAAAGATTTAGCGCCTGAATCTGGGCTTGCAATTATGCTGTAGAATTTTGAAGTATGTATTTGCTGTCAACATATTTTATAATGTTTGATATTTGTGATTCATTTGACATCTTTAGTATGTGTAATTGTTTTATTTCAGCATATTAATTACATTTACAACTGCACCGCTCATATCTCGGTTTTGACGTAATTATATATTTGTTGTGTGTTTATCTATTATCTAGTCGATGTTCCTATATAATAAACTAACATTTAACGTTTGTGATAATTATTGTGATGTAATTAAATTAAACCTCTGGTGTGACCGACTATTTCGTGCCTTTCGCGTCTGCATTTATGACTATGTTGGTGATAGTCTATTTCAATAACCAGCGCCTTTTTAACTATGCGCAATCATACCATAAGTTCATTTCAGCGATTCATGTCGTCTTGTCAATGTACTTGTAAATGTACTCTTTTCCAAATAATAGAAGTTGGCTAGCCTTTGTGAAATATTTTGTAACACGGGCTGAAAACTGTTAATGCATGTATAATGTTACTAACATTTTATGTCCGTGCGGAGAGGAACATTGGTAGTCAAGGAGGATTTTACCTTCCTGGTGTTCCCCCTCTTTCAACATTAGCTGGGTAGTATTGGATATTCGACCTCAATACCTACCAGAAAAGATTAGCTGGTTTACACTAACGTTTCTTCAGTTGTCAGTTGTGGTATGTCTGGGTAACAGTTGACATCACGTTAAATTCAATGTTGGTGATCTGGGTACTCATTATGTCACCTGTCCTTGTTGAGATGTGCCAAATGCAGTTGGAAGTGTGAGGGCAGCTTGGGGTTTTCTTTGCCATGTTCTTTCCTCAATCGCCGAGGTTGAGTACGGCACTTTTTGCTTTAAATGTCATTTTTCTATGCTTTCATGCGAATGACCTATTTATTGGTTATTCTCTTGATTAAAAGTAAAGTTAGGTAAATGCTGTAGTTTTATTTCAAATTTTCCCGCCTAAACGCCATCTTCCCAGTGTGAATTTGGGTTACATTATAACAACACAACGTAGGAGTCGTCAAGCTACTACCACTGTATATTAGATCATGGAGCCCAGTGTGTCGTTTATAGAGGGCGTATGGTCAGCCTTCAAGTCGGTTACACTACATTGTATACAAGATTGCACAAATAAATAATCTTACTTGAGCATATTTTAATTTTTTGTTTTAGGAAATATAATTCCAAATTAGGGGAGTTAGTATAACTAAAGCAATAAAAATAAATTTTCTAAAAATAAATTGATACAATTTAATACAATATTGAAATAACGCATTAGTCATTAAATAGGATAAACGTTGCGACAAGAATGTTAAATAGGTATAGAGTGCAAGGCTGCATACAATAAACTCAAACCACGAAATCGGAAAGTTATTTATGGCAAAATACATAATAAGACATCGCAGGTTCATACTTCATTCTAAAAGCACAAGTAGAGATAACAGATTTCAAATGTTATGAATGTGTCACATTAATTAAGAAAGCTTTTGTACATCTTTTATTAGTACTAATTCCATTTAATAATACGCCAAAACAATTACAGCTATAGTTTACAATGTAGCATTTACTTAAAAGCACACACGTTTCCTTGGCATGATTCACGAATATCAAGTTTCAGACTGTATAATTATTTAATACAATACAAAATCATGTATTCATTTCTATTTCTAAAGACATTAACACGTATTGCTAACTTAAATAAACCATAGGGAGTCATATACCTTCCACGTAATAGAATTTTATAGTGGAAGAAGTAAAGTAGTTAAGCCCGACGGGAAAAAATAAAAAATTATTCGCAAGTAGTTCATTCGATAACGTCAAAATGTAGTTATAAGAAAAGGTAATACCGCAGATGGCGGCTGTACTCGCATAAGCATTGACTTGTATTAATAAAGAGATTTTGAAATAATTTAACGAGCATGTTTTGTGCGTAATGGCACGAGCCATCTTAATGCTTATGCGAGTGCAACTGATTATTTGGGTGCTGCTTTTGCTATTTTATGCACTGTTGCTTGCTTTTGCTTATTTGGATATTTATTAATTTATTTATATATTTATTTTATGTTTATATATATACTTACATTATATTTATACTTATTTTATATTTATATTTATATTTTTGCCTGTATTTTTGTTTTGTCGCTTGATTTCATTTGCTAGATGTTTTGCCGCCAATTTTTGGTGGCAGTATATATAGAAAAGAAGATTGTACTTATAATATGTAAGTTAGGGAATGATAGGGAACGCTAGGGACAAATTTAGGATGAAATTTGTACAAATACTTAGACCAGGGTTGACGAATTTGTAAATAAATAGAATAGGCAAAATAGGTGGATTCACTATTAAACATTTGGCGAATGCTTAGAAAATTTGAATACATTTTTAATATTAGCCAGCTAGATTTGGATAGTTTGAAGAAGACCCTGCAGGTCGCACCGGGAAGCACAGCTGGCAGCTGCTATCCGGTATTGCGGATCCCTCCCCATTCATTTTTGCGTGTGTTTTGTGGATCGGGCTAACTCCAGAATCAACGCTAAGGATACCATTCTTTAAAGCCTATTTTTTGTTTCAGTTTGTTAGATTTTTATTTAGTATTGATTAACCTGAAGTTAGATTAAATTTGGAGCACGTTTACTTTTCGCGTTTAAACCCAATGTAGTACCTTCGGGTGGAGCATTGGGGACGTGGCCGCAAGCATAGCGACCCTTAATTACGTTATAACGAAGGTTTTGCTCATCTAGTTAACCTTAAGTTGGCAGAACCACTCTTCCCTCAACCTGGACCTATCGATTTGTTACCTGGCGCGGAATTTTTTCTTGTCTTATTAAAAGCTTCTATGTAAATACATGGATAGCTTTAAGAAAATTGTACGTGTTTTTATGATCGGGAAAAGTATCCGAATATATTTATAAATATGTGTACTTTGTAATGAATTAAGGATGACAATTTTTTTTAGCTAATGAACTGTATTCGAGTGTTTTACCGCTATAACCTATAAAAAGGGGGTTAAAAGAAAATATTGATTTTTTATAGATAACTACCTGATGAGCTAAGCAGATAAGAACGTAATTATTTTTATAGAAAGTACATAAGGTGACGCCACGGTTTTTAATACGTGTCAAATGTATACACATTGATGTCCTCCCGTAATTGATGTACATGTGAAATATTTCAGTGTGTATGTATCTTGTAACGCGTTCGCGGTACGTTACAGATAAGTTAGATGCGAAAGGAAAAATTAGTAAATTCGAATGAACAGGTTAAATGTGGACGCACACTGTATAATAAATTTCACGAACAGTAATTCATATTAATTGAGCAGGATAATACAAAGTTTGTTTCTATAAAGGTAATTCGGCTAGTAAGGTATAACACTATTTCTTTTAAATACGTCATAAACGTAATAATCCAGGTCGATATCTTATTTTCAAACCACCTATGCAAACAACTTTAAATGTTACAAGACTCTACGATTGCGTTTCCCGGATAAAGATAATTAACTAGACAGTTGTCGCACAATGATCTTGTAGTTATGCGTAAATTAAGATTGCTATTTTGTTTTAACAAATGCTGACCGTAATTAATGGGATCTTGTAAAAGGAAGAATGTAAGTAACAACTAAGCTTGACAAGTAGAAAGTTAAGTTAAAACAGTGAAGTGAAAGTAACACAGCTTCAGATGGTGAATATACATTCCCGTAGGGAGAACACGCGGCGCCCGACCTAAGGCTGAACTACTTTTGTAAGGGCTGGGTAGGCTTAATACACGAGAGCGTCAATTTACTGTCATAACGACCTACGTAAACGGGTAAAAGACTTATGAATTCACTCACAACTAGTAGAATTTCGTTTTGCGGACATACACGTTCATTCTTGTCTAAACTGGGAAAACGATATTTAAACTTGCGAAAGTGGTACACATTACCGTACCTTAGAGTCATGAATCTTTCTGCGATCATATGGTGACATGGTTTCATGTATTCTATTGCAGAGTTTTTGTGGTTTATACAACTACATAAGTAAATTCTTAATTTCAGTAACGTGAATTAAGTACAAATCATGGTGTAATAATGTTTTTATCGTAATTATAGGTTATAGGACATATATGCTCCATTAGTACTTTCTTGCAAGACGCATATATCCATTAGGTATTTATGGATTTATATCTTCATACAAAAAAATGTTTTTTAGCATGTCTGATAGGCGAAAACCGTTGACTTCGGTCGAGCTTACGAGGTTTGCAGAGAATACTGATTTGGTCGAATCTATGGACGAAGCAGAATCTGATAATGACGATTCGAGAGCGGTCTAATTATAGATTATCTTCTGAAAATGATGACGACGAATCATTATCTGACCCCGTGGACGACATAGACATCGAGAACCAACGATTGATGAACATTGCCAGGTGTCTATAATATTGTTATGCTAACGCTAGGTCGCCTATAAATTGCCTTTAGAATGATAGTTAAACTCCATTCAACGAACAATAACCATGATCGACAGTTATAGAGTGTACTTAAAGAGCGTGATCGAATGAATACAATGGGAGAACACTAGTATGTTCCGGAAGCTTCTACACGGCATAGAGATTATTTTAGTCACATATAAAAGAACCGCTTCAACCTAACGGAGAGCCATACAGTTTCTAATTCTGGTATCAGTGACATGAAATAAATTATTAAATCAACCAAGTTGTCAAAATAAATATGCTAGTAACTACGTTCATTATGATCTAAGAGTGAGCTATGTTTAATATTAGCACTTATAGCAATAAATTACAAGTGAATTAAATTAAATACAAACGTACGCGGTTACACTAGTAATAATAGCACTTTCGTCGTTTCAAGTTCGTAGAAATCATTATTAGTGAGCTGTGTGGCAGAATTTAAATGGATCAAAAATACTCTTTAACTACACAGAACAACAAATTGTGTTTTATTTTGTTTGCGTTTGCGTTTGTTTGCATTGAGTATTGTGGGATTTATTTTGCTGATTAGGAATCTATTAACGGAATTTTTCTATTGCCCTCCAGTCAAAATTTACGCATGTTTTTATAGTGGAGCGTTTTATTATGTAACTCTTACATTTGTAATAATGCAAATTATATATATCACGTCACTATCCAATCTCAACATTTTTGCATATGATTTTCGTTTGTAGGTACCTCTTAAGTATCCCGGATTAGGTTCCACCAATAATCTGAGAGTATTGTGGGCTTCCACTTTTTTCGGTATAGATTTTCACAATACATAATGTCTTGATGAAATCTTTCGCCATTTTCGTCACACACAGGCACTAGATTTACGGGGAAAAGTCCGAATGCGAGTGGAGTAAATGAATCTTCAAAGGCATGTTACAACACATGTCGTTGTATGTGGAAATTAAAATATCCACAATTGTTTGTAATTTTTTGCCTTTGTCTTTCCCAAGAAGTTGAAACACGCCTCTTTAAATGATGTGCATGTAGTAGCTACAATCTCAGGCAATTTTGAATTGAATACACATATTCGCAAATGTAGGAAAGCTAAAGAACAATGGATTGATGAAAAGTAAAAGAGGTACAAACTAAGATGGAAATAGAAAAGACAGACGAAGCACACAAACTAATTAGAATGAATTATAGAGGTATAAATTCGTATAGCAAAAATATAAGGGACACGGGAGGAAACGTCATTATAGAAAATGTAGAGAAAGTGGATAGAGGGTAAGAATATATAGGGCATTTATACCCAGGAGAAAAACCGCTGGACCAGCAGTAACAGAACGTATCTTCCAACTTGTAAGTTATATGTATGAGACTGTACGGTTATGAAATAGGAACAGTAGGAGATGCAGACAGGAAAAAGGTAGAAGATTATGATTATGTTGATAACATGAACAGTCAAAGTTAATAACAAAGAGGTTCTAGCAATAGTAGGAAAGAAAGATATCTCTGGAAAACAAAAAAAAAATAGAAGAAATAGAAGGGCAGGACACGTTCTAAGGCATTGTTGGGAAATATTGCGGGATTTATTACAAGCAGAGATAGGAAAAAAGAGAGGTAAAGGTAGACTTTGATCGGACTATTGCTTGCAGATAGTGAAAGATGCAGACTGGGAATTTCAGGAAAATGTGTAGGCTAGCTCAGAATAGGAAACAATTGAGGTACGCGTTTAATTAGTTCCAAGACTAAAGACCTGATGATGATGAATAAATTAATAAATAAAATTTAAAATAGCGAATCTTTTAATATTGAAATATGAATTGCTACATAATGTACTATGATATTTAAGTCATCCAAAGTAAATAATGTTGGTTTCTGTGGTTAATTTGTAAAAATATTAAATATCAATCTGAGAATAGATCAACTTTACCCATACCCCTACTTCAAATTCTCCTGTAAAATCTTGTCAACCACAATTCTGTCGCAAATAAATTCTTCTTTGAGAGTATTAAAGTTACAGTTTTCTGCGACGGAATTTAGTGACGATATAAATACTTCACTACTTTCACCCTATAACTGGACACGAGAGTTAAAATGATAACGATATAATATCACATTCCTCGGTGGAATAAATTGATTCCCAAGGGCATTTAGCATTTCATTGTATGCCGTAGGTACTACTGGCAATTGTAGCAGAACTTCTTCACTACGTTTCCTCATAATATATAAAAGAGTATATGTCTTATCTGCATCCGATTTTGAAGCTAGGCCATTTAGCTTAACGTACCTTTCAAACTTTTTTTCCATACCGCTGTCACCATGTATTGTTATTGATGGTAATTCAGGAATTACTAAGGCAACTATTATCAACCATGTATTGAATATAATTCTTGCAAAAACCTCTCCTATCCTTCAACCCGCTTTCGTACTTAATCTCACCTAGCCGTGTCTCCCAACCATACCCCAGATTACACAACAAATGTGTTTGGTTATTTATTTAAAGCGATTTTTAGTAAAAACATATCAATTTTTTTATTGTTGGAGCTTTTAGGATTGCCACTCTTTATTTTGTGTGGAACCGCGCTCTCTATTGACCCCTGTTAAGTCACGCCGCTCGATATGGTAAATTGACTGTAAAAAGTGCATGTTCCTCGTGCCGGAATAAAAGCGATAAAAAGTTTATTAGGATCTATTCGGACATAGTATTAGAAAAAAGTGTGGTAATATTCGACTGTAAATTATGTAAATCTATAAATTTGCATAAAGTGTATTTGCGTTTTATTTAGGTGATTGATTCGATCCTGGTCTACTACGAAGCATTAATATTTTAAAAATATAAGCTGGTATAAAGGTATGCGAATTCATGAATAAATTAACAACTTGCATTTCTTTGAAAATAAGATAGATAACTAACAATTTAGAATTAATAGGACGGACACATTCAGTTTAATTTTGTGAACAAAATTAACCGAATCCTTGTTACGTGCAAACTGAATTTGCACTTTAACATTTTATGTTAAGTAGTTTTCTTGATGTGCGGAGGCTTCCCGCCATAATTTTCGAATACGCAAGAAGCGGGAACAATTTAAATAGACTGGGCGGGGCTTCTGGTACGTCACAATAGTGCAATTGGCAAGTGTGAATTATCCCCATAGGGGTAAGGCAATGCTACAAAAGAGTAGGGAGTTCCGCGGTTCTCGCGCGGAAACGTGGCTTTTTTACGCCGAACTTTGAAGTGAACAGTCGTGCGGGGTGTCGTGTTATCTTATTATGTAGATTTCCTTATCTTGATTATCTTTCCTTAATTACCTATTCCCGTCTTCCACTGCATATAGGAACTGAGATGACCCTGGAGCATCCCATGACCCCGAGATAATTTGGATGTCCAACTCTACCAGCAGCAGCGATGCCGAGGCTACCGCAGCGTGATTTCCTGCCGGTTAGCGGATCCTTCACGTGAGTAGACTCTCTAATTTTATTGTTTTAATTTTATGTAACTTCGCTTAATTATGGCGCAATATAAATTATCAGTGACGTCATGGTGTATCTTATGAACTTTGGTAATTGTATTACCGGCTTTTAAGAGCCATCTATCGCCATTTCAATGTACCAGAATCTAAGTGTAACATTTTGTTAACTGCATTACCGACCAGATAAAACGTTAAACGAAGTGTAACAGATGGCGCCTTCAACCTGTTCAGGCTATGAACTTCAGGGTTTCTTCTTTGTTTTTAGGTTATGTTAATTTCAGTTATGAACAAGCAATGCTTTAACAGATGTTATTGAAACAGTTTTTTCACTTAAGGAAACATATTTTTATTCATGTAAGTATTTACCTTACCTTATGTCTTTAAATACAGTATTATAGAATTACCTATTAAAATATCTTTAGTTGCTTTCCTTAACTTTGAAAGGCCGTTTTTTGAAACTTAAATACATTGTTCTTTATGTTACATTCTAAAATTGCATTATGGTTTATCCTTCACATGAAAATTTTGTGTTTAAAAAAACACTTGAGTGAAATAAATTGCTAGTATACCTTTTTTAAGAAGTGTTTGACTATACGTTGTTGCCTTATAGGTTCAATAACATATCCTCTGCGTCCATTTTCCATTTTGGAAGGCTTCTTTGTCATTATCTATAAAAGATGTATTTAACTGAACATTGATTTCGTTTCCATATACCTTAAATGTGTTTCTTTGGTGTTATCGGTGACGTTCTAACAAGCTCTTACCTCTAAATATCGTATCGTATTACCTTAAAGTAGCTGTAACGTGTTTTTTACCTACTAATCTGCGTCAAAATCGCATATTTTTTATATCGTGTCTTGAATATTGTATTCATAATGAACGTATCACATCTAAAATCCTCGAATTAATCTACGAGCTGGAATGTAGAAGTATCATAGCTGCGAGCAATCAGAATGATAGGCGATCTCAACTTAGGGCTGTTTTGTCACAGGAAACCAAAGGCGTTGCTATCTTAAAGAACCCTGTTGGCGATTGGCCACTCAACGTATCAGAAATTAAATTAACTTTAGATGATATATCGGGTATAATAAACAAAACAGATCCTGCGGCTACTAATATCGAATTAGGAGATTGACTTCAAGAATAACCCACGTCAAACACCGTATCGAATCATTATCTTTATATAACGATGACCAAGCGACTCAAGCTAAACAAAGTTTGTTGTCCGAGGTGTTATTGCTTGAAGGAATTCTTTTAGAAAGACTTAATCCTAACGCAGACGTAGATATATCGTTACCTTTTTCAAATCTTGCGCTTGTCGAACCTAAACCATTAGGAAAACCTATACCTGTATACAAATGGGGTCTCACCTTTGAAGGGTTTGATTCGAAGGTTTCTTTATCATCCTTTCTTGACCGGATTAACGATTTTAAAATTTCTCGCGGGTGTACCGACCAGGACCTATTTATCTCAGCTGGTGATTTGTTCGCAGGCTCAGCATTAATATGGTATAGAAACATACGACACCAAATTTCTACCTGGAATGAGTTAGTTGCCTGTTTAAAACGAGATTTCCTACCTTATGGCTACATTAACGATCTTTGGAACGAAATTCGTAACCGAACTCAAGGTCCCGACGAAAATGTTGTTTCTTTTATTACCTCATTAGAAGCTTTATATAGCAGACTCGACAAAAAACCTTCCGAATCCGAAATTATCGATCAATTACTTAGAAATTTAAACCCCCATTTCTCAGAACGTTTGGCATTACAGCCCATATCTTCGCTAGCTCATTTTAAAGACCTATGTCGCTCTCTTCAAGAAGTGAGGTCAAGGATTGACAAATATCGACCACCACCCGAGAAATTATCTGGTCTTCTCGAACCTGATCTAGCTTGCCAAGTTCGAGCTTCCCGTAAAGTATCTACACTTAACGTTCCTTCTACCGTAACTAATAACGCACTTACCTGTTGGAACTGCAAGCGAAGTGGACATAGCTATACTGTCTGCACTTACCCTAGAAATATTTTTTGTTATGGTTGTGGTCGCTCAAATATCTACAAATCTAACTGCACCAACTGTAATCCTAACGTATCGGGAAACTCCCGTCGAGATATTTCAAATCAGGGTGTGAATATCTCAAGAAACCAAAATCGCCCTCAACACCAATCATCCAACGGACACAGACGCCAATAAATTTAAATTATAAAACCACTTCTAACGTTGTACCGTCATTAAATTTATCTAATAATAATACCGCTACTATTAATGTACAAAATACCTTACCTTCATTAGAGGAACTATGCTATACTACCCAAGCCGAGTGGTCTAAGTGGTTACAAACCGTCAATTCCTTTTATCATAAAAAGACTGCTACCGTTTCACAACTTGTTAAAAAACCCTTCGATAACCGTCCACACTTATCTATCTCAATTGGTTCCTTAAATGTAATTGCTTTACTGGATACAGGTTCTTCATGTTCTCTGATAAATAACGAAGGTTTACATCAATTATCTCAACAAAATATCAAAATTCAAATTATTCCCGAAAAACTTCCATAAATTTAGCTGACGATAATCAAATACATGTAACCGGTTCCTTAAGTTAAAAATTCGTGTAGAGTCTCTTGAACGTGATGTTTTATTTTTGATTGTCCCTGCATTAGCGTATCCTTTTCTACTGGGCGTTGATTTCTGTAAACTTTTAATCTGTTACTTTACTTTCAGGATTTTTCATGGCAAACCTCTATTAAAACGAACTCCTGTGCATCTACAGGAATATCTAACAAAATCTCTTACTGACTCCCAAGATGTAACTCTTAACGCTACAATCGACAAATTTCGCAAACTTAATACCTCTGAACTTGGTTGTGTTACAACGGCAACACACGTTATCTCCACAGGTGATGCCCTTCCCTTTAAGCAACGTCAATATCCCTTATCGCCTGCCTTACAAAAGCATTTACATGCGGAAATAGACAAAATGTTAGTATCTGGTGTTATCTCTCCTTCAAATTCACCGTGGACCTCTCCCGTATTGCTAGTTCGGAAAAAGAATGACGAATGGCGTGTTTGTTTTGATGGCAGGAAGCTTAATTCTGTTACTGTTCCAGACGCTTATCCTTTACCTAGAACTGATTCAATTTTGAGCAGGCTTCGTAACGCAAAATTTATCTCATCTATCGACCTAAGACAAGCTTTTTATCAGATACCTCTCGACTTATCTTCTCGTCAAAAAACTGCTTTTTGTGTCCCAGGCCGAGGTCTTTTCGAATATAATTTTTTGCCATTTGGTCTCTGTAACGCTCCACAAACTTTACAACGTACTATGGATCAAACGTTAGGTCCTATCTTACATCAAGAACGTGCCTTTGTGTTTTTAGATGATATCTTAGTTATCTCAAGTTCTTTCGATGAACATATCGCCACATTAGATGAAGTTGCTGAACGTTTAAGCGCAGCAGGCTTTAAGATAAACTGGGAAAAGTCTCAATTTTGTCGTTCATCCCTTACATTTCTCGGTTTTATTGTCGATGGAACAGGCTTACGAGCAGATCCCGCTAAAGTTGATGCTATTACTAAATTTAAAACACCAAAAACTGCTACCGAAATCAAACGTTTAATAGGAATGATTAGCTATTATCGCATTTTTCTACCTAACCTTTCAACTATATCTGCACCCATTACTGCTTTAATTAAAAATAAAAGAAATCCCAAACTATCGAGTGGAATTTAGAATCCCAACAGGCTTTCGAACAATTTAAAACACTAATCACTTCAGCACCTATCTTAATCTCTCCAAATTTCGATGATAAGTTTTATATACAAACCGATGCCTCACTTACTGGGTTAGGTGCAATGTTGTTCCAGGTAAACAATGGTTTAGAACATCCAATCGCTTATGCGAGCCGTGCCTTAACTTCTGCCGAACAAAAATACTCTGCTACCGAACGAGAACTATTGGGTGTTATCTTTGGCATCGAGAAGTTTAGAGGATATGTCGAAGGTACACACTTTACCGTAATCACTGATTGTGCAGCACTCACTTGGCTTAATAACTTGAAACAACCCGCAGGTCGTTTGGCAAGATGGAACTTGCGTATATCTCAATTTACTTTCGATGTTAGGCATAGGCCTGGCAAATTAAATATCGTACCTGATGCGTTATCTCGAGATGTTTTTTCTCTAAACCTTCCAAATTTAATTCTGGATACCTGGTACCTCAATATGATAAAAAAAGTTTCCGATAATCCCGACAAATTTCCTACCTTTCGTGTAACTAATAATAGACTGTATAAATTTGTATCCTCGTCCCCACATAAAATATCGAATATACCTGAATGGAAACTCGTTGTGCCCACTGCAAATCGCAGTGAGGTGCTCAAATTATGTCACGACGATCCCTTAGCTGCACACCTTGGTGTTACAAAACTCTCGCGAAAATATCTGAATTGTATTACTGGCCCACACTTAAGCAATCTGTTTGTCGCTACATTAAGAGCTGCAAAATTTGTGGTTCCCATAAGAGTTCGCAAGATGCTCGCCCTGGTTTAATGGGTAACTTTAAGCGTGTATCTTATCCCTTTCAATTAATATCGCTTGACTTATTAGGACCTCTCCCTCGATCAAAAAGAGGCAATCAATATCTTTTAGTCGTTACCGATTGGTTTTCTAAATTTGTTATGGTGCAACCCTTACGTAAAGCTACCTCTGCAGCTATAATTAAATTCCTAGAACAGAATGTCTTTCTTATCTTTGGTGTCCCCCAGATTATTCTTTGTGACAATGGTGCACAATTTATCTCTAAAGATTTTCAGAATTTCGTTAAAAGTTATAAAGTACAAAAAATTTGGTTTAACGCAAAATATCACCCCCAAGTAAACCCTACCGAGAGAGTAAATCGAGTGTTAATTACCGCTATCTCTTCTTATATTGATTCAGACCATACTACATGGGATGAACATATCTTTGAAATTGCCCAAGCTTTGCGTACATCTAAGCACGAAGCAACCCAATTCACTCCGTCTTTTCTTGTTTTTGGAAGATATACCCCAATCGATGGGAGTTACTATGGTTTAGTGCCTGACGATACTAACGTAATCGAATTTGACGATAAAGTACGTTGGGACAAGGACCAACAGTCATTACCTTCTATCTTTAACGACGTTAGAAAAATTTGTTAAAAGCTTACGAAAAGAGCAAGGACCATTATAACTTGCGTAAGCGAAATATTTCCTTTGCCTTAGGCGAACAAGTGTGGAAAAGAACTATGTCTTATCGGATGCATCTAAGAAATTTTCTTCAAAATTGGCCCCTAAATTCATTCTTTGTAAAGTCACACGTGTTATTAGTCCCTTATCTATGAACTTCAGGATACTGAAGGAAAACGCCAAGGCAGGTGGCATATTAAAGACCTTAAGCCATTCTCTGCCGACCCAAATGCTAATTAAGTTTTTCATGCCCCATTCTCCTCACGATTTACCTAATATTTTTTGTTCTCACCCTCAATTAGTATCTTTAATTACTTATTCCTTCTCTCATATAGTATATAATTTCTTACACGTTTAACTTTACTTACCTTAATTTAGCTATCTTTTTCTTTTCGTTGACTTTCCTTCACCATACCGTTAGATATATATCACTTCATTCTCTACACCCCCAATATAACTCTGTCGTTTCATTTAATTAACCCTCGAACTTTTCCTACTGCATATTGTTCGGTCTTTAGTATTTCTCTTATATGGTTTAATTGTGTGGTAATTGTCGTAACTTTGGTTGTAATAACTCATTGAATTTTTATGATTGGTTTTAGCTGATGTTGAGTGAATGCTTTCTTCTTTGGGCTCACATAGAACATGCGCAGTCTATGCCATTGAAAGAAATAGTTCATATTCGCAGTTGCAAAGGCTAGGATTGTCTATTCCATGTGTTTTCTTCTGAATTACTGCAGTCGCCCACATTATACTACATCATTACACTATATCTTTATTTGTTTTTCTACTAAATCAACATAACGTATAAACATTTTTTTCGTTGTTTTTATTGAACTTTGTGGTGAGGTGCTATTGTTTTTATTGTTATCTTATTAAATTCTCGGTTGTTTTGGCATATGGGGCAGTGTATCTGTATTTAACTGCTTAAAATTGGGCATTTTTGTGTGTTTAGGGTGCTACCGATTTAAAAAAAACTATCTTAAAACAGTTTGTTTTTGTGTGTTTGTATCTGTGAGGATACTTTTAAGTTGTCGTGTCTATCCTTGTCTGATTTTCTTATCGTAGTCGAAGCACTCGTTAGGAAAATTATCGCACTAGTTCTCTTAGGAGCCTAGTGAATGTCAACATATGGCATATCTTGTCTTGTCGGATTAATATCGCAGGTAGTTCTTCAGACTACGCTGTGTTTTATAGGGACAACTCTCTACTTTCTCTCGGACGCTTGTCCAAAAACTATACTTTTTCTTAACCCGCTATCTCCGCTATGCCTTATTCTTCTCTCGGTGGACCTGTTCTTGTCCCGGAACACCCGTCTGCCTCATAAGAATGATGTTCCCTCATTCCGAGCTACTGACCACACTTGCTGGTTGAGTAGCGCTTTGCTATCCACCTTTCCCTCTGTCGCTTTTGCTCAATGCGAGCCCTTCCTCTTCTTTCTTCTACCTAGAGGTGCCTCTTATGCACTTCAAAAAACCAACCTCCTTCTTTTTTTACCGTTCCTGTTTCTCTACTACCTTTTCTTTTCTGTTAGTCACCGTGTGGTTGCGCGGGAGGTTTCCACAGACACCTGGACCTCGTCTCTGCGAATCTTTCGTGGGGTCATGCGGTGCCGCTGTCAGTGCATAGGCTCTGGCAGTGAAGGTATGTATGAGTGTGTGAATGTGTGAGTGAATGGGTATGTATATCTTTTATACCGTATGGATATCGGGTGATAGTTTCACCGATATCGATCAACACTGGGTGCAGGAATGCACCCAAAGGTCTTTGCCGGTCCCCCGTGCTGTTCTTACGAACGGACCTGCCTCACAGGTTTCTCTTTTGGAGGGCACGGGTCAATCCCATTTAAACGGCTCTACTGGAGCCACTCTTTGTTGATTGCTTGGAATAACTAGGCCAATATCTTTGTCTTCTTTATTACTTGACAATACCTTTAGGTTAATATCGTTATCTTATTGATTACCTTGGTAAACCTTATTATTATCGTTATCTTACCGATTACCTTATAATTTTGGTTTAATTTATCGTTATTACCACTACCTAGATGACTTCGAGTTTGTCGCATACCTTATCTTGAGAATACTTCTTTAAATTCATGTTACCTACATCTTTATATCACTTTAACTTAATATCGTGTTACCTTATCAATCTCAAAAAGTAACTACAACTTAATACCGTTATCTTTTCATTACCTTAGGATAACACTTAAGCTTAATATCTATCCTTATCTATTATTTTAACATCAATTGAACTTATCTTCATCTTTTTCGTCCTAACGTGTGGTATTATCCGACGTGGGAATTATCTTTTGAAATTCAATGAAAAAGCTAACCCAATTTAAAATGTAATTTGTCAGGTTAGCAACAAGGATTTAGTAGGCGGTATTTGGTAAATTTGTGGATTCACAACTGTGTCATGGACAAATTAATGCATCGAAAAACCAAAGTACCAAACAAAATTTGCCAGAGTCAAGGCGCACTCTCAATTTTAAATTCGGGCACTTCTTGCCAAAAAAAGAAGAAGTTTGATGCAACACCCTGTGTTAAAACAACTTTATGTTAGCTTAGTAAAGTTTAGTCAGGTTTAGATAGGTTAGGCGACTTGTCGCACCCGTGTTAGTTTAACAGTGTTTCTGCCCCGCAAATCTTGTGCTGTCGGTAAGTAGTGTAGTCAAAACATCGGTGTCCCTATTCCGTTCCTGGTACTTCGGTAACGTTTATCGGTCAAAACCAGGTGGCGCCTTATATAAACATTTTAGGTTTTAAGTTAGGGTTTAGTAGGGTAGCAAGGACATCAATTAGTCTTGCTAACAACTTTTTTTTGTAAGTTTTTTCTTTTGTGGCTTTGTCAGCGATTTCCAAACTAATTTGCATTTAACATTTATGTTAAGAGTTTTCTGATGTGCGGGCTTCCCATAATTTTCGAAACCAAAGCGACGAACAATTAAATAGACTGGGCGGGGCTTCCGGTCGTCACAATAGTGAATTGGCAAGTGTGAATTCATCCCCAAGGGTAAGCGAATGCCAAAGAGTAGATTGACCGGTTCTCGCCGGAAACGGCTTACGACCAACTTTGAAGTGAACATCGTGCGGGTGCGTGTTATCTATATGTAATTTCCTTATCTGATATCTTTCCTTAATTACCTATCCCGTCTTCCACTGTATAAACTGAACCCTGGAGCATCCCATGACCCCGAGATAATTTGATCCATTACCAGCGCAGCGTGCCGAGGCTACCGCAGCGTGATTTCCTGCCGGTTAGCGGATCCTTCACGTGAGTAGACTCTCTAATTTTTAGTTATTTTATGTAACTTCGCTTAATTATGGCGCAATTAAATATATGACTATGTTATGCTTATGAACTTTGGTAATTCGTCTGACTTAACCTATTAATCGCCATTTTCCTATATCTAACCTAAGGTCCACACTTGTTGTTTAATGGAAAACTCATAAAATTAAATTAGTGTTAATGGGTTTTAATGAGAAACCTTTAAAAGCAACTTAGGTCATATGGTCATGTGTATTTCATATGGTCAATTAATAATAATTATGGTACACTTACGTGTTGGTCATGTGGTCCCATGGTCACAGTCATATGGTCATGTCCATGTTGGTAATTTCACCCTTTGCAATTTGCCTAACTTAACATCCTTACATATATTCCGGATATATGTCGATGCGCAACTGTTCGGCTTAGGTTTAATAACAACATATTCGACTATCTTCGGCAAAATACGTCCTCACCCTGTAGAATACGTAAGAGAACAATATTTTCGTATTCAAGTTTACTATTCGAAACGCTAGAACGGTAAACATGAGCGTATCCAAGGTGATTAACGTTTCTCAACTTCTTGGGAATAAAGTCAAACCGACAAATGACCGAATTTGGATTATGGATGTTGACAGAAAATATATGCAACAATAATCTCGGTAAACAGATATTGGTAATATTTGTTATGTCCAAGGCGAACAAATGCTGAAATGGACTACACACACCAATTACAGAACCATTTTGTGACAATATAATGTTGGTTAAAATTTGCGAACCTTTCTGACACCGAACAAGCATCTGCAGAAAATGATGTTTATCAAAAATAGAAATTTGTGGTGCATTGAACAGCTATCTAAAGAAAGTTCAACGATTCTTTTCGACATGGTGTTAAAGCTAAGCTCCGTTTTCTGGAAAGCACTAACAAGAACGGTCAGAGAGTGAAACAAATTATCGGAAAAGAAGACCTCGAATGCATTAATAAAAAATTCCAAAATCCTATATGTGTTCCATACAAAGTGGAACTAGCAGATGTTAAGTTGGAAACTTTATTGGAGAACTACCAGATATATTAGACGAAGTCGAAAAGATTATTTCTATCTTTTGACATGGATGTAACCCAAGATTTTGCGGTATATTTAGCAAGATGGAGATGTGTAATTATTTAACTACAAAGCATAACTTTTGCTATAAGGGAGAATACGAAGAAAAGTGTAATATTATAGTTGACAACGATAAAACTACGGGGATTGATTGTTTAACATGGCTAACAACCAATGCAAGGATTAAGATATACAACAAATTTGTGTCAGATAACAAGTCCTGGTGTTAATAAACAACTTGGCAATCATATAGTAGATTTTTTACGTTGTCCAGATGTACGTTTAAGGGAAACATTTGCGTCTACTTTGGTCAAAGAACATGGTATTACGCGATTGGAAGCGACAATATACAACTGTGCAATTGGAAGCTATGTCAGTGCGGAACGAGTGTATAAACCCTTAAAAGACTGTTTAACCTTATTGGAAGATAGTGTTTACTTCCTAAAGGCGCCAATGTACTGGTACCACTTGCCAAAATGTGGAGTAAGCTATCGGACAAGCTACCAACGTATTTCCTGGTTAAGCCGATCTTCACGTTTGTAAGCCCTAGTTTATAATAAATATATTCGTTAATTATGAATTTTATCGTAGTAAAGTTTCTTAGAACTCAATTCATTACCGTTTTAATGCCATTTCAATTTATTAACAGACTATTAACATTTGTTAACTGCATACGACCAGATAAAAGTTATACAAGGTAAATCTGAAAAGCAATCTGTGAAAATACTGATTTAGTTGCATGTTTTAATTTAACCTTACTTTAATTAAGTAATAAAATATGTTAGTGATAAAAGGTTTCTTTACAGAAAAATGTTCTCGAACTTTTAAAATTCAACATCGTATTTTCCTATAGTAGTTTAATATTTTGATTGATAAATAGTTTTTAATACATTTTAAAAAAAGTCGGAATTATATTCTTATAAAAAATGGATGACCAACCACTAGATATTTATGCAACAGAATGTCTATAAGTTACTTTAAACCAATTTTACAAAGGGGATACTAAAAAATTTAAATATTACTACATAAAACTGGGATACATATTACATAGATCAAATAATGAAAATATATCAAGCTCAAATTTGCTTGTTAATATACCCTAAAAATAATTGTAAATCATGATAAGTTTTAGAATGGCATTTTATTTCGTTAAAAGCGTATAAATTTTCAAGAACATGTACATTAATTAAACGAGAATAACTTTAGCTAATTAATATTCCAGTTTGGAACGGCATAAAAAATAATAAAAGTTAACCCATTTGTAAAATGTGTACTCTAAAGCAGGACTGTAAACTTGCATATAAGCTGGAAAACTTCAAAAGTCTCAAATATTGTTGTAAGAAGTAACTAACAGAAGATTTTGCATCGGAATACAAAGTATTTAGAATTGCAACTTGTCAAGGCCGTTAATTATAAGTTAATGGGAAAGAAATGTTTAAATTACAGTTAAACTAAACCACCTAAATTATTGTAGTGGTCTAAGTTATCCAATTGAGATAAATTACAAATGCCATTAAGCAGTATAATATTTTCAATAGCTACACCAAACTCTTTAAGGTTTCAAACATTCGTTCGGATTAGTTATGAACGCTGATATGTCGGTCCAGTCGCGGAAACGTAATTTGTATAAATAATGTAGCTTAAAGACTTCTCGGCAGATTTACATAGTATATGTTGAAGAATGATATTTGAATTAGAGGAGTATCTGAAACAAATTTGATACTGGTTATCTGGATATTGACCATGTAAACCATTAGTTACTAACATCGTAGTAATATAATATGAGACCTATTAATATTATTATGCAAGTATGCTTGAGTATGTTTCAGTTTATAGTAAATTTTAGAAAACTTTTATTATAAAGGTTTTGATAATGTTAAACAAAACTAATATTTTAAGTTAATTCTAAAGTTTTATCAAAAGGAAAATAAATTGTTTTAAAATAATGGTTTTGAATTTATACAGAGTCAAAGAGTTCTTCACTTGTTAATTCATATTAAGACCCTTCGTATTTAAACAAGGTTACAACTTAACACCTAGATATCGCAACAAATGGTAAAAATCTCGAATAACTGTTGAAATCAAATTTCTTTTTTTCGTAAAGATCGTATTAATTAACAGATGTTGTTGGTATATAGTGTAAATTGTAAAGATTTACAAATTAAATTGCATCAGAATGATCTGGTTCGTGACTATAGACTTAAATATAGACAATCATCTTTTAAATTTGAAACCTAAGGTCTTTATGTAAAACTAATGTAGAAATGGTATTTGCTGTGATATTTTAAATTTGAATGTATCAATTGAACAGTTTTTAATTTATACATCGTTCCCTGAATGGTCCAATTGACAGTTTAATTGGTTCCAACCAAAAGTTTTGAAAAGTAGGAATTTCCTTAAACGTACATTACACGTAAAATAGATTGTCAAGTATTGGTTAAGAAAATTCTAACACAAATTTTTGTATATCTGGTAAAATTTTTTTAAATTATGAAAGCGTTCAATTCCCATTATAATTAGATGGGAATAGAAAATTTTCTCATGACGGATAAAACAACTTGTATGTTCGTAGTTATAATCTATCTCCATTTGCTAAAGAAAATCCATTAAGTTACATCGTATTGAATAATTTTAGCATGTCATAAACAATGGAGCTTAAAACGAAATTCGGACTCAGGATACAGTTCACAATGGATCAATAAGATTTGAGGGTTAAAACAACTTTTTTTAGAATGAGATGGCATTGAGCTTCGTGGCGTCTTTTTAATGGTATTTATAAGTTAATATGTTTTGCTATTTAGAGGAAAGATTCTTTTGTAATAGCGTTTTTTGAAGATGTTGTAAATCTTATTTTTAAAACCTTTTTTTAATTGAAGAATTTTTTGATACAAAGTTTTAGATTAAGAATAATGTTGCTTCCGGTTTTTTACTTGTGTGTTTACGGTAAATTTACTATTTTTTGAATATCTATATTAAAAGGGTTCTTGTTTACAACCTATAACATATTTATTTTTCAAATGTTTATTTAATACTAATCACGGTAAAAATATTTCTTTAATTAAGAAAGTTTATTATTTAATACAGTGTACGTAATTGCATGCCCTGTACTAAAATTGATAAACCCTTCTAATTTTACAAGGAATAGCCAAATATCGTTGTATAAAAATTATAACAAATTGAAATGAACATTTATATTCTATATATATTTGTTTGATGTTAAGATGTAATTGAATTAACCAAAGGTGAAGTTAGTATTGTTTTAATTTGTAATTCCAATGAGATTAATCAATGACCACAAAAACATTAGACATTCTCCTGAGTTAATTTTGAACTAAATATTTAATGAACATCTTGCTAATTGGGTTTAAATTTTCATTAAATTTAAATATATTTGCTTAAATTTTACAATGTTTAATTTGAATATTTGACATTCGAATGAATTTTATTTCAGTTATTCATTTAAGCACGGACTACGGTTTTACGGAATATTATTGGTTGGTGTCCGTGCTCAGCGGGTTTATGATAAATACGTTACGTTTAATACTGATCAATCATTAAACCTCTGGTATGACACTTTTCGTGCCTTTCCGGCATTAATAGTTGGAATGTCTATTTAATAACCAGGCTTTTAATGGAATCAAAGTATATCCTAGAGTTCAGTGTTTGTCAATGGTTGTAAATGTATTTCAAATAATGAATTGGCTATTTTGAAATATTTGTAACACGGGCTGAAAACTGTTTATGTTACTACTACATTTTATTCCGTGCGGGAGACTTGGTAGTCAAGGATTTACTTCCTGGTGTTCCCCTTCAACTTGGTTATGGAATTCGCTCTAACCTCGAAAAGTTAGTGGTTTAATAACGTTTCTATTTCAGTTGTGGATGTTGGGAAAGTTTTAACTAAACAATGTTGGGATCTGGTATATTGTACATCCTTGTTGAGTGTGCCAAATGCAGTTGAGTGAGGGCATTGGGTTTTCTTGCATGTTTATCTCATCGCAATTAGTCGGCTTTGATTCATAAGTTGTTGTGGTCCTATGAATGACTTTTCAGTTTTGTCCCTATAAAATTAAAGTTAGGTATAGCTGAAATTATTTCAAATTTCCGCTGATACCCTGCTTCATAATATGGAACATTTAACAAACAATGAGGAGTAGTAAGAACGTGTTAATAGGGTCAGTGAGACTGTGGGTAATGTTAGCTACTGTATTGTCAAGCAAAACGATTGATTAAAGAGTCCAAGAAATAATTAACGAGGATTTAAACTGTATAGAATATACTTCAAAGTAGGATGACTAACACAGGAAAAAAATTTCTTAATAGAAATTAAATTCAATGTGAAACAGTCATTGGTTAAATGGAAATGTTGACAAAAGAAATAGGTATGGGCAAGAAACATAATTTCTGACCAAAAAAAAGAATGATGTAAAATACAGATAAATTCGAATCATACATTCATTCTAAAAGCCAAGGTAACTAGATTTTGTTTAAAATAGCAGATTAAGAACTTTGTAGTGTTGAGACTAATTCCTTGAATATACAAAACGTCGCAGGTATGATGTATCGTTGATATGAAAACGTTATCATGTATTACAGTTAAATCAAGTAAAGGATGGTACATAAAAATAAAACGAAAATCGATTCTAAAGACATTAAAGTAAAGCTATGAATGCTTTTAGCCTTGCAGTAAAGAATGCAGGTCCAAGAAATAAGATTACCAGAAGGTGATAATATAAATTGTCAAATGTTAGTTATTCGTAACAAATGTGTTAAAGAAAAGACTGAAGTCTGGGTTTAAAATCTCGACGTTGTATAAAAATTAATAATTTAGACAGTTTGGGGAGAATGCACGGCCATCTTGAACGCTTTCTCATGAGATTGGTAGTTGAATGATGCACTGATGCTGCTTTGCATTGGAATTATATTTTATATATTGATGTTAAAATTCATTAATAATAATTTAATTTAAATAATTTCCTGTTTTGTTGTGCTGAATATTAAAAAGTTTTCCAATTTTGTACAGTAATATGAAAGGATTTCTGTAATTAATAAGGTTAGGGACGAGGGTATGTAGTAATAGGCATTGTAAAAATTGTACTTGTGAGAATGAAATAAATAGTAAATAAAGTGGTTACATGGTCAAAATTGCGAATAAGAAAATTTGAATACTTTTAATATAGCTTCCAGTGATTGTTTGAAAAGATTCAAGCCTCCGAGATGGACGTGAGTTTAAAATAAGCTCTAAGTTTGTAGAAATTGTGGATCGGTACTAGAATAACGTGTCGTTTATAACTATTTTTAGGTTAATTTTTATTTGTATTGACTTAACTGATTTTAATTTGCCGGTTACTGTACGTTTAAACCCAATGTAGTCTGGGTGGAGCATTGGGGATGGCCGCAAGAAAGCGACCCTTAATTACGTTAACAAGGTTTGTCATAACTTAAGTTGGCAGAACCACTTTTCCTCAACCTGGACCTATCATTTGTTCTGCGGAATTTTTCTGCTATTAAAATTCATGTAAATCTGGAAGTTTAAGAAAATTGTATGTTTTATGATCGGGAAAAGTTCCAAATATTTAAAATATGTCTTTTAATGAATTAAGGATCAATTTTTGCAATGAACTGTTAGTTTTACGTATAACCTATAAAAGGGGTTAAGAAAATATTGTTTTTTAGATAATACCTGATGGAGCGATAAGAAGTATTATTTTAGAAAACATAAGGTGAGCCAGTTTTTAATATGCAAATGTATACATATGTCCTCCCGAATTGATGTACATGTGAAAATTTCATGTGATGATCTTTAACCTTGCGGACGTTACAGATAAGTTAGTGCGAAAGGAAAAATTGTAATTCGATGAACAGGTTAAATGTGGACGCACCCTGATATAAATTTCACGAACAGTATTCATTTATTGAAGATAATACAAAGTTTGTTTCATAAAGGTAATTCGGCTAGTAAGTATAACACATTCTTTTAAATACGATAAACGTAATAATCCGGTCGATACTTATTTTCAAACCAGTTGCAACAACTTTAAATGTTACGACTCTACGATGCTTTGGATTAAAAAATTGAACTGACAGTTGTCGCATATTTGTATATCTAAATTAAATGACTTTGTTTTACAAAGCGACCGTAATTAATGGGATCTTTAAAAGGAAGATAGTACAACTAGCTTGCAAGTGAAATTAGTTAAAAGTAATGAAAAGTAACCAGTTCAAAATGATTCAATCCTGCAGAACAGGGCCGACAAGGTGAATAAATTTTAAAGTGGGTTAGGTAATACTGAGCACAATTTGGTATACCGTAAAGGGTTAAATGTTTGAATTATACAACTATCAATTTCACGTTTTGCACACAAGTTATGTGCGTTATCAAACTTGGATTTTAATATGCACGGATCCGTATAACATGAAGACGTTTTCCGTGTTTCTACTAGGTCATCGGACCATGTTCATGCAGTTTTTTGGTTATCATACTAATGAATTGTATTGCTAGCGATTAGACTAATTGGTGTCATCTGAATCCTCAACTCGTTCGGTATGCGAAACTTCGGTTGTTGCATTCTCAAGGTACATAAAGCCGTGTATATGGTAAACTTTTATAAGTTAGTTGTTACAATCAAGTCTATAGTGCGGATTTTGTTTGTACAAATGAGGTTCTGCAAACTTTTTGCGAACTTGCGGAGATCTATACCTGGAAAAATGCTCTCAAACGCACAACAAAATGTGGGTAATCGTCCACGGTGCTATAACCATCCGCAGCAAAGTAGCGTTAAACTGTTGGAGACTTGCGGCTAAAATCGCTTTTACGAGAATGGACAGCTTACAGCGACACTTAAGGAAAACTAGCACGGCATGATCATTAAGTCGTAAACGTTCAACTCGCCAGCTGTTAAAGGGCCTTTAGAAACAACCACGAAGTTATGTGTAAAGTTGGCATTATGAAATGAAAAGTCTGCATACGCATCATTAAGGAGCAACAAACATAAAATGCATC
The DNA here is from genome assembly GCA_036346225.1 of Platerodrilus igneus. Taxonomy (NCBI): domain Eukaryota; kingdom Metazoa; phylum Arthropoda; class Insecta; order Coleoptera; family Lycidae; genus Platerodrilus; species Platerodrilus igneus. The sequence continues at coordinate 15,356,654 of JARFIW010001599.1, forward strand.
AGTTACCGCTACTAACGACGATGGTGTAGAAATGGTTAGCACAGCGTTTAACAACCGTATGGCTAGCTATCGCATAAAGAACGCCAGTGTCGACGATGGAGTGCCGAGTTTCTTTGAAGCAGAAAGAGCGATTTATTCGATTAATAAATGAAAAAGAATACAACATACAGCAGTAAAAGTCTATTGCGAACTCTACGGCGTTTACACCAAAATGGGGAAGAAGTCCGATGTGAAACTTTAACACAAAAATGTGGTTATAACGTCTTCTAGTAATCTGGAAAATATGTACGAGGTCTTAAGCGAAACCATAAGAACAAAATCAGAGGAATTTGAAACATGAGTCCGGTTGGTCTTTGGAAAAGTGCTCTATTTAGAAATAAATATTAATAAGTATGACCCGATATGAGAAGTTCTAGGTTAAAATAAAAATTGTAAATATGTATTTAGAAATGTGGTTTACAAAATTTAAACTGTATTAGTAAAATTGTCTGTAATAAAAGTTTTAAGAATGGTTTTAGATTTTCTTTAGGATATGAGCTGCAGGAAAGTTTATAATTTAAAGGTGTGTGTAAAATGGTAAGGGTGTCGATTTTAAATCTGTTTACAGATTCGGATTCTACATAAAATTCTAGACAACAAGATGTGCTACATGTATAAAAAAATTTATAAGAACGCTCAAAAGTCGCTACAGGTAAGAAATCTTAAATGGGGTAGCTATTGGGGATGGTGCTATGTGAAAATTTAAAGAGATTTGGTAGCTTAGAAAATTCTAATACCAAAAATACATAAAAGACATCCATCAGACATCAGGAAACAAAAATCATGTTGGTCTGTGTTATTAGTGAATACTTAGATTTGTATTGAGTCAAATAAAGAAGCTGGAAACGATGTAGAATACAATATTGTACCTACAAACCATATTTTAATATTAACTAAAAATTGTAAATTAAATTAATTATCGTTAGGCAACTTGTTTAGACCGGAGGCTACTATTTAAAACATCTGCACTTCGTAGCTTTTGGATTTTAGAAAATAAATGATTCAATAAACCTATTACTAGATTAATCAACACTATCTTAAAATAGAGAACAAAGTTAAACAATTTTATCTAGAATCACAGGTTCCCACATTTTCATCACGATTATGCGAGGTTTATTACAGACTAAACTGGAATGTGGGTATAAAAGAGAGTATTAACCGGCATATGCTAAGGCAGAACCATTTCTAAATTAAAAATTAATAAGCAAATGTTAAAACAACCATACTTATGAAGGACATCCATACAATTACTGTTATAACGATGGTGTATAAGTGATTGAAATGTTTATGCAATCTGTACACTTCATGCGTGTAATTTCAATGTGTTAAGAAATTTGAACATTCGCTAGCGCTAATTTTGTTTCCATGCCTAATGTATTCAAAATTCTATGCAAACTTACAATTTTAAATATCAAAATGGAAGGTAATCTGAAATTAGAATGTGAGAAAATTCTAATATTGACTTTACACAAGATAGGACTACTGCCAAAATGTGCAATAAGTACTGGAACTTCAGTAGTCTTATGAGAAATAGCAAATGTAGGTCAGACTTTAATGTTAACTGAGGTGTGATTCAAATTGGTTAAGATCAAATACTAAAGTAAATCTGCTAACAAGGTCGCGATGAAATCAAATTTTGACTCAAAGTCGTATCAGGTTAGAGATCTTAAATGGGGTACTCACTGGGGTGATGCAATCTATAAATCAGAATTGGGTACGCTAGTAAAATTTAATATTAATTGAATACCATACACAGATACTTTAGTCTGTGTGAAATGTGAAAAGTTACTGCGGTGAAATAACTGCGGTGATAACAATGGTTGACTCGCAAGATGGAATCTAGATTAATTATTGATAACAATATGCTTTGTCATTGTATGATAAATGAGTGTCTGGAAGAATTTAAATTGGTCTGATTTAAAAAATCCCAGAAAATAGGATTTAAAAATTATAATTTATTGAATGATAAAATATTAAGGTAGACAAATGCGGATTTATGTTTTAAAGAGTATGTTATCCATCTGCCAGCCTTCTTCTTCTTACTCCTTCTGCAAAATTACTCTTAATTTTTTAAAAACACGCCGACACATCTTAACAGGAATATTTCATTTCGAATATGCTCTTTTATCTATTCGAGGTTGATTGGAAGTTCGATGTATACACGGCTTTTGGGATCCTTTCACAAAATAAAAATCTATTGGGTTGAAGATCGGGCGACTTCGAAGCCAGAAAATTTCACCACGTTTGGAGGTCACTAAGTGGTCAACATCAGTAGAAAACATCTTGCTTACAATTGTTAAACTGAAATTAAAGCTAGTTTTACTTCTGAGGATATTCCCTTTACCAATTGGCTAAAGTAAAACTTTACAAGTACTAAAATTAAATATAGTTGCTAGTTTTTACTTCTAAGGATATTCTCCTCTCTTATTAGGCTGAAGTGAAAACTTAAAAATACAGAATTCAATAGTGAACTAGCAAGTGTACCTACAAAATCCTATTTTATATTAAAAATGTGGTCATGCTTGAGCCGTTGTTTACACTTGAACGCAGATATTGCGCTCCTATTGGTAATCTGTTAAAGCCCGATTAACCAACAAAAACAGCTGTGGTGCTAATTGCCCTCTATCTACATTCATGCATGAAGCTAGACTTTTAACTATGTTAATACTTTCATAAGTGTTCAATTCCGAATGTGCGGACAACGACTTAATCAATCTAACGTTTTGTAATCTAATGGGATGGCTAGTTTCATATATATGTTGAGCCACTTGTGATTTCTCATAACCATGTGTTCATGAAATCGAGTCTTGACATTAGGTTTTGTTAGTAGTAACTGTAAAATGAGTAAAACAATAACCAAATTTTCACAGCTCAAATTGTTAAATTTAGAAATCAAATATGCGTATAAAAAACTAAGTGCTTTGGAACTGGAAACGTGTAGATTGCACTTAGCCCTTACGGTGAACCTGTCCGAGTCTGAATTTCATGAATTGTTGTATTTTCAGAGAACTAGCTTTGAAGTTAATAATCATAAATTGCAAAAGAAAATCGAAGTTTAAAAGTTAAAACTAAGTAAGCTTGTAGATAAATCACACAAACCCGTCAAATCTCTAGAAACAACACCTCCTGCTATAGTGGTTAATGAATCTTCCAAATGAAGAGGTGGCTTTCCTCGATCGTGGTCTTAAATTAGGTTTAAAGCATGTAAAAACACCTATTACTAATAGAGGTATTGAAAACTCGATTGTAAAATTAGAAGAAAGCACTAAAATTATATTAAAAGTGCTTGTAAAATTCAGCTTTCGAAACATTTGCATTCCAGAGCAAACACAATTTTAGAACAAACAAGAAAGATAATAATCTTATTATTAAAGAGCTCAGGAAGAAAGATTGTTATTATTTAAAAGCTGATAACGGCCATAAAATAACCATTCTAGATAAACACGATTATATTGATAGAATCGAAATTTTGTTATCTAATGGTGCTTACAGATCAATAGTCAAAAAACGTATAAATGAAAACATTCTAGGCAACATGAATAGATCAACAACACGGTTATGAAAGAATGTACTAAACGTGTCATGCCTACCTTGAAGTTCAAATTAACAGTTTGCAATCAGAAAATTCCAAAATTGTATTGCTTACCTAACATACATAAACAAGCTAAATCGATGAAGCCCATAGTGGTTAACGAATCTTCCAAAGTATTTAATAATGAAGAGCTGTCCTTCCTTGATCGTAACCTTAAATTTGATTTAAAACATATAAAAATACCTATTGAAGATATAGCGAGTATTGATAGCTCGATTGTAAAATTAGAAAAAGCACTAAAAATTGTATTAAAAGTGCTTGTAGAATTCAGCTTTCGAAACATTTACATTTCAGAGCAAACAAAGTCTCAGAATAAACAAGGAAAGACCATGTTATTATTAAAGAGCTCAGGAAAAAAGATTGTTATTATTTAAAAGCTGACAAGGGCCACAAAATAACCATTCTAGATAAACACGATTACATTGATAGAATCTAAATTGTGTTATCTAATGGTCCTTACAGATCAATAGTCAAAGAACGTATAAATGAAAACATTCTAGGCAACATGATTAGATCAACACGGTTATGAAAGAATGTACTAAACGTGTCACGCCTGCCTTGCAGTTCAAATTAACAGTTTCCAATCCGAAAATCCTAAAATTGTATTGGTTACCTAAGATCCATAAACAAGATAAATCGATGAGGCCCATACTGGTTAACGAATCTTCCAAAGTTTCTAATAATGAAGAGATGGCCTTCCTTGATCGTAGTCTTAAATTTGGTTTAAAACATGTAAAAATACCTATTGACGATATAGCGAGTATTGAAAACTCGATTATAAAATTAGAAGAAAAACACTAAAGATTTTTTAGAAGTGCTTGTAAAATTCAGATTTCGAAACATTTGCATTCCAGAACAAACAAAATCTCAGAACAAACAAGGAAATACCTTCTTATTATTAAAAATCTCAGGAAGAAAGATTGTTATTATTTAAAAGTTGACAAGGGCCACAAAATAACCATTCTAGATAAACACGATTATTTTGATAGAATCGAAATTTTGTTATCTAATGGTCTTTAGAGATCAATAGTCAAAAAAGGTATAAATAGAAACATTCTAGGCAACATGATTAGATCAACACTGAATGTACTAAAAGTGTCACGCCAGCCTTGCAATTCAAATTAACAGTTTGCAATCCGAAAATTCCAAAATTGTATTGCTTAGCTAAAATCCATAAACAAGATAAGTCATTGTATCGCCGACTTATCGATTATCCAAATGATTTTAATTAAAAATAGGATTACAAATGAATTTGTAAAATTAACTTCTCATTGTGTGTCTCAGAACTGCTTGCAGTTTAACCAAAAGGTTCATGAACAATATGAAGGGACAACAATGGAAAATAGTTTTTCACCGTTTATTGCAAATTTATTAATGTCTTATTTTAAAACAAAATACAAAGAAAACGCCTACTACATCCCAGGAGTGTGGATAAAGTATATTGATGATATCTTTGCCATTTTTGATACCTCAAAATCAAACGTTAATGATTTTCTAAAACAACTTAATTCACAGTTTCAAACTATTAAATTCACATATGAACTTGAAAATAATGAACAGTTGCCTTTTGTAAATACTTTAGTGATAAGGAAAGACAATAAACTATAGTTGATATTCATAGGAAAACAACCAATGTTAACCGGTTAATAATGTCTATATTAAATCATAGTTTTCAACACTATCTTGCTTCTTTTAACTGTTTGGTAAACAGAATGCTTATTTTTCCATTATACAAAGAACGATTCAGTATTAAATCATAGCAGTGTACATGGTTTCGAACCTACAGTGAATAACAATATAGTTAGAAAGTGTAATAACAGGATCAACACTCGCAAATCCACAACTTTACTACCTATAAATTGTTTAGAATACTTAAACTTTGTTAAATTACCCTTCCACAGTTCTACAAAGGGTCCTTGTAAAATTTTTAGGCAAATTAATTTCAAAAATTCAAACAAGATTAAGGATCTTTTGGAAAATCCAAAAGATAAAGTTGATAAGTTACTTAAGTCTAAGATTTACGAAGTAAATTGTTCTAGTTGCACTCAAAAATATATTGGGCAAACAAAGCGTAGTGTCAAGACTCGATTTAATGAAAGACATTTTAAATTTTAAACGCGGTGATTGTGAGAAATCACGAGTTGCTCAACATATTCATGAAACTAGCCATTTGTTTAGATTAGAAAGCGTTAGATTGATTAAGTCTTTGTCCACACATTCGGAATTAAACGGTTATGAAAGTATTAACACAGTTAAAAGTTTAGCTTCGCGCATGAATGCAGATAGAGGACAATTAGAACATTCACAGCTTTTTTCTTTGTTGGTTAATCGAGCTTCACTTAATTACCAATAAGGACGTAATATCTGCGTTCAAGTGTGAACAACGAGTCAAGCTTGACCACATTTTTAATATAAAATAAGATTTTTTAAAGACACTTGCCAGTTCACTAGTGAATTTTGTACTTCTTAAGTTTCACTTCAGCCTAATTGATGAGAGGAATATCCTCAGAAGTAAAGCTAGCTTTAATTTCAGTTTAACTGTCAGTTTAGCAATTGTAAGTTATCTGTTTTGTACTAATGATGACCACTTAGTGGCCGAAATACGTATTTAGAGGTGTTACATTAAAAAAAGAAAGTTGTGGCAGAGGGAGTTATACCTTTACGTTAAACGTCACGCCACAGGGTTTCTTTGATATTTGTAATGTGTACTATTTAGAAAATATGTTTATTCAAACTGAAGTTTCAACCTGTGGCAAGCGACCTATTTTTCGGAACGCATCGTCACTTAATGGTAAAACTGACTCTGCTCTTATTTCATCACCACGTTCAAACATATTTATGAAAAGAACATCACCATCTACTATTTAAATGATTAACAACATTATTTAAGCTTAATGCAAGTCGCAAGCTGATTCAATTATTGATTGTCTGAACTAAGTGCCACCTTGCAAACTTTATTGTGTAATTACCCAACAATATATAGGTAGCACAAAAAATAATACACAAGAAGAGTGTTACCAAATAGATATATATGGGTGCAGCGTTTAGTTTTAGCAATTAAAAGTTTTAATTTTGATACGTAATATTCAGATACCTTATTGGGCGAATGCAGTAGAATGTATTGAGGTCAAGATAATTTAACAAGGTTAGCGATTCGCTACTCCATAAATAATTTCATGTGCTTATTGTTCAGAGACCCACAAACATTTATTTTCTCAGAATAATGGTATCCATAACTTTCATAATTTAAAGTATCCTCGATGTTCTGATGTAACCTTTCATGTATGTGGTGCGATCCAAATAAACTGATGAAATATTCGTTCCAAGATAATTGCAGAAGTTACAACGAAATTCTGTTTTGTTTGTTGAAAGTGGGATTTTTATTTACATCATGTGTCTCGTTTTACAGATGTAGAAGAGGTTCTACTTGATTTTGAATGTTCCCAATCTCATAATAAATACTCATGAAAATCCTTGCAAAAACTTATCACAAACTAGTTTTCGCTTTTCAATCTTCTTAGTATAACATTTCGGTAAGTGAAATATTGAACAAAATATAAATACTTATCGTTCAATACCTATTTCATTTTCTCGTCTATAAGGACACAAAATTATTCATCTCCAGTTTTTATATTTCTGTAGAAGTACTATATTTCTAATCGTCTTTTAAATATCCTTCAGCACAGTTTTTTGACCGACAATTGTTAATAGTAACTGAAAATATTAATTTTTGAAGATGTCTATATTTACTATCTATTAGAAACTAGAGCATTATTGCAGGCGCAAGAATATACAAGATGCGTTCCAAAGCACTTTTTCAAAATTGAACATCTAGTAGCACCAGCTGCTAATGGCTGCCTGAGTTGGAAAGGTTCATCCTTCGTCGACGTCCTGTCAGACGCGTATGACAATCTAACTTGTAGAAACCGAGTGACTACGTAGTAAGCGATAGTGTGTTTGTTGCAGAGGTGCAAAAATGGATATCGAACAAGGAGTCAACATTAAATTGTTTTAAACTTGGTAGAAATTTTGCTAAAACACATCAATTGATGAAATAAGTTTATGGTGCTTTAAAGCTGGTTGTGAAGACGTAAATGATAATCAACATGTTGAGCAACCGAAGTAACCAAAGATACCATCAAAAGTGTGCGCAAATTCATCAAAGATCGGCTAAAATCTTTATTGAAATTAATGGAAATGGAATTGAATATCTCTTAAACATCAGTTTATAGCATTTTTATCGAACATTTGGGCCTCCAAAAGGCGAGATCACTATTTGTTCCGTACAAACGTGGTGCTATCAATACAAATCAGAAACCAAGTGCAAAATGGAAGCACCTTATGAACCTTATTCGAAAGAAACCGTTTGGAGAAGTGGAAAGTGAAGACAATATTGATTTGTTTCTACGATTCTAAGGGAATAATTCATAAGTAATTCTTTCACATGACCAGACGGTTGATGCTACGTTTTATCATGCTGTTTTGAAGGATTTGGTGCGGCGTATTTATCGTATTCAGACCGAATATTGTAAAGAAAAAAGTTGGCGCTTGTTGCATAACAATACGCCATCTCATCGATCAAAATTTTAACTGTTTTTTGGCCAAAAATCGCTTTTTTCCAAAAACCATTCACTGTTTCATCTGATTTAGCGCTGTGTGATTTTTAGCTATTCGAAAAAATGCATATGCCGATGAAAGGAAGGTGGTATACCGACAAACGAGCCACACAAAGGGTTTGCACCGACATTCTCAAAGACATTTTTACAGACGACTCAAAACACTTACATTTCATTTCGTACCTGTAAATTAAACTATCGCGTTGATTTCAAGGCCGTTTCAGTTTCTACTTACTTAAATATACGGTTTCGCCACACTTTCATTATTTCAAGTTTGGAATAGCTCATTTAGACAACGAACTTTGCTAGTCTTTTTATTTAACTTATGAGTCCGCATTTGATGTATTATACTTTCTGGTTTCTTATATAGGCAAGTGCTAGAATTCAAGAATATCCTGAATGTTGCTATTTAAATATAATTGAAAATCGTTTTTGGTTCTGTTGTTCTGCTGTCACTATATTTTTGAATGTTGGTTTGCAATCAAGCTTTCTACTAATACATTATTACACGTTTTCTTTATAAAGTGTACCTACCGATTATCATGCATGGAGCTCGTGGTTTAAATGATAAATTGTGACTGTACGGTTTATTGACTGTGAATTCAACCAGGCAGTTAGAAAGAAAAATCTTTATGCTGTCAGTAAATGTACAAGTTGTGTTACGATACCATTACTGTGTGCACGTGTTTGTTATTAGTTTTATTTTAATATAATGCTTAAAATGGCTATAAAACATACCATTACAAAATCGAAATACTGTTGTAAACGGATTTCAAAAATGTGTTTTGTTTTAATATTAATACTTCGTGTTTCCTTTGGGTGTATCTATTTGATATCTGTTGAAAAGTTACCAAAACTCACAGCCTACTTGAGGAAATATCATATTATGGTAATCAACAGCTATTAACTTGACCCTTTATATTCAATAGATGTTAAGAGCTTTGATGAATAGACTATTGTTGACTATTTTATGCTGTAAAATCTGTTCAATAATTTGGTAATTATATTTAAATGTATTACTGTAAATATAAATTTTTGTGTTTTATGTTTCAGTAGTTTCAATTTATACAGAGCTCGTCTGCGCCAATATAGTAAGCAATTAGGTAACATTTTGGTAGTGTTTATACATACGTTTATGCCACTGTGTAAATGTGATTAATTAGTTGTTTGCTGTGCCAATGCAGAATTTTATTAAATACAGTGGTTAAATGCCAATCCTAAAGTTTACGGCAATATTTAAGGACTGTACTGCTTTTATTTACCAAACACCCTTCAGTTTGATTGTTATTAATATTTATTAGAGTTATATTCTACATGTGTGTTTGTATTTAATTATCATTTCAGGTACAGATGTTTTTAAAAAAAGAATTGCTTGTGTGCTGTCGTTTTGTTTTTAGATCCACACAATCTTCGACTGTACTAGCATGCCATTAATCTTCTTTCTTTTTTTTCTCTCAATTACTACAATTCGGGTGAGCTCACTCCTTATTACTATTTCGTTCTTTTCTTCCGGGCCCGCTGGACTTACTGGTAACAACACTTGTTGGAAATGCTTCTTGCCCGTGTAAATCGCTGTATATAGTTCCAAGGTGACTATTTTGAATGAAATAAAGTTTTTCAAAAAAAATTAGTCTTAGTTCTTATTTTGAAAAAGCCTTGTTTACTTTGAAAGGCACCTTTTATTGTTTTACTAGATTTTATTTACAGACCTAAAGCTTGTAGAACAATTTTAAAATATTAAATTCAAAACAAATATTACATCTACCTAAGCGAAATTTCTAATGAAGTGTAGGAATGCATTAACTATCGGCCAGGAAAATTGTACCTAAGTGACGCCTAGTGACTGTGGTGGCTTTTTCATTGTGTGATGAAAACTTTCGAAATGTGTACGACCAACGGGTAAGTTTTAAAATTCATAATTTTTTCCGGTAATATTTTAAATCTTAGTACAACCTTACACGTATGATTTTTAGTTTTTATCGGATGTCCTTATGTTAAAAATTTATATTGTGGATATGTTCTCATGTTCTATTCATATAATGGATGGAGAACGTTTTAGTTCAAATTGAGATTGAAAAATATTAAAGAATTGACAACAATGGTCATGCACATGCACGATAACAACCCAACAGAGTTATCACGAAAGGTTGAATAGTTCTTATGCCGAATCTGGCTTAGTTCTAAGAATGATAAGTATATTTGTATCCCACTGTTGGAGGTATGTTACTGAATATTATCTTGAGTTCAAAACATTCTATCAGCCTATATTCTAACGTCGCAAGCGAATTATGAAGTATTTTAGAACTGTCTGCTTTTGTTGAAATTTAATGCTGTACATGTGGTTTAACAAACTTTATATTAAAAATTAGACTTGTAGAGAATTTTGTGAACAAAATGCACACTTCTAACAAAAAATAAAAATATATTCATTTTTATATAAAATTCCAATCTATTTAAGTTTCTTTAAAAAGAAAGGAGTTTAAAGTATTAGTTTGATTTCTAATAATTGCATGAAAAATAATGTTAATTCAACAGTACCTTTATTTTTAGTTTTGAGAATTCTGCCTAATGTCCATAAATATTTTCTTTTGTGCAAATGTAAAAGTTATTAAAAAGTATCTTTTCCGTTCTTTTCTTTTTGTTTTTGGTACATGAAATTAATTATTAAATAGGAATTTAACACGCTACAAATTCATCTTAGACATTGGATGTTTCAACAGCGACCGAGTCAAAGGTGAGGCACTAATTTAACTTAGTTATAACTTTCATAATAAAAAAAAGGGAAACCTCAAATGTCTGCAAATTTTTATTTTGAGTTTCCTGTATTGTCGAGGATTTCGTTGTTTGCTTGTTCCGTGTGATTGTGGTCTCGCATCTATCTCATTTAATGCAACTATGGGCGTGTTTCGCTGATTGTAAATGAGTTAAAGTTATATAAGGATTTGTTCCGATAAAGCTATGCAAATTTTAATTTACCGTTCAATATTTCGTTTTTGTTAGTGAAAGTTAATTTCAGTTTAAACTCTTCCTTTGTAAAAACCTGTCCTAGCTCCCCTTCCTTACTTCTTTTCCCGGTCAGTGGCGTCTGCGTTGTCATAAAAATTAATTTTATATTACTAACCCTCGCGCTCATGACTCTGAGGACCTGAACCCAACTAATCACATTCTCTTCCGAAGTTTTTCCAGCTGATTTGCTCATTGTTTCCATCCTCATTTAGCTGCGGGTCTCATTGTAAGTAAATTCTCTCATTAACACCCATTTGGCGCTTTTTAGGCAAGACTGTTTGAAACGTTCTGCCTACTGCATGCTAAGAAAAAAAGTGGTCCTCAAGGTATTGGGGTTAAAAAAACAGTTTCGGGAAATTGGACATGTAATAAATAGATATTAATCAACAGAGTGTACTCCACGAAAAGATCAAATTAATGTGCTATTAACTATTCAAGGAAGCCCTAGTATCTTCACCAGGCAGCTATTAGCTAAGGAACGCAACATTAGCCGAACCTTAGTAGTAATAATTGTCAAAGCGTAAAGGGTATATTCTTACAAATTAATAATCCTCCAGAAAATAGCTGAAGACGATTTTGATAGGAGACTAGAATTTTTGCAAACAAATGATAACTATTAGACAAAGACTATCTAAACATAGAATAGAGTATTTTTCAACCAAACTTCGTTTGGTTAATGAGATGGTCTAGTCTGTCGGTCGGTCTGTCTGTCTGTCCGTTGCACGGTCCCCGTGATGTTACAAGACATATAATATATGATTCTTATCCAGTTTTTTACGCTGAATACGAATACGCTATTCACTTTTCGATATTTCAATTATTAATCAAGATATTCGACTTTAAATACGAATTTTTACACATTACTATTTATTATTTTCGCGTACAATTAAATTTCAAATATTTAACACAAAGGTAAGTAATATTTGTTGAACTTAATGTCTAAGTTTGGTTGTGAGCCGTACATGCGGCTTAGACTTTTTTTCTTATAAACAGGGTTTTTGTTGAATGGTGAGGTAATCCGACAAAATTGTCGTTAATGGTTGGCAGACAGAATCTGCCCTAGATGGCGATGGTACTTTTAACACCTAAAGAAAAGTCTGAAGAATGGACAAAAACTGTCGGTGATTGAGTGATTAGATTCCACATTGTTTAAGGAAAGTCTCACTATTTGCAATATTTGTATTAAAGGCTACTACCGGATTTAACTATTCTGCTACTTAGTTCTCAGATATTGATGTCCTAAATATAAACCTCTAGTTTCAATAAGATGGTATGCTCTTCCATTTTGCAATATCTACCCATGAGTATCTAGATGTAGGATTTATGCGTACATAAAAAGATAAATGAATAGCAACCCAGATTTCCGGCATGTCTTTAAAACGGAACAGAAAAATGTTGAAGCGTTGAAGGTACAAATAAGACACGAGTGTAGGATAATGTACCCCGAACTAATTAGAAATGTGCAAAATTAGTTTCATTTGCGTTTACGATATTGCCAAATAATGAATGAAACCACATTTTGGCCATTTATTAAAGAAAATTTAGGTGAAAAGATTTTGTTTGATTTTTCAAATAAAACATTTTTTGTTTAATAATTTGCAAATCGCAACGAATAAAAATTTAAAATAGGTCTTTCAAAATTGTCAATTAAAGTGAAGGATATCATTGGAAAAATCGATTATGCAAATAGACGCATTGTATAAACAATTTTTTTTTATAAAAGGAAACACAACTTATATTACTAATTGATATTTTGAAACATTTTTCCAAAAACGTTACAGATACGCAGTTTTAGTGTTTTGTTATAAAAATAATTGAACTATGCAAATCATTAAGTAAATAAATAGTCCAGTCAATCTATGATTTGACGTCAAATAAATTGCAAACAAAGGATTTTCAACTCTACACGAATGGTAGTTTTATTTTGCATATACGTTCAAAAGTTTACCATAATCGGATCAGTCATGTGGTCAGAAATTGAAAAACAAAATGGCAGCTTTAGACATTTTACTTTATAACACGTTTGTAAGTATATCTCATAAACGGATCTATGAAATGTTATGAGACAAACGTCAAAATATTCAGTAATAATGACACAAAATAGAAAATATAATCAAAATTATTGGATGCAAAACATTAAAACTATTGGAACATCATATATATATATATATATATATATATATATATATATAATAGTGTTTTTCCGATAAAATGTTACAGTACAATTGGGATATTTTAGTCCAAAAAATTAAAATAAAATAATATTTTGCATATATTTAATTATAAATCGACGTTTCGGCAAGAGTAGTTGCCTTTATCAAGATTTTAATTGTTAATGCATAAATATTAACATTATAAACACAACCCTACACATCAGGGTTGTTTGTAATCACAACTGGTTAAAATACAAATATTGAAGCACCCAAAAGAGGATTATTTAAATTTAATTAATAAAATTACATGTTTATAGAGTAAACGACCAACTACGAAAAACACTATTATACTAGACTACTCCATTGACTATAAGTGGAGTTTATATATATATATATATATATATATATATATATATATATTACTCATATTTAGACCAGGGTAGAAAATTAATTAAGTGCATCAAATAATTTTAATCACCGTGTATAAGGAAGCTTTGGGAAAAGTACGCATTATTAAAACCGTGAAGCATAAAAATTTATTCGTTTCATTAAAAATAAGGGATTTAAATTATTCACTAGACGCTTTCTATAAAAAGAAGCAGAATTAAAATGCTCAACTTGTATGTAATTTAATTATTCCAAGTAAAGAAACAAATGGAAATTACGTGCAAAATTTATATTAATTAATTCAAGTTTTAAGTAAAGAGTATTACACAAAATGTACAAATAATAATTAATATTTAATTAGGATTCACTAAAATTTAAAGGGTAGAAGTCAATGCCATTCATCATTATTTTAATTGGAGTTAATTGAACGATTATTAAGGTATTACATGCATAAAAGCTTTTAAAAAACCCAATAATATTCAAATCGTAGAAGTGTTATTTAAAGTATTACGATTGAACACCTGCGTATTTTTAAATATCAAAATTCTAATAAATTCGAACTGATAAACAGGCAGATTCTGCGTATATTGCAAACGATCGGATAAACCGTAGCTTATATTAACGGGAAGGCTAGATACGGGGTTATTTAACTCACATATATGAATCCACGTGGACTGAAATATTCGATAATACAGAATATCGATTTGTACCATTCAGACCAAGGTAGAAAAGGAAGGAGAAAATGCGTCAAGCAGAGACACTAATAATTAAAGGCGTGATTTGTGTAGCGTCACGAGGGTCACGATTGGTTGAAAATAAGAGGCAAACATGAGAGGTGTAAAATTAACATTTCTATACAAAATTAATTAGTTATTCTCGGACGTGTTTGCGTGCCGTGTGAAAAATTTCTTAGATTTTCAACTGTCGCGTGTGCAAATTTTGTAGAATAGCGTGCCCGACTGTCGAAAAGGGAACGTAGAATGCGAAATTTTAGAAACTGGCCGTTATGGGGACAAAAGCGACGGGCAGGCTAGCTATTATATAAACCCATGATTATAGGTGTTTCGCTCTCTTAGGTTTTTGATTATTCGATGCTTTAAAAAGTGCTCTTAGACTTTCGATTTTGATTTAATACTTGAAACAGTTTGCACTTATATTTTGGTGATTATTGAATACTTTAAAATAGTTTGCTCTTTACGTGCTACGATACAAGTTGTTATGCATTAGTGCACTTAGAAAAGAAGATACAAGGTAATAAAGTTTAGTTATATTTGCGAGTATTACTGTACCAAGTATCCAAAGTTGTAACGATAAATGAATAAACAAAAGTAGGCAGTTTTGGGTATAGCCTGAAAGAAGTATGGATTTCTTTGCTATTTTTCGGGGGTGTTAATAATCAAATGTTATTCGTAATCGTGATTGGATCCACAAAACAAGATTTTGATATACTTAGATGAGGTCCTGAGAGGCCCTGAAACAACTTTAGATGAATGGTGGTGTAGAAAATTTTAAAAGGCGACCAGGAATCTGAGGACGGAAACATAACCCAGTTGGAATGGTAAAATTAGCAAGGACGATGTACGTTGAAGCCACGAGTGCAGTAACCTTCAGGTAAATTATACAAGTTTGTTCGAACTTTGATGTTTTTGTGTGTGTTGAATAACTTTATAATTTGTTTGCTAAAAAAAAAATGGACAGAAGTGAATTTGTACAAACAACAAAATTTTAATTTTAAGGTGAAATTTTCTTGTTTAAGTAAAAAGGAATATTTAGCAGTTTAAGTTCTTGATTATGATGAAAATTTGGGTCTGTCTTTGAGCTCAATTAGACTAACCTGTTTGATTAACGTAAAGGGGTGGGAGATGCTCCCTTTGTACTCAGACTCAGGTCTGCAAATATTGTTAAATTAACTAGTAGACATCCTACAAGGACTTTAATTCTGGATGAAAATTAAAATGATGACAAATTTAATCGTGAAATTTTATGATACTGAAATTTATGCTGAAATTTAATTTTGAAATTTTAATGTATTATGAATATTGATGTAAATAGAGTTAACGTTGATGTTTGTGGTAGCCGAGGCGGAAAGAGTAAAGAGGCGATTTGCAGAAGAGAATCACAGCAAATCGTAGCGCCCAAAAGCGAGGCTCGAGTTCCAAAGAAAATTTTTGTGATTTTATTCCAGGAAACTGGCGAGGCTTTTTGTACATTTCACAGCATTTTATGACGCCCAATCTGTGGGGCTCGATTTGAAAACCTTAGTTTAAGATTAATGGTGAGGTTTCACAGCAATATATATATATATATATATATATATATATATATATTGTCGTGGAAATTATAGGTTAAGAAGGATATAGGTCTAGATAATAAATCTCTAACAACTGTGTATATAGGAAATAACAACAATTTATTTACACGCCAAATTAATCAGTTTAGATAGTGAAAACGGACGGTTATTAAGATATTTTTGTATTTCTAAATCAGAAGGTTAAAATTGCATAAAGGGGGAAAGCTTTAGAGTACATGAAAACTCAAGGATACGCATAAGTAGTTGTAATAGTTTAAATCAAGCGCATGGTATATGAAACGGTCAATAATTTAATCGCATATTTCCATTTAAATAAACGAAACGTTCGTTATACAAATCCTAAGAAACTCAAACTCGAAAACTCGGAATTATTATTTTAAACAGACAATTTGCTTCAAAGAAACCCCTCAGAGTTAAATGTCAAGTTCAAGGAACTGAAATACGTTGGGACAAAATTCTAGAGAATCGTTTGCAACGGTCGGTGCGACATGCTGCTAAGATAACAAATGCTTTGAAGACAAAGTGAAATGAAATATCTATAATGTAAAACAGACAGAGAACACGCATAATAAAATGTTGGTTACAACACAAGTCTAAAATACACGGTAGATTTGAAGGCCAACAACAATATCGATTTTCTGTAGTTTGAGAGGGGTTCTAAAAAAGACAATAAATATGGATGAAACAAAGAAAGGTAGCTAGGGGGTTGAATGTTAAAACGGGGGAAAGCAATACAATTGGTCGAAGGCTAGCAGTTTTGAGAAGCTCGTGTCTGTTACATGTTGTTGAGCAAATTTCTATGTAACAGCACGAAAAACTTGGAATTTATCAGACGTTGAAGTTTGTTACAAACAAAATTTTGAGAATCGGTTTAGAAAATAAGCTTTTCTATAAAAAAGAGGGTTTCGTGAGGGGTATTGAAAAGCGTATAAATACACTGGGAGAATTATTAACGCTCTCTTACATCTCTTAGATCTTATATCGCTGAGATCTCGTACTTACTTGCTATTACGTGCTGATTGTCGCTTATTAGTTGAATTTTTATACAACATCCTATTGAAAAGTGTTTAAAAGCTGTTAGTAACATACCGGAAATGTATTAAAAGTATGATTTGCACAAGTGGGTGATAGCTTATCAAAGCTTATCACGATACAATCTAATGATAGAATGGTACTTGGGTAAGCGAATCGAAAAGTTTTAAACTAGTATGCGTGAAGTGTAGTGGTTATGGAAGGTTTAGCTTGGTCAAGACAATTATTCGGGTAGAAATACTAAAAGCGGTTGCAGAGATTTGGATAGCGAGGGGTGATCAGTTGGATCCAGGCATAATCACGAGGTGTATGGACACAACGACGAGGGTTTTGGAACACATCTTCAGAGGTAACGATGAACGAAGCTTACTCCAGGTAAAGAAAATTAATTTCTTGCTTTTGCTTGATCATTTGTGCTGGTATTTGGTGCTTGAGTGTTTTGACTTATTGGGGGTGTATTTGATTACTATAAAAACTCATTTTAAAGGGGTATATGTAAAGGACAATCGATATTGATTATTTAAAAATGTTTATTAATGATATAAAAATGATGTTGTAAGGAGTAAACGGGTCTTTAGTTTCAATTTAAACAAAAATGCAATCTGCAAAAGCATTTAAAGTAACTGGGTTATACTGAGCTCAAAATAGACCAGAATAAAAATCAATTTAGGGTTGCACAACGGGCCCATCTACTCGTCTAAAATAAAATTGTTGAAATATATTAAAATCATGAAATTTTAAAAGATTTAAAGATTGAGGTGGTAACAGTTTTATCAAACTGTATATACTAATGTGTAAATATTTTTTTACTAATGGAAACTTGTTAAATGTGTGTAAATAAAAACGTTGTATGTCTTGTTGCATTATTTGAGTGGTAATTTCATTTGACTGTGTTTGTGAGAAAGGAATGTACTTAGGATGGTAGGTATTCAAGAAGAAGCAGATTTTTGAGCTAGCCAGGGTGTGAAGAAATTAGGAGGCGTTCCAAAGGTATTGTAAGAAATTTTTTTATTTTCAGAAAATATTATGTTGGCCCAAGCGTGAGCTTGATTGGGGTTTAGGGAGAGCTCGATTGTTATCGATTTCCGCGGAAATTTTATGGCACCCAATTCGTGAGACCTGAGATTGGTTTAGAGGAATCCACTGCAATATATATTGCTGTGTAACCTCTCATCTTTGCAGGTACTGGCCCTTTAAAAAAAAACATTCGAGCCCCACAGTTTGGGCGTCAAGAATGCTGTGAAACCTTTTAAATTACCTGGTCCGTTGATTCCTTCTGTTAATCGCCTCGGCTGCTCTTCTAGATAACTTCCATTCTCAATCATAAAAATTAAACAACACATTCCTACCACAAACATCAACGTTAACTCTATTTACATCAATATTCAGAATACATTAAATTTTCAAATTAAATTTGAACATAAAATTCAGTTTTAAAAAAAAGTTTCCGGATTAATTTTATTATCATTTTACTGTGCATCCAAAATTAAAGTCCTTGTTGAATGCCTACTAATTAATATAACAAGATAAGCAGACCGGAGTCTGAGTATAAAGGGAGCATCTACCACCCCTTTACGTTAATTAACCAGGTTTGTCTAATTGAGCTCAAAGACCTACCCAAAGTTTCATCCTATTCCCGAACATCAAAACAAATTACCCTTTTACTTAAACAAGCAAATTTCATCTTAAAATTAAATTTTTATGGTTAGAAAAATTCCACTAATGTCCATTTAAAGTAAATCAATTATAAAGTCATTCAATACACACAAAAATGTCAAACAAAATAGTACAATTTACCTGAAGGTTATTGTCCTCGTAGCTTCAGTGTAATCGTCCCTTTTGTAAATCACACCATTCCAACCGGATTCTATTTACAGCTTCATGTTGTCAACGCTTTAAAATGTTCTCCATCACCATTAATTTAAAGTTGTTTCTAGGCTTTTCCGGAACTCATCTGTGTATATCTGCCTCTGGTTCAGTGGATGCAGACACATTTACGAACCATTTAGTCATTAACACCCCGCAAAATAGCAAAGAAATTCATACTTCCTTTTACCAATATTACCAATATACGCCAAAACTGCCTACTTTTGGGTATACATTTGTCGTTGTAAATTTTACTAATTGGTACCGTGATAATAAACTTTTATTACCTTGTATCTAAGTGCACTGAAGTACATTCATGTTAGCACGTAAAATAACCAACTATTTTGAGTCACTAAAATATACTAGCACACTTTAAATTATTTAATCAAACTAAAATGCACTGTTTAATATCAAGTCGCGGATGCACGAGCTTTTAACGCATCGAATCGTCGAAAGTCTAAGAGTCTAAGAGAGAAACACATATTCCCGCCTGTATATATAGCGAATAGCCGACACGTCGCTTTGTTCCCTAAAACGGGTAATTCAACGAATTCCTCATTCTACGTTCCCAGTCTGTAGCCTGCACGTCGATTTTTATGAATTTAGTCCTCACCCCATTGAGATCTCAGAAAATTTCAACACGGCCCGCAAAGTTGTCCGAGAAAACTAATTACTTTTATACAGAAATTGTTGTTCTACCTCTGATATATGCATCCTATTTTAACCAATCGCAACCCCTTGACGTTGCTTAAATCCCGCCCTTTTACAATATGTGTCTTTGCTTGACGCATTTTCTCTTTCCTTTTCTAACCTGTTCGTATTGGTGCAAATTTAGATTCTTTATTATCGATTATATTTTAGTCCACGCGGACTGTTATCTGGGTTTAATAAACCCGTATCGCACATTCTCGTGAATACTAAATCCCGGTTTCTCCAAGATTCTTTGAAACATTAATTATTTGCCAAATTTACGCAGAATGAGCTTTTTAAAAATACGCAGGTGTTCTGTATTTCCTGCAAAAGCATCTGATCGTTTCCAATATCCTTAGAATCAACATGTTTATCCAAACAAATTAACTTGAAATTGCCTTTTAAAAACACGCAGGTGTTCAAACGTAACATTTTAAATAACCTTCCTACGATTTGACTATTATTGGGTTTTCACAAGCTTCTATAGGTATTATGTTATTAACGGTTTAATTAACTCCAATTAAATTGATTTCTATCCTTTCATTTTTAGCGAATACAACTTAAATATTAATTATTATATGTACACTTTGTTTTACTACCGGTTACTTAAAATAGGGTTAATTAATATAAACTTTGCACGTAATTTCCATTTGTTTAGGAATAATTAAATTATCCACTGCGCTTTTCAATACTGCTTCTTTTGATGTAAAGCGTCTTATAGATAATTTAAATTTCTTATTTTACTGAAACGACCGAGTTTATTTATGCTTCAAGGTTTTAATAAAGCGTATTATTTAATGAAATTCCTTATACACGGTAATTAAAATTATTTGATTTGATTATTTAATTTTCTACCCTGGTCTAAATATGAGTATTTTCCCCTATTTGAATACAAATAATCCCACTTATTTGAATTCAAATATAAAGCATTTAGACAACCAAAAATATTTAGAAAAAATTGCCTATCTCTCTCTATCCTTATCTATCTAACTTACCTACTTTGTCTCCAATTCAAAAAAATATTTACAGCTACCCTATCCTATTCCTAATTCTCACCTAATTCTATAAACTGAAATTATCCCTAACTTCATCCTACTCATCCATCTAATCCTATATACATCCTATATACCTATCCTATTCCTAACTTTTAACTACTCTTCACTATACTTTACTTCCCCCTACCTAATCCTATATGCCTATCCTACTCTTACTCTATTCCTAACTCTCCACTAATCTTATATAAAATATCTATACTTAACCTATCTTATTTTCTTCCTACATTTACTCTTTATCCTCATCCTAAACCTATTCCTAATTATCTCCCATATTTATCCTATACCTAGCTCTATTTTCTATAAACACTTACTTCTACTTTTCTATATACACCTATTCTATCCCTTGTTCTATATCTATACTAAAGTTCACCTATCTCTATCCTTTGTTCATTAAGTTATTTAAATCTAACTCTCTTCTTGACCCTCCAAGTCTTCCTTCTTACCATCCTAATACTCTTCATCCCTATCTCTCCCCCTTCTATATCTATACTTAACATCTCTATTATCTCACATACAATAAACTTATCATCCCTCTTATCCTGACTCTTAAATATTACTTCTTCTTCAGTCCCTACACTTGTCTGTTTCTCATTTATTCTTGTTTCCCTTTCTGCCGACAAACCAAACGATACTACTTTACAATTATCGATTTTTCCCTCTATGGAAAACCCTACGTACCTTCTAGAATCTTTGTGTAATGGAATCAGCCAGAATGAATTCCTTAAATCTAATTTACTAAAAATAAACTTGCCACTTAATCTCGTCAAAAGTGTGTCCATGGATGGTGGACAATGGAATTGCGGTTTGGTCCGTTGGTTAATTTTTCGTGCATCTAAACATAAACGAATGCTATCATCCTTTTTCTTAACTACCACCAACGGATTTATGAAATGAGTGTTCGATACCTCTATTATGCCATCTTCCAACATTTTATTTAATTCTGCCTTTACCTGCTCCCGATATGCTGCTGGAATTGGATAAACCTTTGCGTTGAACGGTTCTGAATTATCCACTTCCAATCTGTGCTCATAGCCTAACGCTGTGCTTGCTTCTACCCCACTAATTCTGCATGTTTTCGTAATAAAGCTTGAACCTCTACTCTCCTATCCTCTGGACATCTTATCGTGTTGATCTGTTTACCTTCATCATCCTCTACCTCTACTACATTAATACTAAACCCCGTGTCATCCTCTGTGACTTCATAACTGCCTTTCCATGGCACTACCCTATCCTTAATTCTTATTACCTTCCTTTCCATATCTATCAAAACCCCTAACTTCATCATACAGTCAACACCTAAAATGCTCTGAAACTTCAGTCCAGGTACAATTACAAACTCCTGTTCACAGCTTAAACCTCCTATATCTATCCTAAGCACCACAACACTATTTACTACAGCAAACTTCTTTTATTTGGAGCTACTAAATGGCTACGTTTTATAGGCATAATTCTATCACAAACCTTATCCCTAATTTTGCTGACGAATTCCTCCGATATTAAACTCGCCTCTGCCCCTGTATCAAGTAATACTTCTACATTATTCTCAAAAATTTCTAAATTAATAATTGGCAAACATAATTTTCCTCAGTTTCTGGCTCTACTTCCTCCTCAATTTTGAAAAATTCACGTGGATGTTCGTATACATTTACACAGAAATCTAGTGGTCTGTCACGTTCTAAAAATCCTGTCTCGTCCTGTTTTCAGTGCTTGGTCCTGGTTGTCCTTCTACAACCTGTGCGTACGTCCTCCTCGTGTTAATATCCGTGTCCCTGTCTCTATTCGGCGTGCTGGTCACAGTCCTGTTTACTTCCGATAAACTGTTCTGTCGCGTGTAACTAGGTCTTGGCGTCGGTCCCCTAGTCGCACTATTGCTCCTGTATTCCTGTCCTCGTCGTTCCCAATTCGGTCGAAAATTTCTGTTGTAGTCAGGCCGTCTCGGATAATTCGGTGTCCTGTTGTCAAACCTAACTGTGTTAACGTTTCGTTCTCGTATCTCTCTTGTCCGTCCTACACATACATCGTCATATCTCTGCAAATACTCTAAAATGTCTCCCGTTCTGTGATGTTTTGTAAGGCCACGTGTTGTCTAATTTCCTGTTCAAAATGTCGTGATAGGTACTTGATAATCTGTCTGTCCGTCAATGGTGGATTCAGTTGTTTGGCCACACTGTACTTGCGGATGGCATATTGCTCCTAGAACCTGCAAACTCTCCCTTAAATTTTCCTGTAATCAAGTCGTCCCTAATCTGATCCTGTTTGTGATCACTCCAGTAATGTTGTAAAATTTGTCTTCAAAGTCCTGATACGTGTCTATGTCCTGTCCTACTAAATTGTACCATGCTTCCGCGTTGTCCTTTAATAAAGCCTTTATCGTATTTAGTTTAGTCTGTTCGTCAAATAAATTTCCCACTAGATTTCTTACACTATTAATAAAAATTTGTGGATTTACTCTGTTATCGCCATAAAACTTCATGTGTTGGTCCAATGATACGCTACCTGTATAAAATCTAGGACCATCCCCCGTTAAATTTGACATGTTGTATTTAATACTACTAACTTCGCGTTCTACCCTGCCTAACTGATCCCTACATGAGTCCGTTACTTCAGTCATTTTACGTTTATTTCTTCTTCACAGAAAATGCGTACTTCGGACCTTAAATGTCCCATTTCCTGTCGAAGACCTGTAATATCACGCTCATTTTTTCAACCCTATTTTCTACTTCCCCCAGTTTCACGGTAAGACTATCTTTAAATTCTGTAAATTCTTTAGTATTTTGTTCAATTTTCCCGCTTATCTGCTCTAATTTTTGGTTGGACTCCTCCCTCGCTCTATTAGATTCTTCCCTAGCTCTATTAGCTTCATCGCTTAGCAGTTCTAATTTTCTATTGGATTCTTCCCTAGCTAATCGCAGTTCCTCTAACATTCTCATCATTAACTCGTTTCCTTGATCCCTGATTCCGTCCTCGACTGATCTCTACTGCCTCCAGCTTCTTCCATTTTCGAAATTTTCTCACACAATGCACTATCGTCACTTCCAATTTCCACTCCTTGACTCCTTAACCACTCCTTTCTCTGCATACGTTCTACTCACTCACACACTCTAAAATACTCTTAAATTTATACACACACCGAAACTCTCTCTCAGATCGCCAGTTTCCTGGAATAAAATAACAAAATTTTTATTTGGAACTCGAGCCTCACTTTTGGGTCGCCAAGAATGCTGTGATTCCTCTCATATCTCTGCAGGTACTGGCCCTTTAAAAAAAAACATTCGAGCCCCACAGTTTGGGCGTCAAGAATGCTGTGAAACCTTTTAAATTACCTGGTCCGTTGATTCCTTCTGTTAATCGCCTCGGCTGCTCTTCTAGATAACTTCCATTCTCAATCATAAAAATTAAACAACACATTCCTACCACAAACATCAACGTTAACTCTATTTACATCAATATTCAGAATACATTAAATTTTCAAATTAAATTTGAACATAAAATTCAGTTTTAAAAAAAAGTTTCCGGATTAATTTTATTATCATTTTACTGTGCATCCAAAATTAAAGTCCTTGTTGAATGCCTACTAATTAATATAACAAGATAAGCAGACCGAGTCTGAGTATAAAGGAGCATCTACCACCCTTTACGTTAATTAACCAGGTTTGTCTAATTGAGCTCAAAGACCTACCCAAAGTTTCATCCTATTCCCGAACATCAAAACAAATTACCCTTTTACTTAAACAAGCAAATTTCATCTTAAAATTAAATTTTTATGGTTAGAAAAATTCCACTAATGTCCATTTAAAGTAAATCAATTATAAAGTCATTCAATACACACAAAAATGTCAAACAAAATAGTACAATTTACCTGAAGGTTATTGTCCTCGTAGCTTCAGTGTAATCGTCCCTTTTGTAAATCACACCATTCCAACCGGATTCTATTTACAGCTTCATGTTGTCAACGCTTTAAAAATGTTCTCCATCACCATTAATTTAAAGTTGTTTCTAGGCTTTTCCGGAACTCATCTGTGTATATCTGCCTCTGGTTCAGTGGATGCAGACACATTTACGAACCATTTAGTCATTAACACCCCGCAAAATAGCAAAGAAATTCATACTTCCTTTTACCAATATTACCAATATACGCCAAAACTGCCTACTTTTGGGTATACATTTGTCGTTGTAAATTTTACTAATTGGTACCGTGATAATAAACTTTATTACCTTGTATCTAAGTGCACTGAAGTACATTCATGTTAGCACGTAAAATAACCAACTATTTTGAGTCACTAAAATATACTAGCACACTTTAAATTATTTAATCAAACTAAAATGCACTGTTTAATATCAAGTCGCGGATGCACGAGCTTTTAACGCATCGAATCGTCGAAAGTCTAAGAGTCTAAGAGAGAAACACATATTCCCGCCTGTATATATAGCGAATAGCCGACACGTCGCTTTGTTCCCTAAAACGGGTAATTCCAACGAATTCCTCATTCTACGTTCCCAGTCTGTAGCCTGCACGTCGATTTTTATGAATTTAGTCCTCACCCCATTGAGATCTCAGAAAATTTCAACACGGCCCGCAAAGTTGTCCGAGAAAAACTAATTACTTTTATACAGAAATTGTTGTTCTACCTCTGATATATGCATCCTATTTTTAACCAATCGCAACCCCTTGACGTTGCTTAAATCCCGCCCTTTTACAATATGTGTCTTTGCTTGACGCATTTTTCTTTCCTTTTCTAACCTGTTCGTATTGGTGCAAATTTAGATTCTTTATTATCGATTATATTTTAGTCCACGCGGACTGTTATCTGGGTTTAATAAACCCGTATCGCACATTCTCGTGAATACTAAGTCCCGGTTTCTCCAAGATTCTTTGAAACATTAATTATTTGCCAAATTTACGCAGAATGAGCTTTTTAAAATACGCAGGTGTTCTGTATTTCCTGCTAAAGCATCTGATCGTTTCCAATATCCTTAGAATCAACATGTTTATCCAAACAAATTAACTTGAAATTGCCTTTTAAAAACACGCAGGGGTGTTCAAACGTAACATTTTAAATAACCTTCCTACGATTTGACTATTATTGGGTTTTCACAAGCTTCTATAGGTATTATGTTATTAACGGTTTAATTAACTCCAATTAAATTGATTTCTATCCTTTCATTTTTAGCGAATACAACTTAAATATTAATTATTATATGTACACTTTGTTTTACTACCGGTTACTTAAAATAGGGTTAATTAATATAAACTTTGCACGTAATTTCCATTTGTTTAGGAATAATTAAATTATCCACTGCGCTTTTCAATACTGCTTCTTTTGATGTAAAGCGTCTTATAGATAATTTAAATTTCTTATTTTACTGAAACGACCGAGTTTATTTATGCTTCAAGGTTTTAATAAAGCGTATTATTTAATGAAATTCCTTATACACGGTAATTAAAATTATTTGATTTGATTATTTAATTTTCTACCCTGGTCTAAATATGAGTAATATATATATATATATATATATATATATATATATATATATATTATGCTGTGATAAGGGGTTGTTTAAGGGTGTATTGTATAGCAAAGGTCGTGCAGGAATTAGAAATCATAATAGGAAGCAGAAAACTGCATTTATTTAATAGAAAATTGAGCAATTGAGATAGTTTGTAAATAGTAAGCAGTCAACACCCTGTATATAAAGTATAAGTAGTTTTAAGCGATGCAAATAGGCACATCTTAGGGCAAGAAGACGCATAGTTAGCATAGAAGTAAGTAATACATGCATTAAGTAGATAACGAATATTTAACACCTTGTAGATAGAGTTTTAGTTAATTTAAGGAATGCAAATAACGATATTTTTCAGTAGAAGCACGCGTATTTATAAGTAAGCATAATAGAGGTAATTAAACACGCATTCAAAAGAATTCAAATCAGTTATGATAATACAGAGATAAGAAATAAAGCTTCAAGAAGCATAGTGAAAATGCGTACAAACAATTAACCATTTTGATAAGTAAAACACCGCATGTCTGATAACGAGGCAGCTGCGAGCAAACAACAATTACTTGGAGGCAGAGAATGTTACATCAGACACTACTTTAAATGCAAAGACTTGATTGGTTAAAATTAGCGACGGGCTTGTAGGCCATGCCCACAGACAATGTGGGATATCAAGTATATATTAACAGCGACAGTGATAACGAACTCAGTTCTCAACTCAACAAAGGCCAAGGTGCATCACTCTGAATGTGAGAGTAACACGTAATAATATTTAAAAGTGAAAATTGTTTAGGTGACAGATAGTGCGACGAAGATGAAAATTACTATTGCCGATTAAACGTAAGTAGATTTTGGGGAATTTATTTAAACTAAAATATAATAGTAATAGGGCTTTAAGTTTGGGTACGAACAATCTAAGTCTGACGATAATATTCTAAGTTGGAGGCTGGTGTATAATAATTTAAATGACATTCTGAGTCCGGTGATAAAAAATAACAAGTCTAAGTTGGAGGCGGATGAAAATATTCTGAGTCCCGGGAGTATAGAAGGTATCTGAATTGATGAAAATAAATTCTGAGCCTGATGAGAAGAAGTAATAAGTCTAAATGAGACGACAATAATTTGGGGTGCATAAGTCTAAGTTTAACAATGGTAGTTCAGAGGGTGATGACAATAATTTAAATGCAATGGTTCAAGCGTGTGGATAGATAATATTTCGAATGGGTATATAATAATTCTGAATTGGGGAAGAATAATTTTGATCCAAATGGATGGTATAATGCATGGAAAATAGTGGTTGATAATGGATGCGTCGGTTGCGAGAAGGAAATAACAAAGAAAACAGACCAGGTTAGATTTTTAGTTTTAAGACATTATTTTTTTATTTGAATTTAAATATTGAATATTGAATTTGCTTATTTAATATAAATTAATTTGACGAAGTCAACAAAACAACGAACTTGCATACGTATAAAGTGCGTTATATGATAAAGGGGTTTTGAACGTTTCAGCCTTCTTTTTATAAAAACATAGGTTTTTTGCTGACTTTAGATTGATTGAATAGCATATGATTTTTGAGATAAATGAGATTTACAACATTAATTGATTGAAAAGTGTATTTTAAATAATTTACAAAACCTGTACATAATATTTGTTTTCATTATATGGAATTGAATTAACTTTATTTTATAATTCAAAGTGAAACCTAGTCGAGGTCAAAAGATAAAATTTGTGGGAGTGTAATTTGATAATTTAAAAAGAGAGGAGGAGTCAAGTAGAATACGCCATTGATATCAAAGAAGGCGTTATCATATCAAGTTTTGTTATTGGTCGACACAAAGTCGGTTCAGGATAAAATCCTGTTAGTTCCTGGAGGAAGTTCATAGGATAAATATTTGACGGCCCAACGTCGGGGCACGATAATTCCTGTTTATTCATATACATATATATACATACATATATATATATATATGTATATTATATATATATATATATATAATAGGAATATAAACTTATAGTTGAAT
Organism: Platerodrilus igneus; assembly: GCA_036346225.1. Classification (NCBI taxonomy): domain Eukaryota; kingdom Metazoa; phylum Arthropoda; class Insecta; order Coleoptera; family Lycidae; genus Platerodrilus; species Platerodrilus igneus. The sequence goes on from JARFIW010001599.1 coordinate 15,384,921, forward strand.
TTTTACACTCCACCTGCATTTACAACTTAATAATTTTTAAAACGAAGAATCACTTTGCTAGAATTATAACAAAATTGTGTTGAGCATAAATTTTATGATTGTTTACAAAAACTCACCCAAGCGGCTTTGTTCTACAACTGATCTTCAATGTCTTCATAAATGTCAATTGCACTGTTGAAATTACTACAACTTGTTCCCCTACAGTTGTCACAAGTAACTCCACATGGAATTCCGTTTCTTTTTGCACGAGCATCGTCTCGTAGAACAATCACTACTGCGAGTACATTTTAAAATAGTCAATAGCTATTGTGGAGCTGGTGGCAGATCAGTTTTCACTGGCGTCAGCTGTCCTTGATTCTATTTCCATCCCCATAACTTTGCATCGCTGTTTTTGCTTAACCATTCCTGTATCTAGCAATATACTGTGCTTCAGTTGGGTAAGGTTTTCTGGTTTCAAATATGTGGATTTTGCTACAATCTTGTCGGTGAAAAGGTGTACTCGAAGTAAAGTTAGTGTATCCTTTGATGTTCCGCCAAAAAGTAAAGTTAAAGCATTTATTCCAGCTTCACGAATGGTGTCATGTGAAACGTTTGTACTGAGAAATTTAACAGCCAGATTTCTAAAGGTAATGTTTTTTTTTACCAACTGTAGTGGTAAACCTTTTCCAATGCTGAATACTCTGGATGTGGTATCACATCCACCCAGAGCATGAATATACAACAAGTTGTTACATACATCGAAGCCTAAATTTGACTGACATTTTTAAAATCAAAGCAGAAAGGTATGCTCTTTTGTTCCCTTTTAGGAAAATGTTTCAGATTTACAAGATATAAAATACAATAGCAAAACTAATATGTCCGTGTCATCAGCTACTACAACTATCAAATCCATTAATTCTTTTTCTAGAGCGCATTTAACAATCAAAATGTCAGCATCGCTCTCTGCTGTCAGTGTTTCAATGTTGTTTTTTTTAAAGACTTTATCCAAAAGCAGAATCATCCTTAATTTGTTGTCTGGGTTGGTCAAAAAATCTTCTTTCTTAATCACCAGCGTATAATTTTTATCAAAAGTAATTCTTGCCCCTGTTTTTCCTGCAAGCCTTTTTTGTGAGTTTCATCTTTTGTAGTATGTTGTGTGTAGCCATCAAAAACAATTGTAGCTCCGGGATATTTATTTTATACATATTCAACATAAGACATTGTAAATATGTTCGTATGAAGTGCCAACTCTCCAAGGAATACGATAGAGTAAAGTTCCGCCATCTATAACATATTTTTCATTTCCCTGCAGGTTTGCTTGTGTTCTTGCAGATTCGCCAACATTCTTTACAATGACTTGAACAAGAGCTGGCTTATTTGCGGTTCTCATTAAACCATGCTCATCAAAAAGTGCTGATGGAAAAGTACACAGCTCATGAGAGAAGAGTTGGTGAAGATCCACTTGTAGTGACTGTGATGTGAGCAATAATCTTTGGAACCACAAATGATGGTCAATACTGTCAAGTTCGTAACCAAGAACTGCCTTACTCTTTTGTAGAAAAGTAACAGCTTGGTTTCTTTATTGACACCAGGACGTTACGGAATAGATCGATTAATCATGAACAAAATATGGATGTAATTTAGCTTGTTGTGACGGTGTGTTGGGATGTTGGTAGTTGAACGCAGTGCGTATCACGGGTCCTTTTACCGATTTTTTAAACAACCTCTTTGTTTTTAAACAAAAACAATTACTGTTTTGGATGCTATTGAATTGAACTAGCACTTTTATAAAAAGGAATTTTAATTTTATTATACTAGATTTATGTACCTATACACTAAATTTTTAACACAACACGACTATTTCTCAAATGAAGACGTATTTATTACATATCGATGGTCTCAAATCAATACCTCGTAAGTCCAAAATTGGGAATAGAAACTGTTCTCCAACTATGCCATCTATTTAAATATGACAGTGCTACAAAAATACGTTAGCGATAAATTGGCGCCAAATCAATACCACGTAACTCTAAATTAGTTAAATGTCGGTTCAATACCTTGTAAGTCACAGATCTGTGTTGTAAGTCACCATAGTTCATAGCAAAATAGATAATAATATTATTAATTAAACATTATTTTATTATATCATAATTACTTTAGAAAATGATTTAAAATCAATTTCCTGTTTTATTTTTATATGTACTTTCCAGTTATTTAATTGTAATTTTAAAATTAGTTACAAGATAAATTTTTATCTTTTTAGTAAAGAAAAATGAATTCACGTTCTAGAAGAATTCTCGATATGTGCAATAAAGAAAATAATCCAAAGAAATTAGCCAAAGATGTCTACAGAACATCAGATGATGCTATGCTAGCTGACAAAGAAAATAATTGATCTACTTTTAATGTAATGGGCATGCCAATTGATTTCATACATGACAGTTTCTTAGAAAGTCTGGACCCTGCTACAATGGAGATGACTTTAACTGGAAATTTTTGTTTCCTAGATGATGAAATAAGTCAAGCTGTAAGCAGCATACAACGTCCACATAGTACCTACTCCGATTCAGCTCAGCTAATTTCTGATCAAACTTTATCTGTCGCACCGGCAAGTCTATCGGAAGTACAGAGGTATAAGATGATGACAGCGACTACAATGCTATACTGAAGACTCAAATTAATCTGATGAGTCCTCGTCATCATTAGTAAATTCACCTCACGGGACTCCTGAGCAAATTAATGAGAATAGTGAACTAAATAAGTGTGAAATGTCACTAAAGAAGCGAAAGTTTGGTATTAATATCAAGAAAATTAACCAGGAACTAAGGATGAAAATTAAACAATACGTGGAGTACCGAAGACCAGCAAACCAAAAAAATACTTTCCATGATACATATAGAGAAAGTCGGAAGTTGGGGCCAGCTTGTTCATTCACTTTTTGTGCCAAATCAAACAAAAGAAAATGTTGTGAAATTCATAAGCAAGTGCGCGAAGACGTTTTACACTGTTCTGGGAGGACTTATCATGGGAACAACACAAAACTTTTGTGTGCAATCAGATTACCAAAGAAAATCCCAAAGAAAGGAAATCCGTAGAAAATAATGTTGAATTTCGACGTAGTGTAACGCTTAAGTACACCATAAAAGTTGACAATGAAAATATGCCCATTTGCAAGAAAATGTTCCTTTCGACTTTTGGTCTCAACGAATGGCAGGTTAATAATTGGGTTAATCGAAGTTCAACACGGAATGAGTGAGGGACAGAATAAAAGAACGAAAGAAGGAGGAAATTTCTCCACCAGAGTTCCCAACGGCTTTATGAAGAACTTTCTGAATAATCTGAATAACCTACCTTCTCACTACTGCTGTAAAGACACTAAAAAAATTAATTTAGAACAATCGTTTAGAACTATTACGGAACTTTACAAAGTTTATGTTAATGCTTGTAAGGAATCAAACGAAATCTATGAGCCAAAATTATTTGACTAAAATGTTAAAAAAGATGAACCTCTCGTTATACTAACCAAAAAAAGATGAATGCGATGTTTGTTTCCAGTACAAAGAAAAAAATTTATCAGAAGAAAAATGGAACACACACCAAAAGGAAAAAGATAGGACACGAGAAGAAAAGCGAAAGATAAGGAAGAATGTTTGAAATGTGTCCAGCATGTAGTAACCATGCATTTACAAGCTGTGAAGGCTAGCTCGGTGTATTTTAAAACTAAGTTGAGTGTCCACAACTTTACAGTGTATAACTTGGCAACAAGACATTGCACATATTGGTTTAATGAAACCCATGGCAATCCCCAAGCGTCAACATTCGCATCATTTATTGTTGATTATATACGAAGACACCTTAATGATGGAAAACCTATTGTTATTTATTCAGAACAGAAATGCTGTCATGTCTAATGCTCTTCTCTATTTATCGAAAGAATTAAACGTTACCATCCAGCAAAAATATCTTGTAAAAGAGCATACACAGATGGAATGCGATAGTGTTCACGTTACTATCGAAAAAAAATTGAGCAATAACAAAATTATGTTGCTGAGCGATTATACTCGCATAACTGAAGATCCAAGATCATTACCAGAAAAATATGAAGTGAAAATGGTAAATTATGCATTTTTTACTAATTTTAATCACTCCCTGGTATATGCTTCCATAAGGCCTGGAAAAATATCAGAAGATCCTGCCGTTGTAAATCTTAGGTCGCTAAAATATTCACCTGAAGGTACACAATATTTTATAAGATAAATTTTGACATGAATACAAACGGTAACCACGAAGAGTAAATCGGAGTTCCAACAGAGACCATTTTTAGAGAACTTCACAAGCAAAGACTAAAGATTAAAAAAACAAAATTTGATAATCTTCAGCAACTGAAGCATGTATTGCCAGAGGACTGTTGTTTATTTTACGATAATTTGCCACATTATTACAATTGATTTATTGTTAGCTAATTTAAGGTTTTCCTTACGTATAAACAATTTTTTTGTTTGTGTTAAATTTAAAAACCATTAAATAAAGTTATATGAACATTTTCCTTCAATAACTCGTAACCCCCCCTTTTTTTATTAACAATACCTCGTAACTCCAATTTTGAATAGAACAAATTCAAATTTTGAACAAACCGCCTCATAGTTCCACACATCTTTAAAATTGTTGCATTTGTTAACTTATATTTTCAAGTCGTTGGCTTTATTATCAAATGCAGACAGTTATTTGTTTCTCCTGAAAAATGTCAGATTTTGACTTACAAGGTATTGATTTGAGACCATCGACATTATTGATATCAAAATACAAACCTATTAGAATAAATAATTTTTATTATATTGTATGGCATTACTACTGAATATTTTGACGTTTGTTTCATAACATTTCATTGATCCGTTTATGAGATATACTTACAAACGTGTTACAAAGTAAAATGTGTAAAGCTGCCATTTTGTTTTTCAATTTCTGACCATATGACCGGTCCGATTATTGTAAACTTTTAAATTTATATGCAAAATAATACTACCATTCGTGTATAGTTGAAAATCCTTTGTTTGCAAATTGTTTGAGATGCCGCCCCTTTTTTTAGCTAAATTGACTGGACTAAAATAGCAAAACCAAATCGATTAAGAATCTGGATGACACTGGCAATTTGCAAAATCCTATATTGAATTTTTCCCGGCATTTGCAAAATTTTCTACGGCAATCAATTCTAATAACGAAAAATAAAAGTACTTCAAAGTATAATTTTCAAAGCGGGATTTCAATGTTTTTATAAACCGATTCAGCGCAAATATGTTTAACTTATTGTCACCCCCAACCCATAATCTTATTGACCAAAACTTCACCAGTTACAATTGAATAGAAATTGTCTTGTAAACTTGTCAATGTTTTAAACATCTCATCTGGTTTGGTGAGTAATCTTCCCGTTTTAGTATTACAAAAAATGAATTTTTATATGTAAAAAATTAGGAATTACTTCAGAACAAAGTGACTGTAGCGAAAAAATTTCTGGTAATTATCGATTATGAAATAAAAAATGAGAGTTAATTTGAACTTGCTGATCGAATAAGCTTCGAAAGCAAGCTAATTATCAAAACGTACGTACAGCTTGCAAACTCCTAACAAGAAACTTCTCAGAATGTAAAATTGTTGAAAATTTATAAGGTTTACTTATTTTCTCCTCTTACATACTAGTACTTTAGTTTTATTTTCATACCGTATCTCTCTGTTAGTACTGTTTAGAGACAGCTTCTAACCCTTCCCTGCTAGTTGCCAATACTGCGATTTCAACTGCAGATCTGAACATATCAATCGTTTGCCCCTGCATACTAATTCCAAATGTTTTTCTGCAGTTCCATAACTAATTCCAATTTTTTCAGTATTTTGAACAATTTTTCCTATTTTACACTTTTTAATGATCCTTGCAGATCTGCAAACCCTATATATAAGCTTTCTTCCTTTTTATTATTTTCTCCATTATTACCCTTAAAGCTAAAATGACCTCTCTGTTTTGTCTAAACCCAAAATGATCTTCCCCTAATATTTCTTCAGCCCTTTTTTCCATTTTCCTTTGTACAACCTTAGTTAATTTTTTGACACGCGTACAGTCAAACTCAGTGTCCGAAAATTTTCATACCTATCCACACCCCTCTTTCTTGGAACAGAGACTATGGTTTTACGCATATAGCTTACAAGTTGGAAGACTCGTTCTGTTACTGTTGTCCAGCGGCTTTTAGAGTTTCTTCTTGTACTTTATCTGTACTCGGTGCCTTACTATTTTTCAGACTCTTTAATACGAATTCAAACTTATCTTTTAGTATAGGATATTCTTTTCAATGTCTGTTTTCTGTTCTAGTGCTTCTAGTTTCTGTCTTGAATATAAATTCCCTATATATTCTTGCCATCTGACCACTTTAATACATTTTCTATAATTATCTCTCCCCCCTCAACGCGTGTTTTATATTTTTAGTATACTCCCTTGCTTCAGTGATAATAAAATAAAATTGTTAACTAAAGTACTTCTTCTAAATAAAATACCATCATTGGGATAGTTGAATATCCTTTACAATTAGCTGAATTTAACTAGTTCCTAAGCAGATTGAAATCAAATTCAACCTAAGCTTAAGCTCCATTAACATAAAATAATTTCAGTACACAAACAAATATACTATGATCATTTTTAGATATCCAAACACAGGAACTTTGGCTCTAAGAACGACACAATGCTCCAATAATGAAGGGATGACTCAGCGGTTCCTACCCCTTCGTTTTCAAACAGTTCTTACGACTTTATATCCGCGCGCTCGTTTTTGAAACTACTTTATCACATGTAGATGTATTTCCCCTTTACATCCCGGTCATCGCCTACTACCTTCGGAAATCCAACTAAATTTTTCTTAGAGCTCTGTACTTTCAAGCTCACTTTTATATTTACATTATACCAACTCCCGATATAAAAGTCACATTTTATCAACTCTCAACACCCCTGTTTGATTCAGGTGTATCTTTACATTTTATGTTGATGTATTGTCGGTTCACAAATAATTAAAATCAAATTTCAGTCAGATGTTTAATTCTGGTATTATTTTTTTTCACTCCAGATTATGTTTTTAGTCCGGGGATTTTTTGCCATTGCAAAATTTTGTTATAAAGTTTATGAGAATGAAACGCGGGAAGTGCATGTTACCATGTGACTTACTTAGGTTTACTTTTGTGTTTGTTATCAATAAAATGCAAAACTATATCTAAGACATGACTAAACGTTTAAGAACATGTGAAATACCAGCATCACAGCAACACAAAGTTCATGATTTTTACGTAATTAAAATGGCAATCACTGCATTGTGTGAACGGATGTTGATTACAATTAATAGGGATTACCAGAAGAAGGGGAACGCTTGTTATCGGTAAAATATGCATTATATGAATTAAATTTTGATTTGCACTGAGGGCATGGATCCAGTAACAATATAGGGGTGCGTTGACCAACTGCAGTAATGCGGGTGTGGTTTCATGTGGATAAATGGGAACAGAAAATAAAGAAGGTTAGAGTAATACAAAATAATTACTAACATGGCCTAAATACAAAAACCACGCTACATTAGCCCTTACCCTGAAAAGGTTTTTCTACTTTTGTCATAATCAAGGGACGCCATGTGACATACTATGGAATAGATTGTTCCATGGTTTCTACTAAAAACTGTTCCTCGTGAGAAAATAATACAATATTAACTTTAAAGGTTTCATATTGAATCTGTCCTGCAGTATAAATTTGCTCAATTTGGTTTCTATTGGAAACATCTGTAACTAGCTTGCGTTACTTTACATATACACAAGATAGAATAGACACATTTTCATTTTGGACGGACAGAATGAAGATAGACGCACCTTGTATATTAAGATTTTCCTAACAATCAACATTGATTAAGCATGATATTTTAATTTTTTTGTTTCTGAAAAATGTAATTTCAAATATGGCAGTTAGTATAACCAAAAGTAATAACAGCTATTTATGTACCAAGGGTATCAAATAGATGTTTATGCCCAGAGGGCGACGATGTTACAAACACGAGGCCCTCTGGCCCGATTGCATAAACATCTATTGATGCCCGCGGTGTATTTAACTTTTTATATCATTCTAGTTCATCATTGCATGTAGAACATAAATAATACTGAGAAAAATCCTAAAATTTGATTTGGTTTCATTTTATTATAGCTGCTGCCAATGGTACTAGAAAAATGTCACATTCGTAGACGTAAACAAATTTTGTTAATTGTTAAACTTAAAATATTAACATGCAGAAAAGTTCCAACGTTCCTAACAAAATTGTAAAAAATGCAGAAAAAGCAACACAGAACTTACTACCGCAGATATTGAGACACTTCTACGGCAAAGAATATAACAAACTAATAAATTGGATGACACAAAACTGTGTAGAACTTATTAATGAAACTATGCAGCTTGGATACTTTGGTGATTTCAGGTCTATTAAGCTGTCTGAGCTAAATTATCAAAATACATCAAAATATATATTGGAATTATTTGCTAATTATTTGCTTTTTTTTGCTGATAAAACCAATTTTTTTGGCTAGATAGCTTAATATTAAGCTATCTAGCCAAGTAAAAAAAATACCTACACAAAATAAAATAAAAAATTAACAATATATAAATTATTTGCTATTTTTTGCTACCATTTGCAAAAGAAAAAATCAAATTTTTAAATAATAAAATAAATATCAATATCTACAAGAGTAAAGTACATTAAAGAAATTAATTGCTGGCATGACTAAAAAATACCTACTTTTTATGAATTATTTACTCTTAAAATACGCAACTCCCAAATTATCAGAACACATCAAAATATATATATATATACATATATGTATATATATTGCTGTGATTCCTCTCATATCTCTAGGTACTGGCCCTTTAAAAAAAAACATTCGAGCCCCACAGTTTGGGCGTCAAGAATGCTGTGAAACCTTTTCATATCTCTAGGTACTGGCCCTTTAAAAAAAAACATTCGAGCCCCACAGTTTGGGCGTCAAGAATGCTGTGAAACCTTTTAAATCACCTGGTCCGTTGATTCCTTCTGTTAATCGCCTCGGCTGCTCTTCTAGATAACTTCCATTCTCAATCATAAAAATTAAACAACACATTCCTACCACAAACATCAACGTTAACTCTATTTACATCAATATTCAGAATACATTAAATTTTCAACTTAAATTTGAACATAAAATTCAGTTTTAAAAGAATTTCCGGATTAATTTTATTATCATTTTACTGTGCATCCAAAATTAAAGTCCTTGTTGGATGCCTACTAATTAATATAACAAGATAAGCAGACCGAGTCTGAGTATAAAGGGAGCATCTACCACCCCTTTACGTTAATTAACCAGGTTTGTCTAATTGAGCTCAAAGACCTACCCAAAGTTTCATCCTATTCCCGAACATCAAAACAAAATACCCCTTTTACTTAAACAAGCAAATTTCATCTTAAAATTAAATTTTATGGTTAGAAAAATTCCACTAATGTCCATTTAAAGTAAATCAATTATAAAGTCATTCAATACACACAAAAATGTCAAACAAAATAGTACAATTTACCTGAAGGTTATTGTCCTCGTAGCTTCAGTGTAATCGTCCCTTTTGTAAATCACACCATTCCAACCGGATTCTATTTACAGCTTCAAGTTGTCAACGCTTTAAAATGTTCTCCATCACCATTAATTTAAAGTTGTTTCTAGGCTTTTCCGGAACTCATCTGTGTATATCTGCCTCTGGTTCAGTGGATGCAGACACATTTACGAACCATTTAGTCATTAACACCCCGCAAAATAGCAAAGAAATTCATACTTCCTTTTACCAATATTACCAATATACGCCAAAACTGCCTACTTTTGGGTATACATTTGTCGTTGTAAATTTTACTAATTGGTACCGTGATAATAAACTTTTATTACCTTGTGTCTAAGTGCACTGAAGTACATTCATGTTAGCACGTAAAATAACCAATTATTTTGAGTCACTAAAATATACTAGCACACTTTAAATTATTTAATCAAACTAAAATGCACTGTTTAATATCAAGTCGCGGATGCACGAGCTTTTAACGCATCGAATCGTCGAAAGTCTAAGAGTCTAAGAGAGAAACACATATTCCCGCCTGTATATATAGCGAATAGCCGACACGTCGCTTTGTTCCTAAAACGGGTAATTCCAACGAATTCCTCATTCTACGTTCCCAGTCTGTAGCCTGCACGTCGATTTTTATGAATTTAGTACTCACCCCATTGAGATCTCAGAAAATTTCAACACGGCTCGCAAAGTTGTCCGAGAAAAACTAATTACTTTTATACAGAAATTGTTGTTCTACCTCTGATATATGCATCCTATTTTTAACCAATCGCAACCCCTTGACGTTGCTTAAATCCCGCCCTTTACAATATGTGTCTTTGCTTGACGCATTTTCTCTTTCCTTCTCTAACCTGTTCGTATTGGTGCAACTTGACACTCTTCATTATCGATTATATTTTAGTCCACGCGGACTGTTATCTTGGTTTAATAACCCCGTATCGCACATTCTCGTGAATATTAAGCCCCGGTTTCTCCAAGATTCTTTGAAACATTAATTATTTGCCAAATTTACGCAGAATGAGCTTTTTAAAAATACGCAGGTGTTCTGTATTTCCTGCTAAAGCATCTGATCGTTTCCAATATCCTTAGAATCAACATGTTTATCCAAACAAATTAACTTGAAATTGCCTTTTAAAAACACGCAGGGGTGTTCAAACATAACATTTTAAATAACCTTCCTACGATTTGACTATTATTGGGTTTTACAAGTTTTATGCTTATTATTAATAATGGTTCAATTAACTCCAATTAAAATTGATTTCCATCCTTTCATTTTTAGCGAATACAAATTATTATCCGTACGTTTTGTTTAATACCAGTTATTTAAAATAGGGTTAATTAATATAAACTTTGCACGTAATTTCCATTTGTTTAGGAATAATTAAATTATCCACTGCGCTTTTCAATACTGCTTCTTTTGATGTAAAGCGTCTTATAGATAATTTAAATTTCTTATTTTACTGAAACGACCGAGTTTATTTATGCTTCAAGGTTTTAATAAAGCGTATTATTTAATGAAATTCCTTATACACGGTAACTAAATTTATTTGATTTGATTATTTAATTTTCTACCCTGGTCTACATATGAGTAATATATATATATATATATATATATATATATATATATATATATATATATTGTAGTGTCAGAGGGAGCTACAATGGTTCTAAGGGTTGTTCAGTAGAAGGTAGTGTATGCCAAATAAAATGTTTCATATATCTGATCCCATAATTTAAAAATGTACGTTTGCCGTACTTTACATATGCTAAAGTATTTAACATGTTAGTTGAAATGTAAGTGCCAAGAGGTAAATTATAATGACTTGATGACGTGATAAAATACGCAGTGCTCAAGGTTTTATACTGAGTTAGAATTAATAGGCCATTGAACGTACATTTGCCATCCGAAAACCGGATGCGTCTATGGATGTCCACTATCAACCACGCCGATCCAGGGTCATGTGTGATTTATTTTGGCTTTTGTTTAATTAGAATCAACTTTTGGACGAATATGTAATTTCAAAATTATAAGTTATAACAGTGTCAAATGTGATTGAAGGATTGTAAAATATTTAGGACCAATGCTAGAATATTATGTGTAAACTATGAAAGTGTAAAAGGACATAATTTATGGTATGTGTGACACAAACTTAGTGTTTAATTATTATTGGACGGTTTTAGTTTATGTAATTTGTAATGTAGTAGGAAAGTAATGTTGTGATTATCACCTTGGAAAGTAAACAAGGGGAGTCTATTTCGAATATTTTTGGTGTAAAGACGTATTTTATATAACTGCGCTAATTTGTGTAAAGATTTTGGAAGATTAATAAACGTGTTTGAATTATAATAGTTTGATTATTAAAGAAGGGTAAAGAGCAGCATCGGTACATTAATAAGTAATAGCGACGACAAGGAAGAGTAAAGATTTGTATTAGTGCGACGACGAAGCGACGGATAGTAAGGTAGATTTGGAACGATATTGGTAAAGGCAGAAAGCAACGAATTGGAATAGTAAGAAGGAAGAATATTTGGGATTGATTGGATATAGATTTACATGTAGCAGGATATTGAGTGGTTATAAACAGGGACGAAGATTGATTTGGATATGGATGTATATGTAGCGAGGCATTGAGTGGTTATAAACAGGACGACGATAGATTTAGATTGAGTGCGGATTAAAGGCGAACGTATTATTTTGGAACAAGAGGAGCGAAATTAGGAGAACACGTAAGAGCAGCAATTGGAAGTGGAAGAGTCAACGCAGAAACTACGACGGAAGAATTAGCGCAGGGGAAGTAAAATAAACGGGTATTCTAAATTCTAAAATTCGGGTCATTTATTTCAGATATTGGTAGCAACAAAAATTAAAGACAGATACCTGGAAGCGAGACGGAAATTCAACAGGATAGTGCACCGTGTAAAGGCGCATACGGCGACGAGGATTTTGAGCCAGCAGTAAGGGAGGCCGGAAACAAAGTATAATCCAGGTGAGTGCTGTGAAATATCTTTTAACGTCAAAAGTCATAAATTTGTGGTATTAAATTAATTTGGCAGAAGGCAACGTTGATCATAAAATTTGGCATATACGAAACTAAATTCAAAAATAAGTACTAAAACAAAAGAGAGTGCAGTTTGGTTGGGCATTGCACATCTACTTACCACTGAACCCACGGTAAGTAGGTGAATACCCTGAGAATAAAGAGTTCATATAGTCGAGGCATCTTAAACAATTTTGATTAAATAACCAACCAAACGTTGCAAAAGTACGGGGCGTGCAATAGGTGTTTGCACATCATATAAAAAGCATTGAAACTTATAAGAAAAGGCGCAAAAAATGTGGGGTGGTATAAGAATATATATAGTAATTATTTGCTAATTATTTGCTTTTCTTTTGCTGATAAAACCAATTTTTTGCTATATCTGTAAAAAAGGTAATAGTGGCTAGATATCTTAATATAATAATAAATACATATCAATATCTACAAGAGTAAAGTACATTAAAGAAATTAATTGCTGGCATGACTAAAGAATACCTACTTTTTCTGAATTATTTACTCTTAAAATATGCAACTCCCAAATTATCAGAACACATCAAAATATATATATATATATATATATATATATATATATATATATATATATATATATAGGAATTATTTGCTAATTATTTGCTTTTCTTTTGCTGGTAAAATCAATTTTTTGCTATTTCTGTAAAAAGTTACAAGTGGTTAGATTTAATATAAGCTATCTAGCCAACTAAAAAAATACCTACACAAAATAAAATAAAAATTAACAATATATAAATTATTTGCTATTTTTTTGCTACCATTTGCAAAAGAAAAAAATCAAATTTTCAAATAATAAAATAAATATCAATATCTACAAGAGTAAAGTACATTAAAGAAATTAATTGCAGGCATGACTAAAGGATACCCACGCTTTATGAATTATTTACTCTTAAAATATGCAACTCCCGAATTTTTTACTTGCGAAATTAAATGTTCAAACGATAATAATGGCCTTTTATCGTTATATTAATTTCGTGAGCAATAAATTCAGGATTTACATAATTTAAGAACAAATAAAGCAAGCTACATGATTATGAAATTATGATAGAAGCAATTAATTTTTTAAACGCACTTTACTCTTGTAGTCTCAGGCCAACTTATATTTTTATTATCGTTTAAACATCTAATTTAACGAGCAAGAAATTCGGGAGCTGCATATCTAAAGAGCAAATAATTCATAAACATTGTAAATGCTATAGTTGTGTCAGCAATTAATTTCTTTAATGTACTTTACTCTTGTAGATATTTATATGTATTTTATTATTTAAAAATTTGATTTTTTCTTTTGCAAATGGTAGCAAAAAAATAGCAAAAAATTTATATATTATTAATTTTTTTATTTTATTTTGTGTAAGTAACTTTTTCACAGATATAGCAAAAAAATTGGTTTTATCAGCAAAAAAAAGCAAATAATTAGCAAATAATTCCTATATATATATATTTATGTGTTCTGATAATTTGACTCAGACAGCTTAATAGACCTGGTGATTTCGCTGAAACATTTTCTCCGAGGTCTTTATGGTCCAAATATTCATTGTTAAGGAAAACTTTATTGCCGATTACCATAAGTTAAGTGAATATTTGAAGCAGGGGTCAAAAGGGTATCAGCCAAAAGGTCTAGAAGAAGATGTTTTAAAACTTATTCATGGAACACCGAACGAGATGTTCTTGCTGATCAAAATCGCATTAAAATGTTCGGTGGATGTAGGCGACAAGAACTTGGGAGTTTACTAGTTGGACACATAGAAGATTGAAAATCAGTTTTCTATTCGATTTACGAATACGCTACAATTGTTGGATATGTTATCATTCAATACAGTAGCTGCTTCTATAATATTTTGTTGAATGAGATTAATTATTTTTGTAGCGGTAAAAAACAGTTAAGTTGAAGGTTTCGATGTTCGTCAAACGCTTTAAACAGATAAGAACTGGTATACCACCTTATAAAATTTATTTATGCAAATGTACAAGTTAAATAATCATAATTAACTAACTTAATCATATAAATTTGCTAATTAACGTCTAATATGCTATCTAAAGTACCAGAATTCACATCAATTAAGAAATTAATAATATATATGCTTGCGCGCTACTTATTGATAAAAGTAGTTGAAACTATGTTCACGTCTAATAAGGTCCAGTTTACCATACCAGTTTGTTAAGGGTATGAGCTTACACCACGATAAATAACGGACGTAAGATGGGTTGGTTTTTAAAGTTCTTTGAACACAACCAATTTCTGAAATGTTTGTATAATGTTACCACAAAATGTAGTTTACGGTCAAACTAAAATCCATCGTCTTTTCTTATAACTTAACTCCAATTTGGTCAGTTTTGGTCAGTTTATATGTTTAAATTTTATTTCGATAATCGTAATTACTACAATCAAAACGTAGCAGTTTGTCTACCATCGCTTAATGTTATAACATTGCTATAAGCAACCGAAGGTATAAGATTATTGATTCCACTTTTATCAAGAGCCAACGATCATTAAAAAAGAACGGAACGAGATAAACTTTACTGAACCCCGTACGATTGTGGCGGTTTTTCTATATGCGAGTCTTGTTTCATAAAAGACTTGTAATACAGGTTCAGTATTACAGGACTTTTATAATAAAAGCTACCACTCCTCTAAAATCTGTTTCATAAAGATTATTTTACAATTCTAGAATCATTTTAATAATTTCACTGTATGACAATGTAGGCAGTTTTATTTATTGTCATTTTTGACGTTTGAACAAATCAAGTTGATTGGGTTGTTGGTGTTTCTAAGCAGAAAGCTTTCCTACCTCATAGTCCTTTTGTGATATTATATACTTTAATTATCTTCAAATGGTTAAATGGGAAAAGAAAAACATTAGAATTAAGAATTTTCTAAGAAAGATTCTAAGTAAAAAGATCAGCCATTTGAACAATATGATCCTACCATTACAAAGGAATCAAGAACAACATCATGGACTGAAATCAGAGAGTACTGTTTCCATTGGTTTAATCACTAGTAATAGAGACACAACCTATATTCGGGATGTATCATGGCAAAATCTTCGAGAAAGGATGATAGTGAGTCTAATCAATTGTGACGGTTTTGTAGCACAAAGCTTATGATTATAGTTGCTTAAAGCTAATCGTTTTAATACTTGTTGGGATTTGTTGTTTAATACATGTATTATTGTCGATAATGTAACCCTAGTTTTGGTAATCCAGTGGGCAGGGGTGAACTTTGACAGATTGGAAAAATTGTGTTTTAGATAATAAATTTCCTGGCTGTGTATTACAACTTAGTAGTGTACTTGAAAGTTTGTTACATTTAGAAACTATTTAGGAGAAGCAAGGTTGTATGATAGTCAGGGATACAGAATTTGAGCTGCTTAATAAAGAGCAAACTTGCCGTGTTTCTAATCTGAACATTGAGTGGCAAAGAAAGTCTTTAGTGCTGCTGCAAACAGCCCTTGTCAGTTGACTACAGGTAATTGACCGCAACCCCAACATTCTCAAATTCTTTTGGAACCTTTCAAGTTGATATATATTATCTAAACAAACATGATAAACCAACCGGTAGTTCAAGAACGACGTAACTGTTGTCCTATCTGCAATAAATCTTACCGCATCTATGATATGGTGGAATGCACTCTTTGCCGCAAATGGCTTCACTACGAGTGTGTCAATGTGAATGACAGGGTGGCCGGCATTAAAGACTGGAAGTGTCCTAATTGCCTAGAATCAAGTACTTCTTGGTCTCCCGCTGATTGCAGATTTAGTTGCCCCCAAGGCAGTGCTAGTTGCAAGATAACTAAACAGAGTAGCTAAATCTCGAAAGTATCTAAGTTCAATCACTACTAGAAGCAGCAAGAGAAATCTTCAGCTTAAAGCTTTTGATGATGAAATGGAAACACTTCGCAAATGCCAGCTGCTAGCTTCTAAAAAGCGTTCATTGCTCCAACAGAACGACAGCGACTCCAGCCAATGTATTAACGATGACGAGATAAATGCAGTTGACGCCCTTCACAATGCAGACTTATCTCAACAAATTGAAGGTCTTGTGATGCTACACGGCGAAAACACAAAAGTGGTTTCAAGTGAACTTACTCAAAAATTTGTTTACTCGTCATTAAAATCGAACGAGCCGGCTTCTGTGAGGTACTCGGACACGCTAAAGCGGAACCAAACGTCTCCAAAAGTTAGTAACTCGCAACGTGCAGGGGTAGCTCGAGATCCTACACTTAATTCACCATTAGGTAATTATGGTAAACATATTTGGTTATCTCTAACTTCTCAACATATGGCAGCAAGACAGTCAATTCCTAGAGAACTACCTTTATTCTCGGGTTACGCTCTCGAGTGGCCTTTGTTCGTCAGTAGTTTTGAGAGGACTACATCTATGTGTGGATTTAATAATGATGAGAATCTTGTTCATTTGCAGCGATCGTTAAAAGGCACTGCAAAAAATGTTGTGTCTAGTTTGTTAGTTATGCCTGAATGTGTATCAGAAATCATGTCTACCTTACAAATGCTTTTCGGTAGACCTGAGCAAATTATTGAAGCACACATTTTAAAAGTGCGTCAGCAGGCACCAATAAAACAAGAAAAATTAGAAACGTTGGTAGAGTATGCCATTGCTGTACAAAATCTTTGCGCGTCTTTAAAAGCTGCACAGTTGGATAATTATCTTAATAACCCATCGCTATTGCAAGAGTTGCTTCTAAAGCTACCGGCTTCAATGAAGTTTAATTGGGCCATGTATAAAAGTTCCTCGTCACAGACCAACAACCTGCTAGTGTTTGGAGAGTGGCTTTACACGTTAGCTAAAAATGTTTGCGGTGCGTTTTTTAACACTCACAGTGATTGATGCCAAAAGTCCCGTTCCGACTAAAAAACTAGAAAATCATCTTAACGTTTACCACCATAAGGATGCCTGTATTGCAGTCGTAGATACAAAACCCACTAAAACAGAAGTGTGTAAGTTGTGTAAGGGCAAATGTAAAAGTATTGCGTATTGCAAAGGATTTGCAAAGTTGTCTTTATCAGAAAAATGGAATAAGTGCGTAAGTTAAGACTGTGTCGTCAAATAAATTTAAATGTCTAGCTCCAGTTGAGTGCGGTAAAAAAGGTTGCAACAGAATCCACCACCCATTGCTTCACAATCACGCACGGTTGTCCAAAAGGATAAAACCTGATTCAGACAGTCCCACAGTAAATATAGGGTAACTAGAAGCAAAGACTTTGAGCTTTATGGTTATAGAGCAACAACATAACGTCTTTGTAGCCCCAGAAAAGGACGTTACGTATACAGCAAGCTTTCGTATAGGTAGTGCCTGTTGTACTAAAAAATGGCGATTTCTATGTTGAAACCTTCGCCTTCTTAGATGAGGGCTCTTCAACTACTCTGCTGAACGAAAGTTTAGCAGAACAACTTGGCCTAAAAGGAAAACTCGATCCCCTGACTTTAAAATGGACGAGTGAAATGCATAGGATAGAAAAAAGTTCTAATAAGTGCTCCTTTCGATAGAAGGTAACTATTCGAATGTGAACCAGTACGGTTGCCGGTCAGCTCGCACCGTGAAAGAGCTTAATTTACCGATCCAATGCTTAGACTTCGAAAGTTATGCTCAAGAGTATTCTTATCTGCAAGGACTGCCAATACAGTCCTACACTAATGGCAGGCCTGGTATATTAATTGGTCTTGACAATTGGAAACTAGCCGTTCCACACAAGGTGAGGGAAGGTGGGGACGGTCAATCCATGGCATCTAAGTGCAAGTTAGGATGGTCCCTGTTTGCTACCCTAGAAGTATCCCTCTTAGAAGGAGAATCTCTTTCGATTCATACTTATCATGTATGCGAGTTCGCCGAATGAGATGCCAGATCTACACGAATTAGTAAAAAGCTTTTTTTCTGTAGAATCGCTAGGCGTATCAATACCGAGGGATGCGACCGTGGCTCAAGAGGGTCGCCGAACAAATGAAATAATGAACGCCTCAATGACAAAAGTCAGTTACCATTACCAAATGAGATTAATATGGAAATAAGACAAGTTGACTATACCAGATAGTCGACCAATGGCCTTTAAGAGACTCAGATGTTTGCAACATCGTCTACTGTCTGACCCCACACAAGCAAAGAATATGGATCTAAAGATTAAGGAGTATGAGGAGAAGGGTTACAGCCGAAAGCTGTCCCAAAAGGATCTTTATCAAACACACGAAAGAGTTTGGTACTTGCCAATTTTCCCGGTGTTCAATCATAACAAGCCCGGGAAATTCCGAATAATCTGGGATGCCTCCGCATTAGTCAATGGAATTTCGTTAAATAGTATGCTTCTTAAAGGAGAAGATCAACTCAGCCTGCTACTGGGAGTGCTTCTACGGTTTCGTGAACGTAAGATAGCGGTTAGCGGCGACATCAAAGAAATGTTCCTACGGGTAAAAATTAAAGACGAAGACAAACATGCAATACGGTTTCTACTGCATTCTTCTGTGCTATTGGGGCTTTAAAATAAGATTCATTTTTTATTTCAGACAAAGCTCGATCAACAGATTAGTAGGGCAGGTGGTTCCGACAAAAACTTGATGAAACTGATTTGCTTGTAATTAAAATTCTTGGAAAAGATTCACCTGTCATTAGGGCTTTGGCCTTTGTGACTCTATGGGGCTGTAGAGAAATACAACAAATGATGTATCAACTGATAATTTTTCTTCTCACACTTGTAATAATTTTCGTGTGAGTCGGGCACTCCAGGAAAACTATTTTGACGTTGGGCGTCAGTAAAGCGATTTTTATTCTTATTATTTGACAAGAATTTATTATTAATGTCATCACTTTCAATGGACTCACAAACTTCACGATATTCACGGCTTAGTCTGGGAAGTACTCCAAGAGCGAGCAATGAGATCGGGCGTGGGCAAAAAGTAAATTCAACTATAAAGGGGAATGAGAAAAAGGAAAGGGAATTGAGCGCCATCGCATTTATATGGAACATATAATACGAAAGCAACCTATGAGAAGATGCAGAAACTCATAGGCTATAGTGATTATCAAAAACATATAAGTTATACAAAGCAACGCCTCTGGAAATCTCTCAAATGTGTCTACTTCAACTCCTACTGTGATGATCCTGAAAGGAAATGTCACACAATAAATTTTAAATCAAAAGACACAGTTTCCGTCTTAAAAAAATAATACAATAATACTCATAAATTAATCATCATGAAACTATCTCATCATGAAACTATCATACTAAAAGTTTTATACCTAAAAGTGGATAAAAAAAAGTCGCTTACATCACTTCAATAACATTACTCTGCTTAAGTGTCCCTTAAGTTTCATTACTCAGAATTTATTTTCTAAAATTGTACTCTCATTAAATTTAAATACTCATAAATAAAAAACTTAGTGCTTTGAACTAAAAATATAATTTAAAGTAGTTTTTTTCTTCTTTCAAATGCATGTAAACAAAATCACAAGTTGATATTCAAAGTAAAATTAAACTTTTTCTATACAATAAGAATTCATAAATATTCTCTTTAAATAATGAAATTTTGGCACTAGGTACTATCTTCAAAAACAAAATTTTATAATCCCGATTGATAGTTCTGTTAGATTGGTTCACAATAAATTTGTTATAAATCTTACACGTAGTATTTGTTAGTATAAAAGTATTCAAAAGCATATAGATTAAATAACTTAAAATTGTTTAGGTTAACATGGCACAAGAATACCACAGTTAACCTACTAATTATCAAGCACACAGTAAATGACATATTTAGTTGAAAGTGAACTTTACAAACATTTTATAAGGCCACATGCATATTTCACGTGTTTCATAAGATACTTCGAACTACATACAAGGAACAAGGTTTCCCTTTTTCTTATAAAACTTTAAATTTCAACTCTTAACAAAAAACTCAGATCAAATCAGACACACAGTTTTTAGAACATTATAACTTTTAGAATTTTTTATACTGAATCTTAAATGCAAAATTTATACTCTTATTAAATTTAATATTCTTAATGATTGTATGAACAGTTTCATATGTTCACAAACATAATAATGAACTTCCAACCTCAAACCATATAAAAAAGTTGAACACTCACCGCCATCGATTCCCGTTCTAATGAGGGTTCTAAATGCCTGGCTTACATGCAAGGAAAAACTCCAACCTCAAAAAAAGTTCCAAACCAAAAGTATGAATTTCATCTTGGCAACTAAATTTCTGGCATGGAAATTCCAAACCAAACGGCTGACATCATGACATGTCACATACCACAATTATTTCGTGATACTAATGTTTCTCCATAATAAAAAAAAATGCGCTAAAAATTAAAGTTACTTTTAGCATAAAAACCACCTAGAAATATTATTGTTACACCGTTAACGGATACTGCAGTCAAACAATCACGTTGACACGTTTACTTAAGATTTTGGCCGTATTAACAAAGCCCGGGGAAAATATACTCAACACGGATTTAATTATAACATCCCGGCCCCTTTAAACGACCATAATTTAACGCCGACCTAAATACCTATCCTTAAGGACCAGCTGGCGCATAAAAGAGCCAAAGAGCCAACATTTTCACCTGTTCTGTTATCGTCGCATCGAGGAAAATGTTCGAGTTATCTTTCGTTCCTACAAATATAAAGAACAGGTGAGTCGTCCGAAACACCACCTCGTGACACTTTTCACAAGCGCAATATTATAATGCAATTATTATAATTTTTAAAATTTTTTAATACTGGATCTTAAAGGCAAAATTTATACTCTTATTAAATTTAATATTTTTAATGATTGTATGAACAGTTTCATATTTTCACAAATATAATAATGAAGTTCCAACTGCAAACCACATAAAAAAGTTAAACACTCACCGGCATCGATTCCTCAAAAAAAGTTCCAAACCAAAAGCATTGAATTTCATCTTGGCAACTAAATTTCTGTTATGGAAATTCCAAACTAAACAGCTGACATCATGACGTGTCACATACCAATCAAACAAACACCATGTGTGCGATCACAATTATTTCGTGATACTGTTTCTCCATAATAAAAAAAATGCGCTAAAAATTAAAGTTACTTTTAGCATAAAAACCACCTAGAAATATTATTGTTACACCGTTAACGGATACTGCAGTCAAACAATCACGTTGACACGTTTACTTAAGATTTTGGCCGTATTAACAAAGCCCGGGGAAATTATACTCAACGCGTATTTAATTATATCATCCCAGCCCCTTTAATCGACCATAATTTAACGCCGACCTAAATACCTATCCTTAAGGACCAGCTGGCACATAAAAGAGCCAACATTTTCATCTACTCGTTCTGTTATCGTCCCATCGAAGAAAATGGTCGAGTTATTTCTCGTTCCTATGAGTTTAAAGAACAGGTGAGCCGTACGTAACGCCACCTTGTGACACTTTTCACAAGCGCAATATTAACTTAATAATTCTTGACAATGAATACCACTGCCTACAAACTAGGCAACACAAGTCACTTGCTTATAATGTATTTGTTACCATTGAATATATTCTTAAGATAAATTCAATGGGAATTAAATGGTAATAACGATTATTTCTATTGCGAAATTGTTCCTTCTAATATTACAATGCAAACCAATGACCTCAGATGCCACAGAACTGTAACAAATAAAAGCGACTTTGAAAGTTAATGCCTTAGAATTTATATTTGTTACAGACTAAGACAACTTAGTTGAAATCAACACAAGTGTTCAAAACGAATGCCTAAATAGCCAGTTTATATATACCACCAAGCATAATCAACTCTACATACCCTTCCATTGGCAGCACCAACTATAAATGGTAAGAATGAGTGTGAAGCTACAAGGTTCGAAACTAGTCCTTATAATCTATAGGTTCGTTAGTTACCTAATAGACATATTACAATTTACTTGGAATATATTAAAGTTACTATAATTAAACATTTTTAAATGGAAAGTAAACTTTGCAACCTTTTGTTCTTGAACACATGTATACTTCACATGTTTTACAGAACAACTTTAGATTATTTTGGAACAGCCAAGTGTGTTTTTGTTTCAATAGATTTAACACTATTTAAGAAAATAACTCTGAGATTATTACTACTACGATCTTTTATATTTAAACTTAAATACAGAATTTATCCTTTCGTAAAATCTAATATCGTTAATTTGATCACATAAAATTCAACATCATTAACAATTCTAAGGGCATTTTTCAAAAATTTAGAAAGCATAGACACAACGATCCTACCGTAATTAATACAAAATTACCAACACTCACCAGGAATTGATTTCTACGACAGCTGAAATTTTAAATGCCTGGTTTTTGCATGTGTAACAAAACTGTTGCTCTAGAAAAGTTTGTGATCCACTAACATAGGGCTGTATCTGGTTAACAACGACTTCGTACATTAAGAATCCCAAAGTAAATGACCAGCATCTTCTTGTCACGCTGTTCCACCAACAAAAAAGCTCTACAAATGACTTTAAATCCACTCCATAACGATAGAATTTTCTAGTTATGATCTCGCCAAAGTGCTAGCAAAATTAAAGATCCTTTTAATATAAGGATTACCTACTGGTAATAATCTTACCGTTAACGGACGTCAAGGACCGGCGGCCGCGTTGTCGTCATATATAATGTTCCGATCGCTTGGGCGGAACCCCGGGGAAACTGCATCTCGGGCTCCTTCCAAAAATGATCGAGAACTTTCTCCTCGTCTATACTGCGATTCTGAGCGACCAGCTGGTGCGTACAAATACTAGCCCATTGATCTTACTGCTTTTTGATGCTGTCGTTGCGCAAAATGGCTGAGCCCGCCTTTTGATACCTTCCACGTCAGGACCGGTCATCTACTTCAAGCGTCACCTCGTGACAGTCCGCGCAAGCGCTATCTTAGTTTAGTAATTCTTGAAGAAGGACGTACACTGCCTACTGATTAGGCAACACCAGTAGCGCATATGTAGCACAACTTGTCCTTAGACTAATTTAGAGAAATTATTACGATTAAATGTTTTATTTTGATAAATACAAAGATAAGTAAATGATGATAACGTACGCCTCTATAAAGGTACCGTTTCTTCTGATATTATTATGCGGAATAAAAAGGGTCAGATACCACAGAACTGTAACAAATTGAAGCGGCTACTAGAGCTAGTACCACAGAATATATATTTGTTACACAGCCCCTAACCAAAAAAAACAAACTTTGAGGTTAACTATATTTAAATATATACGTGACCGAGAAGGTTTTTTTATATAAAGACGCAAAACTACTACCATAACTAAAAGATAGATACAAGAAATACCATTACAACAAACCCAAACAAAACAAAATAAACTCGAACAAACAAAACAATAAACAATAAACAAAAAAAATTTACAAGCGATCTTACTAATCATAAATAGAAAATTGGGGAGCAACCAAATGAGTGGGTAGGTAGCTTTGCGTACTACACATCCGTTAGGAGTCAAAATAAGTAGAACATAATCGGAAAAGTACATAATTGGTAAAAGTTAAAATATTGAGATCTAACACTCATGAGTTGCAACCAAACGGGAGAACAAAAAAAAACTAAAATACCTCGCAAAACTTAAACCAAGACCCAAATAAAATGCTCGACGCAAACCGCCGCAAAACGACAAAAAATGTTTGCTTTCCTACCACTAACCTTAACACTACTAACATTAATTCGAAAGACCCACATCTAAATATATGAATATCAATAATCTTCTAACAATGTTTTGATTATTGCTGATCCCAAAAAAAATCAAGCACTATATTTACAACAAAAACTGGTCGCTGCATCTACACAAAATAAACCACACACTAAGCCAATATTCTAAACTCTTTCTGACTCACTACTGAATACTTGACTTCCTCAACTCAGCTATCTATAGCTCTATCAATATGTTTTTCTTCGGGACACTCCAAGTCCAAAAAAAACTCTTCAACTCTACTATAGCCGCACCAAATATCCTAAATGGGCTCGCTTCGAAAAAAATTTTTAACACCTATACTTCTTACTTACTCTAAACACATCAATACATAAGTGGCTACCTCAAATACGACTTTCACTTGTGATTACCTACATAACGTGGACAAAACACCCACAAAAATGAAGCAACAACTAATTGTGTGACCCCACCACGAAATAAAGCTACAACGCAGACATAATAACATTTTTGTCGGTCCTATCAACTCGAACAAAATACTCCGTTAACGCGTATTTAGGAATAACACCATTTCGAGAAATTTTGCTGTCATCACAAGCAACTAGGTATTAGAAAAGCCCTCGATTAGTCGTCTTTATTCTGTTTCATAATAGAATTCATACCATATCAAACTAGAAATAGATGCTAAATAGATACCAATCACGATCAATCAGTTCTCTGGGACATAGTCTGCATCGACAACGGAATAGGGTATCAGATCTTTGATATGCCATCTGCCTGCTTTCGATCCATCTAAATTAATTAGATTGTATACCACACTCGAACACCTCTTCTTGATTACACTCAAAACAAACTTTGGAGCAAGTTTAGCAGTAAATTTATTACTCGCACTCGACAATACTTTATTGGCCTTCCATACTTTACTACCAATCTCAAAAGAAATGTTCCTCCTCCTTAAATTATATTGATTGCGCGAACGTTCATAAGCTAAATGCAATTTTGCTCGGGCATCTTCAAATACCTTAAAGATACTTTGACGATCTGAAGTATATAATGGGCGACTATCAGGAATGATTTCAACATCAGTTTTGGGAGTAAATCCACTACCATAAAATTTACTGGTTATGGGGACGTGTCGGCCGAAAACCAAAAAAATCGGAGTATAACTTGTCGACTCATGCTTAGCAAAATTAATTGCAAATTGGATCTGCGCCCAACTCAATATCCCAGGTATAGTGTTCTTCGAGATAAGATCGAATAGCTGTCCCTGCAGTTCTATTAATCCTCTCGACAAAATTACATTGCGGGGCATAGACAGTATTATACCATATCTTTTGAATGTCAATTCTAGTACATAATGACCTAAAAATTCCACCGGCTAAATTTGAACCATTATTGCAAATAATAAATTCTGGTACTCCAAACACTGAAAAGACTTTCTGCTCCATAAACTGTTCGATAACGTGTGATTTTGCACTGCGTAAAGGATGTAAAATTGTTTATTTTGAGACCCAATCTCCGACTACCAACAGCCATTTAAATCCCAATTTCGACCGAGGAAATGGACCCATGAGATCTAGTGCAATAATCTGGAATAAAAATGTTGCTCTTTTTTCTTTTCCCATTAGGCCTAAAGGACCTGCATTAGAAGACTTTTCTGCTCCACACACACTAGACAAGCACGACACAATTTCAGCACATCTACACACATTTTGGGCTAATAATAATTTTCCTGAACTCTGGCGATAGTTTTCGAAAACTCACAATGTCCTGCAACTGAGGGATCATGACACGATCTGACAACTTCTTCTCTTTGAACTTTCGGAACCAAATATTTGCACTCTACGATGTTCGATGACAAAGGCAAGTTTGATGGAATAAACTTAAAAAGAAACTTGTTCTCAACTTTCCATTGAGGGTATTTCTCAGGTGACGCCAAAATCTTTTCACGCAATGACACATACCAATTTTCTAAATTATCAAGCTTGACCTCTATTAAATCTACGACATGATTTTCCTCTGGGATTGCACAACTAAGACAATCCGGAACTACGCTAAACTTTCCCTTCCTGTGTACCAAATGAAACGAATGTTGTCTTTACGTTACTGTCCACCTAGCAAGCTTTCCTGTCGGGTTCTGCAAATTACTCAGCCAAAGCAACGAAAAGTGGTCTGAAATGACTGTTAAACGAACTCTTTCGACCCATGGACAAAACTTTTCAATGGCAAAGATTGCCGCAAGGCACTCTTTCTCTGTCGTTGAGTAATTTTGTTCAGCGCGACTAAGGGTTTTACTAGCTTATAATATAACTCGTTCTTCTCCATTAATATTCTGTATTACCACAGCTCCGAGACCTGTATTACTGGCATCACATTCATTAGCAAAGGGAGTAGAATAATCTGGCTGCTCCAGAAGTGGTGCAGACACTAAAGCTTCTTTAATTGACACAAATGAGCGCTCAGCTTCAGGAGTCCAAGTAACGGCTTGACTTTTCTTTCTTTACTTGACAAGGTCATTAATTGGCGAAACTAAGGATGAAAAATCCTTAATGAAACGACGGTACCAACTACACATACCGAAAAATCTTTTGACTTCTGTGGTGTTCTTTGGGCGTGGAAAATCGACCATAGCTGATACCTTATCCGGATCTGTTCTTAGGGAATTTGACCCTACTATATAGCCAAGAAATTTGAGTGATTTCCTAAAAAAATTCGCACTTTTCTAGATCCAAAGTTGGATTTGCCTCTCGAATGCGCTCCTTGACTTCATACAACAACTTCAGGTGCTCTTCGAACGTCGACGAACATAGGATTATATCATCTAAGTAACAAAATACGTATGGTTCGAATTTCGGGCCAAAAATTGCATCGACGAAACGCTGCTGAGTCTGCGCAGCATTTTTTAGACCAAATGTCATCGTCACAAATCTATATTGTCCTCGTGAAATAACGCTAAACGCTGTTTTATCCTTCGACGATTCACTAAGAGGGACCCGCCAAAACGATTTACGTAAATCAAGGCTGGAAATCTAATTCGCATTACGTAACATCCCGAGGGGATTTTTAGGAAGAGGATAGCTGTCATGAACTGTAACATCGTTTAATGCCCTACCATCAAAGCAAAATCTATATTCCTTACTATCCTTCTTCTTGACTAGCAACACGGGCGAATTCCACGGAACCTGACACGGTTCTACAACTTTTAAACGAATCATTTCATCCAACTTTTTCCTGATATAGGGAGACATAACATAAAGTCTCTTCCTGAAGGGTTTTGCATCGCCTGTATCGATATCCATTTCCATCATAATTGTACGTCTCAATTTATCGGCACTAGAAATTTCCTGAATTGAATCAATGGCAGCTTGTGCTTGTGACCGCTGATCCATTGACAAATCATCTAAGTTGAGTAGACAGTCACTATTTTAATGGAACTGATGATGGACCCACATACGGAACAATACTTTCACCATCGCCTTGCACATGCCACAAATTATTCCTAAAATCAGCTATCAATCCAATAGCTTGGCAAAATCACTACCGAATAAGAATGCATGTGATAAAGATGATACTACCAAAGCACTAAGAACGCGACATTGTTTTCCTATCGAAATGGGCAAATCTACGATTCCTTCAACTGGTTTCAAAGCCCCATCTGCTGTAAATATACCTTTTTTTGTGACCTAAAAGCTTTTAACATCAACTTATCGATTAAAGGAATAGCAAGAGACCCTGTTACTAATGTGGTACATCCCAAATCTTAAAAACCAGTGACATCAATATCAAACAATTTAACCATCACATATGGTCGATTATCACCAGATTTTTAAATAAATAACGAATCAGTTTTGGGCTGTGGATTAGTATAACAAAATTTTTTTACTACAGTTAGCCATTCTGACCACTCCTTTTTGCAAAAATAATTCTTCTGTTCACAAATCATAATTGCTGCCTTTTAAGAAGGAATGGAATGCCGGCCGCGCAACATCCATCTTCTCACTCGTTTTTTGATCACGTTGGGCATTTATTGCGCGTAACTCCTCTATCACCGCAACCAATACAAAAAATTCTTTTTGGGGATCTGCAATACCGAAATGAATGACCATGTCGCGAACAATTCCAACATCCTGAAATAATTTTTGATAGACCCGTAGAACTAGCTGAGGTAGGTACTGCTAAAGCCTTATCATTTACCTATAATTTGAACTTGTGAAGTATACGCCTTCTGATTATCACCACGGCCTTCGGATGTAAGGGAATCTTTCATATAAACGGGGTATTTATTCCTTACTGGCGATTTGATATTGTTGCGAAATTTAGCTGAATTACTCGACTGAACAAAAAATGTAGCAACACTTGGTTTGTAAGAAACTAAGTCAGCAATAACAATTATACTGTTATGAAAAATTTAAAACATTGCTACATACATGGGGTCTAACTCACCCCAGAGCGCTTTAGACAAGTGTAATTCGTCCCGCTATTTATTTAGTACTAAAGTGCTACATAAATTCTACAGCGGGAATATATTTGAGAAACTATTGAGAAGGGGGTGCGTGTAAGATTACGGTTTCTGTATTTTTAACACGATTTTTGACCGCCGGGGTTTGTGAGGCTCCAGTTGTGCAACGCACGGTTAAGGGTTAATTAAAATGTGTCTAAGATCCAATTCATCTCACGATAATTTATTTGATTGATTTATCTTGTTACTAATAAAGATATTGATGAAATTTCTGCTATGAAAGCAAGAACACTTAAATTATAAACTAAAATAAGTCTGAGTTTTTATGTAACCACAGTTCTTAGAAATAAGTATACTTTGTATTTTTAACGTTAATTTTTATATTTTATTTTATTTGTTTTCACATTATGCTTATGTAATTCATATAAATAAATAATTTATTTTCTAATATGTATAACTGATACTATAGTCGAAACCATGAAAGAAGTCGGCTGCGTCATCACTTGTATTCGTATGAATTAAGTTGAAAATTTTAAGTCTATGTAGCATCTAGTTCATAAAACCCAATAAATATTCCGATTTGGAAGTTTCCGTCAAGCTTTTCAAACTTTTAAAGTATATTCCATTTACAAAAAACTAGGAAAGATATCCTATTTTAAAGAAAAGGCATAATTTTACCAAAGGTTAGCCTGTTAAGTATAAAGTTCAAAACATACGGCACATACTCTTTTCTGTCGTTTTCCCAGATGAACGTGTTCACGTATGTCTTTATTTAAAACACGTACAAATCGTATTACTATCTTTATCATATACATTAGTTAAGCTTTTAAATAATCTTAAACGTATATTTCGAATTGAGTTAGACACCTATGACGTAGAGGACTTCTTTCGTGGTTTCTACTATAATAAAATTATTCGCGAATTTTATGTTATAAGTTGTTACGTTCACCTTCCGCTGATGTATTAAATTGTACCCTTTTTATTCCATTACTCATTCACATAGATTCTGCTTCTAATCTTCATACACCATCCTATATATTAGACCTTCCTACAATAAGGACGCTTTACAAAAATTTCATTTAAACCCATTTGCTGCGAATTAGAGAGTTTCCGCGATAAGTTACATAGTCCGTATCTGGTTTTAAGTATCCGTCGGCTTGATACATAGTCCGATAGAGCATAATTACTTCTTATATTACTCTAACATAAAAACTCGTTGCAACAATGGATCAAACTTCACTGATAAAGCTTGACTCGAGTTTATAACCACATTTGGATGGTTGATAACGCGAGGATTGAATTTTGAATTCTTGTTATAAAACGAATTTAATTTGATTCTGCAGAATCAAATTAAATTCCTACTCCGTTGTCTAACATTGATGAAATCTTGCTTGATTCTACTCCTTTATCGGACTTTGATGAAACGTTACCTGCTCTTACTCATTTTTCTAATGTTGACGAAATTCTTCCTGATTGTGCTTTTTTATCTAATGCTGTCAAAATTCTACTTGCTTCTGTTCTTTTATCTAATATTGATGAAATTCTAGCTGACGTCCTGCTATCTAATGTTGACGAAGCCTTACCAGATTCTGCTCTTATAGCTAATATTGATAAAGTTCTTCTTGATTCTGCTCCGTTACTTTTATCTGCTTCTGTCTCTTTATCTAACGCAACTGAAGTATTCTCTGATTGTGTTTCTTTTTGTAAGGTTAATTCTCTTACAGCCAATACGTTTCCTTTTTCTACCGTTGATATTCTCACAGTCCATGCTTTTTCGACCGTTAATTTTCTTGCAACTAATTCTAAAAACAAACAACTTTCTTCCATGGCGCGTTTTGAGTTTCCTAAACCACCCTCGCCGCCACCTTCTCAACTGCGTGCTACAACTTCCGCAACCCCTACTGTTCCTGTTTTAAAGAAAACTGCCCAAAAGAGGCAGACAATAGCCTATGCTGATTCCGAACCTGAAGATGTATGTCAGCGAAATCCTAATGTTCTTGACTTCATTTCGTTTTCTTGCTGGCGGCGCAAACGTCTTAAGTTCAATACCTAGTCCTCGCGCCCCAGATTCTTATGTCGATTTTGCTCTTCTTTGTATTTGACTTTTGGACTTTACGATTCCTTTATTTATTTCCCTGTTTTGCTGAGTTTTCTTTCGTTTCCTTCACTCACCCCGTGGGTCCGGGAATAGAATAGCCCCATGGCACGACCTGCCTGTCGTAAGAGGCGACTAAAGCGGTCCAACACATACTCACTTCACACACACAACACACACACACACACACACACACACACACACTTCATAAACACACACATTTCTGCTAGGTTTTCTTTTCTTTCTTATACCCCAACCCCGTATGGGTCCGGAATTAGAATATTCCCACGGTACGACCTGCCTGTCGTAAGAAGCGACTAAAGCGGTCCAATACATACACACACACACACACACACACACACACACTTCACATACACACACACACACACATTTCTGTTTGGTTCTTGTTTTTTTCATCCTTGTACCCCAAATCCGTGTGGGTTCGGAATTAGGATATTACCACGGTACGATCTTTCTGTCGTAAGAGGCGACTAAAGCGGTCCAACACATACACACACACTTCATACACACACATTTCTGTTTGGTTCTTCTTTCTTTCATTCTTCCTTAAACTCCAACACCGTGCGGGTCCGGGAATAGAATAGCCCCATGATACGACCTGCCTGTCGAAAGAGGCGACTGAAGCGGTCCAACACATACACACATACTTCATGCACATATAAACTTCATAAAAACACACATTTCTGCTTGGTTCTTTTTTCTTTCGTTCTCTTCTAGTACCCCAACACCGTGTAAACCCGGGATTAGAATAGCCCCAAGGCACGACCTGCCTGTTGTAAGAGGCGACTAAAGCGGTCCAACACATTCACACGCAATTCATACACACGCACACATTTCTGTTTGGTTTATCTTTCTTTCATTCTTTCCTTGTACCCCAACACCGTGTGGGTCCGGGAATAGAATATCCCATGGTACGACAGGCAGGTCGTACCATGAGAGGCGACTAAAGCGGTCCAACACATACACACAACACACACACACACACACACACACACACACACACACAAAACACTCTGGCATACTCATACATAGCTACACTGGGGTTCTGTTTTATTTTCTTTTGTGCTATTCTTAGGGTTTTTTAATGTGGTTCTTGTACTTGTTGCTTAGTGTTGTTCTTTTTAGTTTTTTCTTTTCTTCCTTGTTCCTTTCGTTCCACATTCCTCTTCTTTTTCCTGTGTCTGGTCTTACTTTCTGTCGGTCTTCGTGCTGACTTGGTTTGATTTTCGATCCACTTCCTGTGGTAGTTGCTTTCTAGTCCATTTTTTCGGAAACCTTGACTTAGTCAACTTTAGGCCTAGTTCGCAATTCTTTTCTTCAGTTCTTTGTTAGATACGATTCTTTGGTACCATAGCTTGAAGTACTTTTATTTTTTCTATCTAGCATTCTTGTTGTTCCCTAGCTTACTTTGAGACTTGTCACGCTTCCTTTATTTTGTCGATTACTGTAGTTTTTTTCCTGACTTCCTTTCTTTACTTTTGGTTTTTCTGCAGGAAACCAATCGCCTTTTGAGGTTGAAGACTGTACTGTTTCTGTTCGGAAAGGCATCCGTCCTTTGACGATTTTGGCAGTGTTGACGCTGTTCTACCTTGGCCCTTGTTCATTGCTACTGCCTGCCTATCTTTCCCTTTGGTCCTTTTCACTTTTGGTTTTGTCCGGTACCGGATGAAAACTCTTTTTTTTTATTTCTGAGTGTTTTTTGTAGTTTTGTAAGCGAATTTTCTTTTGATTCATCCTATCATTGTATATTGTTGGTCTTTCGAGCCGGATATCAATTGATTTCTGTTGTTTTTTACTTTTCTTTGAGTTTTCTCAAACGAATTTTATTTGCTTTTAGTAAGTACTATACCGCCTGCTTCGTTACTTTTGTTTTCCAACACCGACCTTTTAATTTTGCTGGGGGGAATTTGTTACGTTCACCTTCCGACGGTGTATTAAACCGTACCCTTTTTATTACATTACTCATTCACATAGTTTCTGGTTCTAATCCTCATACACCAACCTGTATATTAGTCTTTCCTACAATAAGTAGGCTTTACAATAATTTTATTTAAAGCCATTTGCTGAGAATTAGAAAGTTTCCGCGATAAGTTACATAGTCGGTATCTGGTTTTAAGTATCCGTCGGCTTTATGCCTAGTCCTATAGAGCATAATTACTCCAACATAAAGACTCGTTGCAATAATGGATCATACTTTACTGATAAAGTTTGTGTCGAGTTTCTAATCACATTTAGATGGTTGATAACGCGAGGATTGAATTTTGAATTTTTGTTATAGAACGAATTTAATTTGGTTCTGCAGTTCCAACTTATATGTATATTCTACATTACTCGTCCTATTACTTCAAGAGCGATGCACGTTTTTTTTTGACAAGAAGTGTATATCTTGGGTGGATCGGTAAGTTTTTACGCGCTTATTAATACTAATAAGATTCTGTTTTTAGCTTTTTGACGGAGGCGTACTGATTTTCCTACGTTAGGCCAGATTGTTTCAGAAGAAAACCTCGACCTTCTTTTCCTCTTATGGCTGACTTACCGCCTCCTAGGGTTAATCAGGCCAAAGCATTTATGCATACTGGCACTGATTTTGCCGGACCTTTTAATATAACTCTTAGTAGACACCGGGGAGTTAAAGCTCAAAAGGCCTATATATGCATATTTGTTTGTTTAACAACTCGTGCCGTGCATCTAGAATTAGCGTCAAGTTTGTCAACCGACATATTCCTTGCCGCATTTAAGCGTTTCCTTGCTAAAAGGGGACCATGTGCGGTTATGTATTCCGACCGCGGGACAAATTTCGTGGGCGCTAAAAATTATTTAAATTGCCTTCAAGAATTTTTCCGAAATTCAAATTGCCTAAATGCCATTGGCCATGAACTTAGTCAAAGGCGTATTGCTTGGAAATTCAATCCGCCTTCGGCTCCTCATTTTGGAGGAATATGGGAGGCGAATATCAAAAGCGTGAAAGGTCATTTAATAAAAGTTGTGGGAGAGCAAATACTCTCTTATGAAGAATTTTCAACGGTTTTAACACAAATCGAAGCGTTGTTAAATTCACGTCCGTTATGCTGGCTTAGTTCAAACCCTTCGGAACCTCTCGCATTATCGCCTGCTCATTTTTTAACTCTCACCCCGTTGCAGTTCTTGCCCGCTGCCGATGAAACCGGAAAAGCGCTTACGCTTGTAAATCGCAAGCAACTTTTAGATCAAATTGTTCAATCCTATTGGAAGCGATGGTCTAGGGAATACTTGTGTGAACTGCAATCCCGACAGAAGTGGAATACACCTTCCTGTACTGTTAAGCCAGGTCTAGTCGTGATAGTGATGTGCGATAATTGACCGCCTTTGCAGTGGCCAACAGGGGTAATTGAACAAACCCGGAAAAGACGGCATTATTAGGCTTAAAGGACCAAAATATTAACGCTCGGTTAAGACACAGTGGACTGTAATTTTTTACATGAAAATGATCAATTAATAAATCGGTAAAACGATCTTTCTTAGGTAAAAGAACTGGATGCTGCTGATCATATGAAATATTTGCATTTGACAGACGACCTCCAACTCTAATTAAGTTATTTGAAAGAAAAGGATTCAAATGTCGAAAGGGTTTCGAACAAAGTTGTCCCTTTTCCAGAAAAGTCTTTTCGGAGAAAAAATGTTTATCTTGCACTGCTACAATTAGAGATCTTCCGCAGAAAGGCGGTTCCTTTTAGGCAAACGTTTAACAAATCTCAAAACATAAACAGTTATGCTTAACAATTTAGAGTAAGAGCTGCATCTATCAATCAGGGCGTACAAGGGATGAACTTCTGATTGTGTCACAGGAAGTGAAACCAATTTCTGTTCAAGTTTATTGTCAGCCAAAATAATTTCTTCCGTGTCAATGATTTTAATAGGCCAATCGCTTTCTTGAGAAAGTAGCCACGATGGCCTCTGTAACCACAACTCGGCGTTAAGAAATTGATTTGGAGATATACCGCGAGACGCACAATCGGCAGGATTTGAAATGCCATTAACATGAAACCAGCGAGTTACTGGTAAATTTTGAATTTTTGCCACTCGATTGGCTACAAAAGTTTTCCAACAATGGGGCGATTTATGAGTCCAGTTAAAAACCACCATGGAATCAGAAAACGCAAAAACTTGTTTGATAGTGCATCGCGAGGATTATGTGCGAATGATACAATTTAATAGTCTTGCAAGCAATAAAGCAGCACATAACTCCAAACGAGGAATAGTGACAGTTTTTATTGGAGCCAATTTAGCTTTACCGCATAGTAAAAGAGATAGGTATTAGTGTACAGGGACAGAAAGTAGACATGTTACGTTTTGCAGATGATATAGCCATTATAGCCGAGTCTAGAAAAGAGTTAGCAGAGTTTTTAAATATTTCAGATGAGATACTACGGAGTAACTATAGTATGAGAATTAACTCAGTAAAGACAAAGATAATGACAAGTGAGTTACAGCCTAGTTCTAAACCAAAATTAAAAATAGGTAATACCGAGTTAGAGGAGGTAGATGAATTTTGCTATTTAGGTAGTATAATTACAAAGGATGGACGTAGCAGAAGGGATATAGTAGCTAGAATAGCTCAAGCTAGAAAAATGTTTTTAAGAAAGAAAAACTTACTAATAGCTAATAGTATTAGTTTAGATAATAGAAAAAGTTTCTTAAAGTCGTACGTATGGAGCGTTCTACTATATGGTAGTGAGACTTGGACAATTAAAAAAGTAGATAAGAAAAAGATAGAAGCTTTTGAAACTTGGTGTTATAGGAGAATGTTAAAGATTAGTTGGACAGATAGAGTAACAAACGAGGAAGTTTATAGAAGGATAGGTGAGGAACCCTGTATGTGGAAACAATTGAAGGTCAGGAGAGATAAAATGATAGGGCACCAGTTAAGACATGAGGGAGTATTTAGTAAAGTCTTAGATTATAGACTACCAAATAAAAATAGAGTAGGAAGGCCTAGACAAAGCTATATTAGTCAAATTATTAGGGATCTAGGTTGTGAAGGGTATGCAGACCTTTTTAGACTAGCTCAGAATAGAAAAGAATTTAGAGCTGCGTCAAACCGACTTTAAGTAAGTTCGAAAACAAAACAAAAAAAAAAATCAGGTAACTAAATGTCACCATGACATAACTCACAATTAGTTAGCGGTCTGGCATGTTGGTAGCGTTTCGTTGCTTAAGCCTTACCATAACATATAATTTAACACTTTTCCTGTTTGAAGCAGATAAGCAGGTTATATTTCATTTCCTTATAAATGGTAATTATGTAACCATGTTAGAGTTCTTTAACAAACATCAGGTTGCTGATATCTATGTAGAGCCAGGTGGATAGGAAAAAGATAGAAGGATATAGGAAAACCTAGACCAAACTATATTAGTCAAATTATTAGAAATTTAGGTTGTGAAGGGTATGTAGAGCTTTTTAGATTAGCACAGAATAGAAAAGAAGTTAGAGCTGCGTCAAACCGACCTTAAGTAAGGTCGAAAACAAAATGATGATGAAAATAATTTTTACTTCGCCATCTAGAGACACTGTTTGGGCGTATACGACGGCACTGTATGCCTTTTCAGAAGCATCGCAAAATCCCACAAGTTGTAATGACGTTACTGATGAATATCCAATGTGTCGGGATATTTTAAAGTCGGAAAGCTGAATTATTTCTTGTTGAAAGGTATTCCACAAACCTTTAATATATGGAGGGGTTTCTTCATCCCAAGACAACTTTAATATCCATAATTCCTTGATTAGTAGTTTGGCAAAAATTGTCACGGGAGATAAGAGCCCTAATGGATCCCACATTCTAGCTACAGTGGAAAGAATATTTCTCTTTGTACAGATTTCATTTGTACCTTTAACCGCAAATGTTAAATTATCAACCTTTGGATGCCATTGAAGACCCAATACCTTTAAAATATTGCTTTCGAAATCTACAACATTGTCCATACGAATATTTTCAGATATTTCGTTTGTTAAATGCGAAGAATTTGTGGCCCATTTAACTAACTGAAAACCTCCGGCCGTGAAAAGCCCGAGCAATTCATGATAAAGGACTTTGGCATTATCTAAAGATTCCGCCGAAGAAATTACGTCATCTACATACATATCTCTTTGTACAACTGCGGATGCAAGCGGAAAATTTTTTGCTTCATCTAATGCTAGTTGAAGTACAGTACGTAGAGCTAAATATGGAGATGATTTGACAATAAAAGTAACTCTTGTGAGTTGATACGTTTGTAATGGTTCATCTGTGCTGAATAGCCAAAGCAAACGTTGATAAGATTGATGTTCGTAACATATTTTTATTTGGCGAAACATCTGACGAACGTCAGAAATAAGGGCAAATTCCATTAATCAAAAATTAATTAATATGCAAAATAAATCGGTTTGCAATTTTGGACTGGCATAAAGGCAGTCATTTAAAGATTTATTAAATGCATCTTTAGACGATGCATCAAAAACGATGCGTAAAGGGGTAGAAACCGATTCTTCCTTAAACACCCCGTGATGAGGAATAAAGTATCCTTTGAAATGAGGAGTACAATTTGGAATAAGGTTTATATGACCTTGCTCAATATAATATTTCATCGCCGCACTATAGGCTACTCTGTATGACGGCGATAAAGAAAATCTTTTTCTAGAGAATAAAATCTGCGCAAAGCTGTAGAAAAGGAATTTCCTAAGTTTGGCGGATATTCTGTAAAAGGTAAAGCAACAATGTATCGACCAGTATCATCTCGTTTTGTTGAAGTAGAGAACAATTCTTCACATTTAATATCATCGGAACTACCAGTAACGACTTCACCTACTTCTTCAAGCTCCCAAAATTTCTGAAGCAAAGGTTCTATGACCTCGGACCCATCAACACAACAATAAACCTGTAAATTGGTCGTGACATTTTGAATTGCAGTTTGACCCATAATTATAAATCCTAAAATGGAGTTTATGGCAACGGCTAAATCGGGACTTGAATATCTGAATGATTCCAAAATATGAGGTACAAGTTCAGCACCTATAATTCCGTGAATTTCTCCTGGACGAAAGAAAGTTTCATCAGCTAAACGTAGATTGCTGAAATGTTTACAAACTGCTGGATCGACAGCACAAGATGACAAACGATTCGTGATTTTGTCTAACACGAACGCTTGCATTTTGTATTTGACATCTGCATCATGTTGAGATGTAAATGCTATTTGCGTTTGACCGCGAATATGTTTGAAAGACGCACCAATCCCTGAAATAGACGTGTAAGTTTTATTTACAGGCAATCGAAGCAATTGACAGCATTTAGATGTAATGAAGTTACATTGACTAGCACTATCAATTAGGAATCTCAACCGCAGGTGAGTACCCATTGTTGATTCAACTTTAACGATCGCAGTCGCTAAAAGAATCGTGTAATTTTTATCTGAACCTTCTTTAGTCGACGTTGAACAAAGACTCACATTAATTGCTTCGTTTGTATTTATAGGATTAGATAACGCTTGATTATTTGTGTCAACAATCGGACTAGGAATATGTAACACTGAATGATGACGGTTACTGCACAACCTACATGAATACGTGGAAGGGCATAACGACAAAGCGTGCTTAGAACTGAGACAGTTAATACACAATTTTTGATCTTTAACAAAAGAAATTCGATTTTGCGGAGAAAGATTAAGAAATTTGTAACACCTAGCTAATCGATGATGTTCGCCTTTACAATAAGCACATTTCAAATTGTCGTGATTATTTACTTCTTTTGTGGCGAAGGCATGTAAGACCTTCGTCTTGTTTGTGTGGCCACTAATTTGCTTTGTTTTGCTACTGCTGGTTCGATCTAAAATTTTAACTTGTTCTTTTACGAACGTGGCTAGCTCATCGTAAGTAGGAATCGAACCTCCCTTCAAAGATTGTTCAAAAATTCGTCGGGTATGATTGTCTAGCTTTGATAAAGCAATAGAAGTAAGAATAAAATCAGACAAGTTTGTAATGTTTAATTTACAAAGAGCACTGATTGCAGAGTCGACCTTTTCTATGAATGAATTTAGACTGATAATACCTTCCGTTTGAAGCGCTTTAAAGTCGAAAACCTGAGAAAGATAAGTTTTAGCTAAAGCGCGTTTATCTTCGTATTTTTCAATTAAAGCGGCCCATAGTATAGAGTAATTTTCAGCTACCCCGTAATTTTCCTAATAAATAATGCATTTTGCAAGTATTGTCCAAATTAGAATTATTATGGATAAGGCTTTTAAATGTTTCGTAGAAAAGAGACCATTTTAGAAAATCGCCGTTAAAATCAATTAGATCAATTTTTGGGAGACGAATAGTAGCTTCAGCTGCGTGCATAGTTTGATTTTGAGAAGATTGATCGGTAACTTTCGAAGTGACTAGACCGGTAGCAACATCCTGAATGTAACATTAAAGTTCATCAATAGCGTTTAATTCATTGTAGTTCGGTTTAAATTCTGGATTCGTTTCAAACCCTATCGTATTAATTTCATCTATAATTCCATCTAATTTCCGTTTTGTGTCCTCTAGGGTTACGTGTCTTATTTTAAATTCTTTTAAAATTACCGAATCTTGAATGTTTTTACTTTTATCGTAAAGAATTTGAATTCTTTGGAAATAGGTTTCCTTTTTAGATTGAAGTGATTTTAATCTATTAACCGCTTTACTCATTGTGATATTAATAATTCGGTGATTAATAACAAATTGCAGATGTATAACAAATATGTAAATTTAGAACTAAAGATTTGTATTGTCTACGCTATTTCAAATGTACTCACTATTGCAAGGATAGATAAGCGAATTTGAAATAGAAAAGCATATGCGACAACAGAGCGCGAGAGGTCTGTTTAACATACACCTGTTTATGTTATCTATAGTGAACGATTCTTGTAAATGAACTGTGGCATGAACGAGCAAAATAACCCGTACAACCCGGTATTTAGTAGAGTGCTAAATTCCCGCTACTAACAATCCGGCTCGAAGGACCAAAATATTAACGCTCGGTTAAGACACAGTGGACTGTAATTTTTTAAACATGAACAAACAAAATAAAACAATGAACTTACCTAAGATCTGCAGCTTACTTTGAATAGGTGTTTAAAGGTGAGATTTAGGATGGTCATTGAAGGAAGGCAGGGATCACCAATTTAGAAATTTAACGTTTTCGAACCCACTCTAAGACGGGTGCAAGGGGTTATTTTGACGTACACACCATAATGCCACAACTTGCTAGCGAACCGAATCACACCGATATTTGTTACTATCTGTTTTAATTTTGTTATTGTCAGAATTGGCATATGTTTCAATTTATCTATAAATTAAAATAACCTGAATTGAATGCTATTCTGGCAATAATTTATCGGATTAATAAACTGTAATTTAAAAATAAAAGGAATTTGTTGCCGGCGTTACCAACTAACGATGGTTTTTTCTAAGTTTAATGGTTTTTTTTGTTACTTAACGCACTTGTTTATATGATAGTTTTAGTATTATTTTTTTTACTAGATGTATTACCTGTTAGCGACGAAATGCGCACTTCGTAGCACCATTATTTTAATTGTCCATAAAGAAAATTTTTTTCTTCTTTAAAATAGTAACTTTATTTACTTTTTTCTACCTATTTTAGATAGAAATTTTTATTGTTTCTGTAAATAGAAAAATCGACGGCGATGTATTTTTCTTGCATATGTGAATCCTACCACTCTCCGCATTGGTAGTTAGCCTGGTATTTCTACATTTCTTGTGTTCTGTTTTATCGTGATTCGTGCAGGCCCTCACTTTGAGTATTCTTTCTATTACTGTCTGATCCGAGCGCTTCATAACGTAGCAAAAGTCTAGAAAAGTTAAATTATATGTTAGAAATGTCTTTGAGATTTTATGCTATAGTTCGTATAACTGACTACACTTTTTGTTATATAGAATTTATTTTACTTTTGTTTGTTGAATATTTTATATTTTTAACGTTAACTTTTATATTCAATTGTATTGTATTTGTATTTACATTATGTTACTGTAATTCATAGAAATAGATAGTATATTTTCGAATATGTGTAGCTGAATGTTTTATTTCTTATGTCATATATTTACTCAACTCTTTAAAAATTGGGGCATTTTACTTAGGTCCGCCCCTAGTTGTTACTGCGGTAAATCTTAAAATAACATACGTAATGATAATATCAAACATTGCAATGAGTGCATATTAAAATAATTTATGAAATCATTTTGCAATAACGAAACAACCACAAGATTGCAAGAATTATATTATAATCACAGTTCACATATGTGAAAAAGCTGACAAGCATTTCTACTGTATACGTATTATGTTAATCGACATTCTACTAACGCAACCACTCAATCAAAGAATTAACAAAAGTAGCTGCCCTATTTTTGTTACGTGCGTCATTCGACTATCATAGTTAAAGTGTACATTCAACTGATAGCAGGTTGATAAGACTGGTTATTTCAGTTATGTTAGTGTATGTAATGTTCTATAACTAGAGAAAACAATTTGCTACAAGCTACCGTGCAATCAGAATTAAATAAAAACACAAATAATTCGGATAATATTTAAAAATTTGGGACCACTACAAATCTGAACTGAAATCGTTTGCCATACGTGGATCACAATCCTCGATCTTTGTATATCCATCGCATTGACGTCATTAGACTTAAGTCGAAGTTAATCTGAGACACGTTTTATATTTTGGTGCAATAAAATATAATAATTATTCAGTGCGATTCATGTAAATATTGCGAAATTATACGTAAATTTAAAAATCAATACTTACTAATCCATTAATAGTTAAGTTTCACGTTACTGCAAATCCTGTAAAAGAAACATAAATTAAATGTGGAAACTTACATGTAACTATAGCAGCAAAAGTGTGGATCACGGCACACTGTACACTTATCAAAACGTTAACAAAATGAACCAATGTATTACAATTAATTATCTACCTCAAGATTGTGATAAAACAAAGTAAATAAAGAATTTTCCACAATAAAATGTACATAAAATTAAGCCTCTAGTTTTACGCCATAATGCAGTTATCAACATTATATTACTGTTTCACGTAAGCAAATTTGCTAATGGTGTCAATGATACGTTGAAACTGGATGACAACAACATGAGTTGTGAGCAATTGAAAGTAGAGCTTTTAATGCTCCTGGAAAAAATTTTATATCAGTGTTTTCATTTGAAAACTATATCAGTTCCAGTTACTTTCAATTTTAGGGTAATTTTATTACTAACTATACGCAATTGATGTATTAAGAAAAATTAACCAACAGCAACCGAACATAATAATTTTAGGTTATATTCTACTACCAAGTCACATTAAAAAAATTATTCGGATTAGTTTATTTAAAAAACAATTCAATTTACAGCTAAGAAATGATTTAGGATTATTAGA
Source organism: Platerodrilus igneus (assembly GCA_036346225.1). Taxonomy (NCBI): domain Eukaryota; kingdom Metazoa; phylum Arthropoda; class Insecta; order Coleoptera; family Lycidae; genus Platerodrilus; species Platerodrilus igneus. The sequence goes on from JARFIW010001599.1 coordinate 15,427,268, forward strand.
AGAAAAAATGTATTTCAAAAGTACCCTTTAACTTTCGTCTTACTGCCAAATTTAACAATACTAAAATACACAACGTACTTAAATTGTAATAAATATGATGACATTCTCTGGGATAAAAGATTCCGGAGTTAAAATAGTCCACCATGCGAATCACCGGGAGGGGACTACTTCGGAGGATGCGATCGGAAACTGCAGAATAAGGGTCGGGAACATTTTGCGAGTCGGAGCGTAGAATGTTACAAGTATGAAGCAAGAAGGTAAGCTAGAAAACCTGAAAATTGAAATGAGTAGATTATCACTAGACATAGTAGGGATCAGCGAAGTTCGGTGCCCAAAGGCGAGGGATTTTTGGAGTGGAGACTTCAGGGTAATTCATACAGGAGCAGAAGAAGGAAATTCGGATGTGGGAATAGTTATGCGAATAAAGATAGGACACTGTGTAGAAAATTACTTACAAAAGAACGAAAGAGCGCTTATGGTTAGATTAGAATCTAAACCGGTAAACACTGTAATAATATAAGTATACATGCCCACTTCTACCTACAATGACGAAGAGGTAGAAGCGGTCTACAAAGATATCGAAGACATACTAAGATACGTAAAAAGACATGAAATTTAATAATTACAGAGGATTTTTATGTAGGTAACGGTAGAGCAGGAGCGGTAGTAGATTTATTTGGTTTAGGCACGAGAAACGACGGGGGAAATAGGTTGGTAGAATTTTGCGACAAGAACAACTGAATCATCACAAACACATTATTTCAACATCATGCTAGAAGACGATATACATGCAAGAAGCCAGGAGATATAGGAAGATATCAAATAGATTACATTCTTGTTAGACAACGGTTTGGGAATCAAGTAAAAGACTGTAGAAGCTACCCAGAAGCAGATATAGACACTGACCACACCATCGTAATTATGAAGGCCGCACTTAAATTTAAAAATTTGAAGAAAGAAACCCGAAAAAGGCACTTTGACTTTGATAAATTAAAAAATAAATATATTCAAGAAAGATTCGAAAAAAAGTCAAATGATTTGCTGAAAGATACCAGAAAAATATCTGATACTAAGGAAGCAGAAACAGAATGGAATAACATTAAATCCAGCTTAGACATGGCAGCGAGAGATATTCTGAAGTATACACCAAAAGAAAATAAGAAACCATGAACAGCAAAGGATATCCTAAATTAAATAAAAGACGAAAATCCAAAATAAATCAGACGAAATAGAAAAAACAGATATACAAAACCATAAAATGGGAAATTATACGCAAATGCAGGAAAGCTAAAGAACAATGGATTGATGAAAAGTGCAAAGAGGTACAAACCAAGACGAAAGTATGAAAGACAGATGAAGCATACAAACTAATTAGAATCAATTTTAGGGACATAAAACTGTATAGCAAAAATATAAAGGACGCGGGAGAAAACGTCATTATAGAAAGTGGGTACATGGCAAGAATATATAGGGAATTTATATGCAGAAGAGGAACTAGCAGCATTAGAACAGAAATCGGACATTGAAAACGATGACTTGGGATATCCTATACTTAGAGGTGAGTTTGAATTAGCATTAAAGGGTCTGAAAAATGGTAAGGCACCGGATACAGATAAGGTGCAAGCAGAAACTCTAAAAGCCGCTGGACAAGCAGGTAACAGAACGTCTCTTCCAACATGTAAGCTATATGTATGAGACAGGCGATATACCCAAAGATTTCAAAATAACGTCATAGTAACTATACCAAAAAAGAAAGCCGCAGATAGATGTGAAAATTTTCGAACAATAAATTTGACAACACACGTGTCAAAAATATTAACTAGAATTGTACACAAACAAATGGAGCTGAAGATCAATTTGGGTTTAGGCGAAGCAGGGTAACACGGGAGGCTATTTTAGCTCTGAGAGTGATAATGGAGAAAACAATAGAAAAAGGGGAAAGCGTGTATATAGGATTTGTAGATCTGGAAAAAGCATTCGACAATGTAAAATGGAGAAAAATGTTCGAAATAATCAAAAAGATTGGAATGACTTATAGGGATAGACAAATAGTACATAGCTTATACAAACAGCAAACAACAGTAATAGAATTAGAGCAGGTACGTAGAGAAGTAAACATTAGGAAAGGGGTGAGACAGGGATGTGCCCTATCCCCATTAATTTTTAAGTTGTACATTGAAGAAGCAATAAATACTGTCAAATGCAGGAAGGCATTTGAAATTACTATGCAAAAACAAAAAATTAATATGCTTAGATTTGCAGATGATATAGCGGTAAAAGCATCAAGCAAAGAAGAGTTAGAAGCTGCTCGTAATGGAATGAAACGGTTCTATAAAGAGATACGGTATCAAAATTTAAAAAACAAAACTAAAGTACTAGTATGAAAAGGAAGGGAAAATAAATCAAAAACAAGAATATAAATAGGTAAGAAGAACTTACAAAAGGTTAAGGATTTCCGCTACCTAGGAAGCCAAATAACGCAAGATGGAAAAGCGCAAAAGATATAAAACAAAGATTAGCACAAGGCCGTGCTTCATTTAACAAGAAAAAGCAACTACTGTGTTCAAAGCCAACAAACATAGAAACAAGGAAAAAATTGCTTAAAACATATGTATGGAGCACAGCACTACACGGCTGTGAAACCTGGACAGTAGGAGAAGCGGACAAGAAAAAGGTACAAGCCTTTGAAATTGGTGCTACAAACAAATGATGAAGATATCATGGACAGATAAAGTTAAGAACAAAGAGGTACTAAAAATGGTAGGGGAAGAAAGAAATATGTCGAAAATGGTAAAAAAAAAATGGGAGAGATAGGATGATAGGTCACCTACTACGGCATGAGGGAATAGTGCAGAATATATTAGAAGCAGAGATAGAAAAAAAGAGAAGTAGAGGTACCTTAGTTAGACTATTGCACACAGATAGTGAAAGATGTAGGCTGTAGGAATTTCAGGGAAATGTGTAGGCTAGCTCGGAATAGAAATCAATGGAGATACGCATCCAACCAGGTCCAAGATGGATAAACTAATGACGAAAAAAATAACTGTACTTGAACATGATGATTATTATAAGAAACTACAGGTATTAGTTGTGTAATATTCTCGAATAGTATTAATTGTGTGAAAGGATTTACTGGAAAACTATTAATTCGGCAAATGTCTAAATGTTAGGGGATCTTGACAGTCACCGGCTGTTTAACTCCCTGCGCATACCTTGCATGTAATTTTCCAATGCTCCACCCGAAGGTACTACATTGGCCAGAAAGCGAGGTTTTTTACATGGGAAATTTGGAATTTTGCCAAACCCTTGCTGTTCCAAGCAAAGTAGGGATCTTTAACATACGTGACTTCACACACACGAGACCTCCATTTTACCTCTCATCCGAACAATGGTGTATTTTTGTGAAAAATGCTTGCCTAACATTTTTCAAGTGGACCATGTCGGGATTTGAACCCGAGACCTTGCGCGTAATAGTCACACACATACCACTATGCAACGGAGCCGCCTTCCCTGCGCATACCTTTGAATCTCGGTAAAATAGGGCATACATATAGAAAACAATAGAAGGGAAACCGAGCTGTATATAGGCTGTGTAGGAATTTCAGGGAACTGTGTAAGCTAGCTCAGAATATAAATATCGTGGTGGTACGTGTCCAATCAGTTTTGAGATGGAAAACCTAATGGCGCAGATAAATCTGATGATCATTATCAACAACTACAGATGTTCGTAGTAAAATATCTGCAACTAATGTTGACTGTGCGAAAAGATATATTGGAAAAAATATTAAATCGACAATAGTTCAAGTGTTGGGGGAACTCGGCAGCCACAGACTGCTTACCCCCCTTCACGACAATTGAATATCGGAGAAATAGGATATATAATTGTAAAACAATAGAAAGGGACTGAACTGCACCTAACAAGAAAGAACAGCGTCTATGATCAAAAACAACAAACATAGAAACAGGAAGAAAATTGTTGAACGCATATGTGTGGAGTACAGTACAGTATGCCAATGAAATACGGGCAGTAGGAAAAGCAGACAGAAAAATGGTAGCAGACTTTTGAAATGTTGTGCTTCAGATGTGTGAGGATGATAGCATGGTTATAGAAATAGAAGGGGAATAAAGATGTCTGTGGAAAAAAAATAGAAGAAATAGACCGGCAGAATACGTTCTAAGGCATTTTTGGGGAATAGTATGAAATATATTGCAAGCAGAGATAGGAAAAAGGAGGTGAATGTAGACCTAGATCAGATAGTGATAGTTGCAGACTGTGCAAATTTCAAAGAAATATGTAGGTTAGTTTAGAATTGGAAACAATAAGTGTATGCGTCTAACAAGTTTCAGGACTGAAGACCTAATAATGGTGATGAAAATATCAATAAAAAAGGCTGTCACATCATAGGATCTCACTCGTTGTTTCAAAGTAAGCTTAGGAAAATCTAGAAGAAACTCTATTCCATTATAGACCGAGTAACCCTATCTCATCAACTAACAGTATAACAGTCAATATGTAGAAAAAGACAAAAGTAATATTCGGTCTGGGCGAAACCTGGTAGGTTGTGAAGATATATGGAACTTTATTGGTTTCAGCACTGACTTGGTAATTCAGTCTGTCCAACTGATTTTGGGGTCGCGTTCGGAAGTGGTGTCTAGGTCATGGAGTACCAGTATGCAACCAACGTATTATTGTGGCCTTGCCCAACATATTATAAAATCCCCTGATCTGTCGGTCGTTAGCCTAGTAGTTCTTCTACCTGACCAATTTTATGTAGATTTCAACGATATTATTTTGACATTTGTATTTTATACTATACTGATAGTGCAATACATAAAATAAAAACTTTTGAAGTAAATTTGATTAAATATACATATCATTAAATGTTGCGTCATCGGTTAGTAATAAAACATTTAGCCAGTGACCAATTAGTGTTTACTATTCTCAAGCGAGTGGACATTGATTTTAGATACAGCCAATAGTGTATATCACGCATTTGATATATACAGGGTGAATGGTATTGTTCGTGCAAAAATGAAATGGGAGATAGTACACTTAATTTGCAACAAAAAATGTTAATATGACCCCTGTCCTATCTCGATTGGTTTAGAAGATACGGTTTTTTTTAGTCTGTTTCTTAATAACGCGACTTCTTGCAGTAAAAATTAAATTTCTCGGCTTCTGCTGCAAATAACTAGATAAACAATCCGATTTTCATAAACTACATTAAATTTCCTATAAAAAACAACTATTTCGATTATTTTAATTTTAAAAGAAACATTTATTATAAAGTATTAAAAGGTAAAAAATTACAAACGAAATTTTTTTAACAAAGTTTAAAGTAATATTACAGCGAAATTATTTTCTCTACAAATGAGCAAATGTCACAAAAACAACCTCACTTTCACTTCATAAGGTTTCCAGCAGTGCGAAACACTTTCTATTTGATTTTTAATTTATCAAGTATGGAAATATGGAAACAAATAATTTGTTTCCACTTCGCATTAAAATTCGCCCACTGCCTTGATTATCTAATGATCCCACAACGTTTTTCCGGTATTACGGAGGCAATAATTTGATAAATTAAATTTTATTTGTATTGTTCAAAATGCTGACCACCGCACCTGATACAGGTTCTTGCTCTTTTCCGCATACCTACTACGGTCACGCTCATAGATAGCTTCTCTCTTAAGAGTTGACATCCATTTTCGAGCGTTTGTCTCAAATTTTCCAAACTGACTAGCTCCGTGCTGTATACGTATTCTTTTAAAAAGTCCCATACAAAGTAATCCATGGGATTCAAGTCAGGCGATTTTGCTGGCCACGAAATTGGTCCTCCTCTACCAATCCACCTTGCGTACTGTTCATTTAAAAACTGGCGGACACCACGTGTGTAATGAGGAGGAGCCCGTCATGTTTAAAATAATATCTCTACGAACTTCTAAAGGAACATCTTCCAAAAAATAGGGTAGTTGATTTTGAAGAAAGTCCAAATACACTTTTCCATTGAGGTTTCTTTCGAAAATATAGGGGCCAATAAGGGAGTTTCCTATCAGAGCCGCCCACATATTTAGGCTGAATCTGCGTTGGAACGATTTCTGTCTTATTGCATGAGCGTTTTCATCGGCATAATAGTGGTAATTGTGGAGATTTAGAACGCCAGCGTGCGTAAAGAGGGACTCATCAGACCACAGTATTTTTCGAAAGAAATGGCGCTCCTCAATATCCCGTGCTAATAACCAACGGTAGAACATCAACCTTCGTTGGAAATCTTCGCCTCCGCCTTCCAGAGCTTGAACAGGTGTAAAGTGAAAAGGGCGAATATTATTCTTGTGCAGAACATCTACTACTTTCTATTGCTAACCTACAACCTCTCTTGCAATGTGACGTGTAGAAGTTGTAGGGTCTTGTTCCACTCGATCCAAGACAACCTCGTCAATTTCTACGTCCAGATCTTGCCCCCTTTCATTAGGTACCTGAAATGCTCCTCCATCAAGGAGCCATTGGTGCGTTCTTGCAAACACGTTGCGACTGGGAATCGGACCATTTGGGAACCGACGTTGATATTCCTCCCGTGCTCTTTTAGCATTACCATTACAAAAACTATAAATGAAATGCATATCTGCATATTCTCTATTGCTATAACGAGCAGGCATCTTAGATATCAAAAATTTATACGAATACAACTGTCTAATTAGTGACAATGCTTCACACTGTCAATGTGACAACTACATGCTATGAACGTATCTGTGCTCTTAAAATTACTGTACATTTTTGTTTTCAATTTGCACTGCCTTGATTATCTTATAATCGAACAAGGTTTTTCCGGCATTACGAAGGCAATAATTTAATAAATTAAAAATCAAATAGAAAGGGTTTCGCACTGCTGGAAACCTTATGAAGTGGGGTTGTTTTTGTGACATTTGCTCATTTGTAGAGAAAATAATTTCGCTGTAATATTACTTCAAACTTTGTTAAAAAATTTCCTTTATAATTTTTTACCTTTTAATGCTTTATAATAAATGTTTCTTTTAAAATTAAAAAAATCGAAATAGTTGTTTTTTATAGGAAATTTAATGTAGTTTATGAAAATCGAATCGTTTATCTAGTTATTTGCAGCAGAAGCCAAGAAATTTAACTTTTACTGCAAGAAGTCGCGTTATTAAGAAACAGACTAAAAAAAAACATATCTCCTAAACCAATCAAGATAGGACAGGGGTCATATTAACAATTTTTGTTGCAAATTAAGTGTACTATCCCCCATTTCATTTTTGCACGAACGATACCATTCACCCTGTATATATATATATATATATATATATATATATATATATATATATATATATATATATATTAGTGTGATATTTTGGGCTAAAAGGACATTAATTTTCAATTTGCAATTTATTTTGTGAGCCAGCATGTAAAAATACAACACACCACTTTGAAACGCTTTTACTTTAAATAGTCTAAAATTAATAATTTTCTAAAACACATTTTAAGAAGCTAAAATGTAATTTAGTACAATTCTTCAGATATAAATACTCATAAATATAGCGTGTGTCATATTAGAAACATCCCGTGTAAAATAAAGCGATTTAAATTTCATATGTAACCTTCGTATTTGACATAAAATTCAAACCTTCTTATTTACAGCAAAGTTGGTCGTTATATTTGTTAAAGGCGTTTGAACGTATTTTAAAGAAGCCCTCCTAGCATTATTAAATAGACGAAATAAACAGTTTATTTTTCCGTGTATTATTAAGTAGGGTAGATTAAGACGTTGCACAAACAAACAGAAATTCCAGGTAGTTGTTAGTTCCGACGTCAATTAGAAGAGATTTATAGTTTCTTAAAAACTATAGGTAACTTGAGTTGGAGTGGATTATTGTGTCCGTTACAAATGAAGCTTGCAAACAAGGTAACAGAGGGAGGTTATTCGATAGCATGTGTATAAGTGAGATAGGTATAACACGTGTTAAGGGATAGGCGTAGTTTGAACGTTAACGTTCGTTGACTTGGGTGAATACACAAGATTACTAGAGAGGGTAGTTGTGGTTCGTTGTACAACGAAGATTGAAAACAAAGTAAGAGACAGGTGATTTTAGCGTGTATGCAGAAGTGGGAGTGAGCTTAAAACTTGTGTTTTTGAAGATAATCGTGTCGGTTAAGGCAGTTTTTAGAAAACTGTGACCGTTGAAAGTGTTACGAAGAACTATAATTTGTGAGGTGTAAGTGTTTTTAAGGATTGGTACGAATGTTTGTATTGAAGGAAATTTGAGGAATTGTTGCAGGCTTTTAGGACAGCGTACATCGATCTTGAGTTTCAAAAAACTGACGGCTCCAATACTAAAATGCTTTTACTTTTGCATAAAAGTACAATTAATTTACGCCAATTAATGTAAGTAAAAATAATTTGATTCTAATTTGCACTAAGGGTGCAAAGTATGCAGTTTGAAATGGAGTCAATGTCAGTATTTGGTTAGTTTGGTTGGGTACCAACAATTTATGGTATTAGTAGAAGAGGTTTGGAGTTTTGGATGCTCTATCATTGGTAGGCGAGTTGCGGTTATACCAATCCAGATTGGGGTGTTTCTGAATGCAGCAGTTCTCGATGCAATGGTAGCTGGCCCATGGGTAAGCATGAAATCCAAGTAACTGATGCTTTTCGTTGTATATGTGGGTAAATAGGTGCTTATTGACTTGGTGCATTGGGGATATAATTTTATGAATTAAAAAGACAAACAGGGGAAGAGTTACGGAATGAACTTTTTAAAACTGAGTTAGTTTTACTGTATTTTATGTAAGAATTGATGATGAAAAGTGATTTATGGCATTTGTAATATTTGATTTATGTACAAGGTAAGAGGGTCTTTTTTATTATTGATGTGCAAAAATTAACACGTAAAAATAAGGTTTACTTTGAGCTCATATTGAACCAGGGCTAAAGTAAGAAATGTGGTAAAGCCTTATTACTTTCTCTAATTTAATTAATTAGTAAATTTTACCTGAAGCAATTATTGATATAGAAATGTACTGTTAAAGAGTGTTTGTAAATGGGATGTATATAACGAATAATTAATATGTGAAAGAGAAGTTTAATATTGATATTGGTGTGAACATTCTTTCTGGTATGTTAATAAATGTAGGCCATTTACCGTCGCAGCGTTTTATTGTCGAGTAGTTAATTTTGTATTTCAGGAATCAGCTGAGCAACCGTGGAAAACTTCATTAAGCAGAGGTAGTATTTAAAATATGTACATAACAGCACCACAACAGTGAAGCTTGTAGTCAGAAGCACGTAGCAATTAATGGCATCCAGAACGTGAGGCTCTTGTAGTAACAGTGGAAGGAGATCGCAGCAAAATTTTGTCGCCCAGAACGTGGGGCTCAAGTCAACGAACATTTCAGTATTTTTGGCGCCCAAGTCGTGGGACTTTTAAACAAATTTCCGAGGGGCACATTGTAGTATTTTATATATATATATATATATATATTTAATGCTATACTTATGGGGTTAATTTAGGTTAAGTCATAGGGGTCGTAGAATAAACAAAGGAACTTCCAAATAACAAAAGCACATAAATACAGATATTATAAGGGTAAATAGGTCACTGTACATATTGTTAGTTGAGCGCACACTGTATATAACAGTACAAGAAATTAAACGCATATCCAAGAGTAGCTACGAGCAAAGATAAGATTTAAAAATGTAACGAAATGCATCGAAATTAAAACAATGGAAAACCTATATGAATTGGCTAGATAAATATTCAAACAAGTGCGTTAATATTTGAATAACGATTGTACGTGACATAAAAGTATTACATTTGTTCAAAAATCCAAGTTAACTAAGAAATAAACAAACACCAAATTTATTTCTGTTTAGATTAGAATAAGCAAATAACAATGATACGTGATTTAATGAACGAAGGTTCCTGGGATTTCTGAATTAAATGTGATGTTATGTAAATGAATTACGTGACAACTTGAGCGCTCTTCCAAGTAAAATTTCCGAAGTACACAAGAGATAAGACAAGAGATGTCGCCCAAGACGTGAAATCAACGAATAGCAAACAAAAGGGGAAAGGCCTATAAATACGATAATAATTGAGCAAAGAGTTAGTATATATTTGAAACTGGGTTGTCACTATACTCAAAAGTACTAAAATATTCACGAAACCAGTTAAACGAATGTAAAGTGAAAAGTATTTTATAAAAGTGTAAAATTGTGCCGATTTATTATAGACGTAAGTAAACCAGATTTAGTAAAATTATACAATTTCTAAAATAAATAAAACAGGGCTCTGGAGACTGCTCTGGAAACGAGTCTGGAGATTACCTCCTGTTAAATTAATTTTGATAATCACTGACATGATAAATGTTATATTACTGTTTTGTTAATTACGGAGATGGAAACCTTTTATTGGATTAACTTATGAGATTTTGAATAACGATTGGGATAGTATTTTGGTTGTGATGTCGACTTCCAAATTCGACTCTAAACATTCAGACTGGACACGAAAACTCTTGGGGATGCAGAGAAGCTACTGAACCACTCCGGGTTAGACATTTTAAAATAATTTATTTCTGTAAACTGTTTAATTCAATAATTTCTCAATAATGTACGAGTCAACAAAACCGGGGTGTATTTGATAAATTTATGAAAGGCAATAAGCATCTTGAAACGTTTCAAAAGGTCTCTAAATATAACATAAGGCTCGTTTTGCTGGCTTCAATTTCTTAAATCTGGCATATGTAAATATTCTGAAAAAGGGGAAGATTTTAAAAAGCTTGTAAATATTTAATCACTATATTGTGTATTTTTGAATTGCTATATTTAATTGAATCAGCTAGTTGAGGCAAAGAGATCTATAAATTAACATTTTACAAGTGCTTGATTAATATAAAAGGGGTTACACAGCATTTTATGACATGCCCAACCGTGGGGCCTAATATAAGGGTTATATCACAGCATTTTATAGTCTGCCCAACCGTGGGGCGAAAATAACACAGCATTTTATGGTGCCCATCGTAGGGGCTGGTGAAGTATCACAGCATTTTATGATAGACCAAATTGTGGGGCGGAAAGTAACACAGCAATATATATATATATATATATATATATATATATATATATATATATTGATGTAATAAAGGGGTCAGGGAGGTGATTGAAACTCAAATTCTATAAATAAATTCCACCAAGATACTAAAGAATACGCAAAAATAGAAATTTCCGAAAATTCATGTTTATACCCTGTATAACACAAGCTTACCTTTTGCTAGCGAAAGTGCAATTCCGTATATATAAATAATCACCATGTATGATATAAGCGTACTGTAAATTAATATGCAGTAGCAAAAAACACAATTCTCTTTTTTAGATAATCACTCTAAGATAAATACAAAGCGATTTATATTCACTTATTAGCATAAAAATACATTTCCAAGTGTATATAAAACATTCGCTCTAACCGTGAACAGAAATGGGTCTGAAAGTAGCAATACAGATGGAACTATAATTAAAACAGAGGGAGGCGTCATACAACGAAAAATCGCAAATTACATACTAGTGCGATTAATCACACTTGAAAAACCTCGGAAGTGTAGGATTTCATAAACATAAGTACACCATCACTAAGGATGATAATAAAACCAAGATGTATTAAAAGGCAAAATAACAATATAAAATAGGCCAATATATCGCAACGTGTCTTGTCACAAGTCAAGAAGTAAAAATACCAGAAATGCAGATTAACGACGACGAATGATATGACAAAGGAGCAAAAGCTATCAACATTTAGATGATAATTAATAAAAGAAAGTTTCAGAATGTAGATAATTAGACGACAGGGGTGGTGCGACCCTTGGATTTCGCTTACCGTCAGGGCAAAGGAAATTTCAATCACAAGTATCGTGGAATACAGTCGTGTCCACCGGAAGTTAATAAATGCAGATTTAATGTAAATAAATAAAAAATTGGTGAACTAAAGGATTAACCCAACGAATATTTTTAGATTTTTATATGAATCGAGATGGTATTACTTAGAGATCTTAGATGTGGAAATTCGGCCACTGAAAAACGAAAATACTAGCGTTCCTGGACTTCCTTAATTTTTTTTTAAAGAAATCGACCGATAATTAAATTGTGAGTTAAATTCGAACCTTTTTATTTGTTTTTATTGTTTATTAAGAAGTTAGCAAAAATCTATCATGTTGAAAGGGCTATTGAATAGTGACAGTTTAAGTTTCCTTGAACAAGATGGGTTTTTTTTATTGCTAATTATGGCATTATCCGAAGTGCGAATAGAATGTTACTTAATATTTTGAGTAAAAGTGATAGGATTTATATTATTAATTTTTTTGTAGTTAAGGACGTGCCTATCTGAAGAGTTTGATGATAGAAAGGTGTAGAAAAGTCAGTTTGCTTTTTCTTAAGGAAAATGTACTTGTACTTATATTTCAAATATTTAATGCTAATAGTGATTAATTGTGAAAGGATATCCAGCCATCCCAGTAACGTAACAACAGTAACCGATTGGGAGTGAGAAAGCTCCATCTACAATTTCTTTGACTGAACTAAATATAATTCGTTTTTCTGTTGCTTTTTTTATTAAATAAAGGGTAAAGCATGAATTAACAAGGGGTCAGAAAGCATAAGGCAAATGAGGCCTACTTGTATAATCACCTGTGAGATAAGGAGGATCACCGAAAGGAAGATTTGCTGAGATAACGGTGGTTTAGTTGCCCACCAATTGTGACAATCGGAAAACTAAAACCCTTTCATAGTAAATGTGCATTTTAACGCAGTTGTTAATAATTGGACAGTCCCGATTTTTGTATTCCTTTTTTCCATAGAAACCCATCATTTGCAAAACTGTTATTGTTTCTCCATCCCTTCGGGGCAAATTACAATACTAACGTAACGCCGTTTTTACCCGTAACAAAGGTTCCATCTAACGGTTAACCCAGAAAAAAAGTTATATAGCTGCTGAATTGTCAAAAAAAGGAAATGTTTCTACATTATCTTTTACTATATAATTGACTACAAGATTTAGTATGGCCTGTACAAGGTATACAGAAAGATATTTTAAATTCGCATTTAATATTTACCTGTAAATTCTGTTGTTCTTTTGCCATTATTTGGTACATTAAGACTACAAGATGTATAGGTTTTTCCAAATCTCACAAAACTTCAACTGCGCGAAAGAGGAGCTTAATATTTAAATCCATACCAACAGTAAAGCCTGAAATCGTCCAGTTCGTTTAACAAATATTTGACATTGTATATAGCCAAAACATTATTGAAACACGCAGATACTGTAATCTAACCCAGTAATTTAAATTGTGTGAAAAAGAAAAATATTTTGTTATAATTTTTATTTTAAGAGCTTAAATCAAATCATTATAAAGTAAGATTTGTTATTGCCCCCTCTCCACCATCATAAATAAGAGTGCTTTGCGTATGTGTGTTAGTTGAACTCTTGCGCTTCATTAGTTACATCCGCCACTGCTCACTGTTTACGTTGCCGTGTGTAATTTTACAGTATTCTTTTAGTTTTGCATCTTTAAATAGTTGTTTTCACAACTATTCAATTGCATTGCATCTTTTTAAATGTGTAATGAGTAAGGAAAACAAGTAATTCACAAAGGTGGAAAATGATTTATAACGTTTATAAATTTATGAAACTGGAAAAGGAATAGGGCGATTTATCACTTCTGTTGTTGAACAAGCTGCAGCATCTACTGGCGTATCTACCAGTAGCGTGAGAAGAAGTAGATAAACCTGAATGTAATGTTATGGCCATGTTTTATAAGTTGTGACTATTTGTACATGCAATCTTATTGTAGGTCAGAAATATTCGACCAAGTACAAAAATTAATTATTACTGATAGTGATAGTGAATTTAGTTTCACAGAAAGTGATGACGAGGATTTAGATTGTGAACCGCCAATTTAGAAACATTAAAATTGTATGTAATTTTCATTCTGCACAACTTTTATTACACTACAGAGATTTAATAAGAACATGTATTATAATGGTAGACATTATGTTCATTAAAATATTAATACAATTCTCTTTCTGTTAATCAATTTTATTATGGAATGTTACTGGTATCAACACAAAAGTAAGTTAATCCTCATTTATTTGATAATGTACATTCATTGTTTACATACCTAAAATTACTTGACATACAATGTGGAAATCATCGCGTTTTGACATTTGTACACTTTAGTGATGGATAACACAGTTTTAATTCTGTTTGCTACGTACCTAGACGTAGCCGGAAGAAAAGTAAATACCAGGTTAACTACCAAACGCGGAGAGTGGGGGATTCACCTAAATAGCAAAAAAACACATCGCCCACGATTATCTATTAACAAATAAAAAAAATAAAGGATTCTGTACAAACAAGCAAAAGCAAATAAATTAAGCGTTATTATTTCAAAGCAAACAATTCTGTGATATGAACAATTTAGTACTTTAGATACGAAGTGCGCATCTCGTATTTTACACAAAATAAAATTAATCAGTAGTAAATAAACATGTGAGAGCTTTAGTCAAGCGTTTTGTTGTTAAAATTACACCTAATACTTTTTGTAAAATAAACTAATCAGTGGGAAAGAATTAACGTGTGAGAGGTTTTGTCCAACATTCTTTTAAATTGCACATAATAGCGTTTGTAAAATAAACCAATCAGTAGAAAAGAATAAGCGTGTGTCTGTCAAACATTTTTAACAGTGGTACATCCCACCTGTAGAGCGATAATATCAATTCGCAGCAACAAACAGTGTCACGTTTTTTATCACGTAACTACACCAAACTCTGATACGGAATACGCCCTTGATATACACAAAAGAAAACAAGTTGTATACTTGTATGTGTCTGGATACTTAGCTTGCAATCCGTCGGGGTTGAGTCAACACAGTAACGCCATGGTAGTCAGGATCCATTCGCCCTGCCACCGTAACTGCAGCAGCGGTCTACCGGCAAAAGCAGTTGGTCTATAAACAAAAGCAGTTAGTCTACGTCAACGAACAGTTGGGCCTATATAAAGAAAGAAACCATTTTGCCTCCAGCTAAAAGCTAAAAAGAGAATCTGATTAGAACGGGTCAACTCACCAATACACACAAGATACCTCCTACTTGTCGAACAAAAAAACCTGCATTGTTTTCGCAGTACCGTGACAAAAAATGTAGAAAATATTTCAACGCACAAGCTGCAGAATCGAATTTAAAATGGGTTTAAATAACACAAGTTCGAACTGCAATCCTCGAGTTATCGAAAGCGCGATTAGCAAAACTGGAAAACACGCTTTCAAATAATAGTAGGATCTTTTATTTTGACAAGTCTTTAAATGGGAAACACAAGAGAAAGAAATGATACGTTATTGGAATGTTTAACAAATTAACGGATACCTGAAACAAGGTATTGACTATTTAATTTCTCGAATAAATTTTCGTTTTAGAATGAATAGATTTGAAAGATATGTTATGATTGCGAAGTAAAAATACAGGATGAGATTTTGAATAGAAACAGAAGCTAGGTGAATGAAAAACGAATTACCACAAAAAAAGGACGTATTTGAATCTATCGTCGAAAATAAACGTAACATGTTGTTTAATTTAGTAACTATCAATATAACCTGTCGTTTGCGACTTGCTACAAATCTACAAATTACACAGTAAAATTTTTAACGTTTTTGCATTCTGGAGCACAATAGTTTGTGGTTTAATATTTTACATTGTTATTATATCAAGAGGTGTGTGTGTACAATTGTCATTGTTTTAAGTTAAACGTTATAAAATATACTACATAATGATAAATACCGTATGTAATGGAAAATAGGGTCGATCTGCTTTTTGTATATCATTGCGCAGATTAAGAAATGTAAATAAATAAGCTTTGACAAATGTTGCTGATAATACTTGTTTTCATAAAATATTAGCAGATATATTCCGTAATAAAACAGGTTTCAATAAATACTATATTATACGTATTCTCAAAACATTGTATTAGATACAAAATAAGCAGTAGAAGGAACTGCTCTCGGAGCAACAAGTATGAAGTTTGACATTAGTCGATTCCTCAATATACATTAGCCATTAGCGATTAAAATAATGAAAATTAGAAATATAATCATTATGAAATTAAAATCCAACTTACAGCTAGAGATTGCAGCTTAGTCTCAACTCCACGGATAGTAAACCACCTATTTGTCCACTTTTCTATTCTATATAGGTATTCGTTAATAATAATTGGCGAAGATACAAACTCATCCCTTGAGTGAAACACCCGTACTTTCCAATACTGAGTATCATTTAAAAACAAGTTTTTAATGTATTTTTCTAAAATACGTCTTCGCAAAGGTGTACGGTACGTTAACTTAAACAGTAGAATTTCTACTGAAAACATTTTTGAAAGTACTTGCAGATTTCTTTTCATTAAAAGTATTTTACGCGACGTGAATTTAAAACTACTATATTTTTCTAAATGCTTCCATGTCATTTTGGTAGCGCAAATGACAGTTTGTACAATAGCAAACAATAAGAATGACTGCCTAATTAGTAGGACGCGATAAAACTGGTAAAAACTATAAATCAAATAAGACTACACATTTTTAATGACCATACATTATAACAAAAGCGATAACAAATGAGTATTTTATATTCATATCTGTAAACCAAACCAATTAAAGAAGATAGTAAAATTTTTGCAATCTCATAAATTAGAATGACAGCTAATTAAAATAAGAAACACACGTAAAATGAATAAAATTACAGTTAATTATTGCATCGTCCTAATTAATCATATCACCTAGAGAAGTGTAGAAATTCGAGAACCTGTGACGTATTGAAGATATTATTATATAAAAAGCCGATAAATAATTATGAGTCGTTCATTCACCAATAGTTGGTGAAGCGTTACAAATTGTCTGTTTATAAAGCAATTTCATTTACAGTTACTTAGAAGATAAATTACTAATTGTCTGCTCCAGTAAAGGTTATAATTTAAATTTTGGTGCTAGGTCACCTCGATATTTTAATATTTATTAAAAAATAAAGTACTTTCTGAAATTCGTGAAGTAAACTTCCCCACACAAGAATTTTCCGATGCAAACATGGACAAAATTATTCTAAACGAAAGTCATCTGTGAATGGAGATTGTAATAAAAGAAAACCTGTTTTAAAGAAGACATGAATACTTGCCGGATTTGATGTTTGAAACGCAAGTATAGCTTTATTTAAAATCTTTTAAAAGACGGTTCATGATATAATTAGTTTAAGTAGATTAATCTTGCATAAGATTTTTACATATAGCTATTTTTGTGTAAATGGATATTGTAATATTGTTTCGAGGTCAAATTCCGATAAACTGCTATAAAAATTAGTCTACAAATAAGCAAGAAAGGGACCTGTTTTGTAGTGAGATAAAAGCCGAGTTATCGAATCGGAGAAATATGAAGAAACAGTTACGGGATTGGTTTGAAATGCACAAGGGGTTGTTGTTTAGAAAAGTTTCATTATTTGTCTAAGTTTTACTTCTTTTCAAAAATGAAAAGGATCGAGAAGAAGTTGGGTGCGGGTAGCGAGTTCTGCCAGAAGGCAAAGTCGACGGTAACTTGTCGTAGGAAAATTGGAAATATTCTATCTGCGGGGCAAACGTATTGGTTTCAGTAGACCTAATTGGACTTTTTCTAAGGTCGAGGGGCGGTACGATGCAAGTTTTAATTATTTTAGACGTATTCAATGAGCATGTTGCGTTATACGCACTTAAAAATGGTATGAGTCAATGTACATTTTATGATTTAAACGTTTCATTTTCGCGGTTTTTATGATATTTACATGAAGTATTCTTCCCTTTGACCTTATATACCCTTAAATAACCTTATTATCATAGCAATATATATATATATATATATATATATTGGTATGATAATGGCTCACGCTAGGCGTCACTAAAACAGTGATGTGGTAAGCGACAGCACGTTGGAGTGTCGCTGAAATAGTGCTCTGACAACGCCACTCATTGAGGCCTCACTAGAAGAGTGATGTGATAACGCCTCGCTTTGATGTGCCGCTTAAAGAGTGCTGTGATACAGATACAGCAAATTGTAAAATTTGAAATTATTCACATATATTCCTTTCTAACTTTTGCCTGGCTAGTTCAACGGAAATGTTGGAATTTATAAAATGAAATCAAACACAGCAATATCACAAAGCATTTATATATAAAATATTTTCTCTCATACAAAAGTAGATAGAACACTTACAGCATGTTTTTTCAAACATTAAATTATTTCTAACAAGTACTTAATTATAAAAAAATATTCCGTACTTTATTTAAATTTACAGAAATAAATCTCTTCTCTTATGAATATTCTACCTGGTTTTTTTATTCTCACATTTGTAGGGTTTGTTTGGCCAGAAAAATTCTTGACAGATAATCTATTAAAAGGTCAGTGTTTCGAACTCTGAACACAACTTTCCTGGTAGATCCTTACAAAATTATTATATAATCCAGACCTTTAGACTTAAATTAAATTACAAAATTCAAGTATCAGTTACAAACAATGTTAAAAAAAATTATACTTGCAAAAATTTACGAAGGGTTTTTCCAATTAAATATCTTCCGCTCCTTAGCTATATTTTAATTTGACGTTCAAATCCCAGTTTAGAAAATCTTGCATATTATTTAGATCTTCATTTAGAAACCAATGTGCATCCTCGGAATTATTCAATAAAATTTTATACAGCTTTTATATCAAAGCATTTTCCATCTTCATTGTATATAATTACATTTATTAATTTTCATATTTATGTGCAAATAACGTTTAACACACACTTCTTTATTCACTGTTACATTTTAAATATTAAATTACAGTATGTGTATTGCATACTTCAAATAACGTCTTAAACGAACATTTTGCGATCGAATTCATGATAGAATGTCTTTAATAAAATTTCTCATTTATATACAAAATTATCTATTTTCAGAACCTAGCAATATTTACATGATTCCATTTTAAATAGTTCACGCCTATCTTACGTAATTTTCTGGAAAATCCTCATTAGTGTTCAAAATCGTCGCGTTTTATTACCTGGTTAGTGTTGATTTATGAGCGCTCTCCGTCTTTATTTAATACTTAAAGTTAATGGTCGCGGTCTTCTTCTATCGTACAGTGAATACGAAATATCATAAATATTTCTTATCAATTTGTATTACATTTTCTGGGTTTTTAGTGTTCCGGCCGCTTCTTGAAATAAACGTTTCTTTATTAATTAGTTCATACGAATTTGACGTATTTTTCTCAATTCCAGTCGAAAATACGTGAACATGTTTTATTTAAAATATTTTTATACTATACAAAAGTTAATTTAAACTTTAATTGCTTTTTAATTCAAACGAGGTGCGATTCTTATAGATAATATTTGCTTTTACGTCAAAACGTGTTTTAGTACAATAAGGTTAAAATTGGAGTTTTAAATACACGAAATTATTTATTTTAGAGTGATCAATTTGCATTTTAAGGTATCTGAAAAAATAATTATTTTTACATATACGGTTTAATTTTCTATGTATTTACAATACACTTATATCATACAGGGTGATTATTTTTACACCAGCAATTGCATTTTTCGCTTGTACATCAATAAATAAAAATAAGCTTGTATTATACAAGGCGTAACCATGAATTTAGAGAAATTTATATTTTTCGGATTCTTTTATATCTTGGTGGGATTTATTTGTAGAAAATGGGTTTCAACGACCTCTCGTGACCACGTATCACGTCACTATATATATATATATATATATATATATATATATTGATATGATTATAAAGTCATTTAAGGTCATATAAAATCACAAGGAAGGAATACCTCATATAAATATCATAAAAACCACGAAAACCAATCATATAAATCCAAAAATGTACATAATTTATTCATTATTGAAAAGCAAATACAAGTCACCTTGTATAAAATCAATAATTGTCATATAAATCACCCTGTATAAAATCAACAAGCTATAATTAATTAAAGGAAGCTCATTGCGTAATAACTTCACTACATTTTATTAAAATAAATAATTGTTGAAGCAATTCAATCATCTTAAAACTTTTAAGAACATTCTTAATCTCAAAACACGTACAATTTCAGCATATTTGATGAAAATAACCCGTGAGATAAAATTTCTTTCAATTTAAACATATTTTCATAAAAAAATTAATATATGCCTGTAATTTGTAGCAGTTTGTAATAGTGAAACACTTAAAAACAAGTATATTTAAAAAGTATGGCTATTTAAGCCAACGGTGAATCATGATAAAAATGTGCAATCAAGAACACATAAAATGCCATATTTAATATCATTTGTTAATCAGTTCCCTCTAGAAAGTTTCAATATTAAACTATTCAAAAATCCAACATATTGCAAGTATAACTACGATTGAAATGCCCTTTCCACATTTGAAAAACCAGTGAAAACGTTTGGAACATTTGAGAAGGAACTCGATTCGTTAAAACTAATGCAACAAATAAATAAGTATCATTTAGAATCTACGCGCCGACTGTGATATTTGAAAGAAGATTATTACGTGAATTGAGATTTTTAGTGAAAATTTATAATTTAAAAAGTTGAACTTTATAAAATTTTAACATAAAGTGATACGAATAATAGAGTGCGTGGTGTAATAAATTTTATATATAACTTTTGTCGTTGATATAAACGTAAGTCCAGAAATAATTAATACTTAAATAAAAATTTTACAATGTTATTAATTTAGGGCTCTAAGTTACTGAATAACACACTAACAAAAGACTAAGTAATTCATTAAGAAACTGGGAATTAATCAAACCTATGATTGAAATTGCTAAAAAGCATCTGGAAATACCGACGACCGTTATTTAAAATTAAGAGAGATTTCCAAGCAGAATTGTGGGAAGTTCCAGAAAAAGTGGAAATTTGGGCCAAGAAACTCCAAAAATTATGGGGATTTGGGCCAGGAAATTATAGAAATCGTGGGATTACCAGGACCAAGGAATTCCACCCGGGAAAATTCAAGAGAATTATAAGGTCAGAACTATTTATTTAAATTCAATTTATTGCAGGTTGCATTTGTAATTTTATATAATTTGTGTATTAGGAATTGAGCTTAAAAATTTGTATTTGATTAAAATATAGTGTGTAAAAAGTCTACAAAAATTTGGTTGCTACGTAAAATTTTGTAGAAAAGAGGATATTTCTTTGAATGTTTAACAAAGTTATTTCGTAGTAATATACATTTTTTGTTGGCTTTAATTGCATTAAAAAGGTGTAAAAATTATAATCTTCGTAAAAAGCTAATACGATAGGAAAATTTTTAGTTTTTGATTTAAAATTTCTATAAAAGGTGAATAATATTAAAAAGAGTGTAAATTTGTAAATTGTAATTTGACATAAATTTTATTTAGTTCATTATACAACATTTTTTGGTAAATTTTGTTTGTCTTATTCAGGTGAATTGAGTGTTGGAGAAAAGTAAGTAAAATTTCTTTGTTATAATATTGTTGCACACCTGCTGCAGCGCCGATATCGTAGCAATATATATAAATATATAATTAATTACACAAGGTAAGTTGATAAATACTAACGTATTACAGTTAATAAGATGAAATAATAACTTAGACTTTGCATAAAAAGTCTAAGTTATTATTTCATCTTATTAACTGTAATACGAGGGCCATTTTTTTTCAACCTCCGATAGGCTATAAATAAAACACAAGTTCACATAAAACAATAATTTTATTACCAAAAGATTGGTACACTTACGGTTACTTTTCGACATAATCACCGAAGAGATTAAAACATTTGTCATATCTGTGGACAAGCTTTTCAATACCCTGTTCAATGAAAGTTGCCGCCAATGAATTCAAGTAGTCCTTGACGTTGGTTTGAAGGTCCTCTTTGGTTTGAAAGCGCTTCCCACCAAGCCACGTCTTCAGGTCAGGAAAAAGATGAAAATCGCTTGGTGCTAAGTCAGGACTGAATGGCGAATGATCGAAAATGTCCCATCCAAATTGTTCGAGAAGCCGTTGAGTTGCTCCAGCAGTGTGTGGACGGGCATTGTCGTGGATCAGAACAACTCCAGCGGTCAGCTTTCGTCTTCGTTAGTTCTGAATGGCTCTACCCAACCGTCGTAAAATTTCACACGACTCATTCTTCGATGGATTTCTGCAGCACTATGGCCTTCAGTCTGTAGAAAACGAATCACACTTCGCACTTCACACTTGGCGGGAGCATCAAAAATAGCGGACATGTTTACGTGGCTTTAGCACAACGCCGACTGACGCCTGAATGTCAACAATGGCGGAGTGTGTAGTACAAGAGCTGCGCAGTCGCCTACAGCGCATGTCCGCTTTCTGCTACCCGCGTAGCGTCTGCACGGAGCGATCGGAGGTTGAAAAAAAAATGGCAAAGGAAAATTTGATGACAAAGGCGGAGAAACGTAATCTTTACCATGAAAAGAAACGGTTGCATTTAGTAAAGTTTGAAGTGGAGATAAAGTATTAGTCCGGAATCATCCCCTCTTGTGTTTCGAAGATCGAGAAATAACGAAATTTTTCTTGTTATATAAGGGTTCAGCGACTGTTCATAGACAATAAATGAAAACTTGCACAAGGTAATTAAATACACTACTGAGTTGTCAGTGGGCATCCAGAATATCTGTAAATTTAAAAGCATATTAATTTTTTGTCTGTGAGCTTGATACGGACAATGAAGTTGAATTCGGAACCTACTCGATTCGAAATTATACTGGAGGGGCGAAGTGCCTCAGACACCACCCTTCCTATATTATATTATGAATAATTTTAAGGATTTTACACTATTTGCTTATTTTTCGTAAATCCCTACGGCATTAGCATAAATTAATGATAGTTAATTCTAAGTTGCACGCTAGTGTGGTTCTGACGTGACCTTGCATTAAGTTACGGGAGTGCAGGCACTAAGGGAACGAGCGATCAGTCGGTTAACGGTACAGATTGAAGCTTGGCTGTTGCTACGATCGAATTAAATATAAATAAGCTACACTGTTATTTTATAGGGGGAAATTACCTACATTGGTACATCGTAGTGCTTGTGTACTTAAATTATGTCCAGCATCCTCTACGAGGAAGGTTACGAGCATCCAGTGGATATTAATGTGAAGTAAAACTCTTCCGTACAAATCGTGCATGTGTTATTTGCCTGTTGTAGTCTGGTGCATAGCATAGCGCTTTAGCTGGAGAAACATTTTTCCACGGCAAAGTAAATAATTACTGCAGAAATACGTAGATAAATTAGCTGTATGCATACATACGTCACGTAAAGAAGACCTAAATAACAAACGAACATAATTCTGTTGCTTCACATCAAGTAGGTGTAACCATAGATTAACGTTAGCGGATACTGTGTGCAGATTGAGTTGAGACGGAACTAAATTACAAGGCCAACATTGTTCGTAATTACAGACTGTCACCAGTAGCGTTTTGTTTTAGTAGATAAGTAAAAAATATTGCCGTGTCACAGGTCGGCTACTTTTCGTAGTTTAGTTGCTAAAAATGCTAGATTGAAGTGAAATACTTTTGCCAAGATATAGAGAATTTCATTCGAGCTTATATTCGGATACTTTGATGGTTTTGTTAAGGTTAAAAGCTACTCAATTTTGGCATGGCTCAAAAGGCCGAAACCAGGTCAGTGGATATTTTCCTCTTATAAAACGATCAAGTAATTGCTTATAAATGGCTTTTAAAATATTAGTTCGATTTGTATAGGTAAATTCGCTTAGTGGATTTACAATAACTCAGGTATTTTAACGTTAGAGAAAATGTTAATTAGAGAAAGTAGTGCAGTGTTTAATGGAGAGTTCGGCCATAAAAAGGTAATTATCATACATCATTTTTATAACAACATAACGCAATTTTTAAGTTTTTGTTTTGCCTTGTGATTCATTTATTATGATAGATAGAGTACAAAGTCGTAGATGTTTTTTACACTATTTCAAAAGAAGAATACGATGATATTTGTTTTTAAATGGCTTTGGTTATCTTCGAATAAATAACTGAGGTAATATTTTTAAAATGAGAAATTGGTGGTAGATCAGATAGAAAGACATGTTTTTTCTCTTTTCAACGATGGATATGTGGATATGTTTAACATAAAAATTCTAAAAAAATTATTTTTATGAAATACGACTTTGAATGTAATAATAAAATATTTGTACATGACGTAACAAAAATATCATATCAAAAACAAATTATGTTAAAACTTTTACAATAATACTACTTACTGTATCAGGTGTTCAAAGTTGGCTCATTTTTATTGAAGGAACATCTCACATCGCTTTCTAACATTGCGAAAAGCTGTTGTTATTGTACGTGTATCAGTTCTTGTATTTGCTGCTTGAATTCTAAGGCCGCTCGGTGGTTGGTATGCATGTGATTACTATGTCAAAGGTCTTGGGTTCGAATCCAGATACAGTTCGCTTGAAAAATGTTAGGCGAGCATTTTTCACAAAAAAAAACGCTTTCGTTCGGATGAGAGATAAAATGGAGGTCCCGTGTGTGTGTTGTCATGCACTTTAAAGATCCCTACCTTACTTGGAACAGCAAGAGTTCGGCAAAATTCAAAAGTTTCCAGGTAAAATAACTCGCTTCCAGGCTAATGACCTTTGGTTAGAGCATTGGAATAAATCAAATGTAGAGCTTGAATTAAACCCTAAAGCTTTTGATGAGTAGTGGAATACACTTTATTTTTTTAAATCACCCCACAAGTAAAAATTCAATGGCATGAGTTGTGCTATACAAGCAGGCCAACCAATTTCCATTTTGTTACCAATCACTTAGCTCAAAACGATCAGTGTGGTATTGTTTCACTGATCTAGTATTATGTGCAGGCCAACCATCTTGTTGGAAATACTTTAGTCTGTAATGGATGTGTACTAGTAAAAGCAATATATGACACAGGTGAGGTGAGGTTCCAATAGATTTCGAAAAAAATATTATCCCAAGCCCAAAAAAGTCAGGAGCTGATAGGTGTGAGAATTTTAGAACGGTTAGTTTAACTTCTCATGCTTCCAAAATACTAACAATAATAATTAAAAATAGAGTAGAAGCTTTGACTGAGAATTATTTAGGCGAAGACCAATATGGTTTTCGTAAAGACAGAGGGACTAGAGAACCGATACTAATGATTAGGGTAATTATCGAAAAAAGGTTACAAAAAAAATAAAGACTCATTTTGCGTTTGTAGATTTAGAAAAAGCATTTGATAGGGTTAATTGGATTATTATGTTCAGGGTTTTGCAAAAAATAGGAATCTCTCATAGGGATAGAAAAATTATTTACAGTCTATATAAAAACCAAAGCGTAGTAATTAGATTTGATGAAATAGAAAAGGAAGCTAAGATTAGAAATGGTGTTAGACAGGGTTGTATACTGTCTCCCTTGATTTTTAATGTTTATATTGAGGAAGCTTTAAACTTAGCTAGAGAGAGAAAAGAGATAGGTATTAGTGTACAGGGACAGAAAATAGACATGTTACGTTTTGCAGATGATATAGCCATTATAGCAGAGTCTAGAAAAGAGTTAGGAGAGTTTTTAAATATTTTAAATGAGATACTACGGAGTAACTATAGTATGAGAATTAACTCAGTAAAGACAAAGATAATGACAAGTGAGTTACAGCCTAGTTCTAAACCAAAATTAAAAATAGGTAATACCGAGTTAGAGGAGGTGGATGAATTTTGCTATTTAGGTAGTATAATTACAAAAGAGGGACGTAGCAGAAGGGATATAGTAGCTAGAATAGCTCAAGCTAGAAAAATGTTTTTAAAAAAGAAAAACTTACTAATAGCTAATAGTATTAGTTTAGATAATAGAAAAAGTTTCTTAAAGTCGTACGTATGGAGCGTTCTACTATACGGTAGTGAGACTTGGACAATTAAAGAAGTAGATAAGAAAAAGATAGAAGCTTTTGAAACTTGGTGTTATAGGAGAATGTTAAAGATTAGTTGGACAGATAGAGTAACAAACGAGGAAGTTTATAGAAGGATAGGTGAGGATCCATGTATATGGAAACAATTGAAGGTCAGGAGAGATAGAATGATAGGGCAACAGTTAAGACATGAGGGACTATTTAGTAAAGTCTTAGATTTTAGACTACCAAATAAAAATAGAGTAGGAAGATCTAGACAAAGCTATATTAGTCAAATTATTAGAGATGTAGGTTATGAAGGGTATGTAGACGTTTTAGACTAGCTCAGAATAGAAAAGAATTTAGAGCTGCGTCAAACCGACTTTAAGTAAGTTCGAAAACAAAACAAAAAGAAAAATAAAAATCAGTTAACTAAATGTCACCAGGACATGTCTCACAATTGGTTAGCGGTCTGGCATGTTGGTAGCGTTTCGTTGCTTAAGCCTTACCATAACATAATTTAATAAACGTCACCATGACATAACTCACAATTAGGTAGCGGTCTGGCATGTTGGTAGCGTTTCGTTGCTTAAGCCTTACCATAACATAATTTAATAAACGTCACCATGGCATAACTCACAATTAGGTAGCGGTCTGGCATGTTGGCAGCGATTCGTTGCTTAAGCCTTACCATAACATATAATTTAACACTTTTCCTTTTTGAAGCGGATAACCAGGTTATATTTCATTTCCTTTTAAATGGTAATCATGTAAACATGTTAGAGTTCTTTAACAACCATCAGGTTGCTAATATCTATGTAGAGCCAGCTGGATAGGAAAAAGATAGAAGGATATAGGAAGACCTAGACCAAACTATATTAGTCAAATTATTAGAAATTTAGGTTGTGAAGGGTATGTAGAGTTTTTTAGATTAGCACAGAATAGAAAAGAAGTTAGAGCTGCGTCAAACCGAGCTTAAGTAAGGTCGATAACAAAATGATGATGATGATGTAATGGATGTTAGAAGCAATTCGTTCAAATATTCTTCCAGCTGATTTCTTAAAAAATTGAAATAATTTTCAGCAGTCAAACTGACGTAAAAAGAGGTCCAATTATTTTTTCACAAAATATTCCGATCCAACAATTAATACCGAATTGATGTTGATCTCTGGATTGACGGGTAAGTTTCGGATTTTCTTAAGAATAGAATACTTTTGTGCCTATTGAATATTGTATTATTTGTGAATTTTGCTTGATCCGTAAACATAACGGTTCTCCAAAAATAGGAATCCCTTTTACATTTTTTCAGTTACCAAAAACGCAATCTTATCCGACCGTTACTATATTTGTCTCGGCCTAGTTGAACCCGATTGTAAACCAATCCTACCAGATTTAAACTCGGTCTTAACGCTTTTACACTGGACCTAACCAACCCGCTCGAGTGAACCCTCTTTCGATCCGCTTTGATTTGTGTACACAACTTCAGACATATTATTCGCACTAGGTTAGACATAACCTTTTGTGCGCAAGATGACATATTCACAAAAGTACTAAATAACTTAACCTAACCTTATTAAACAGCCAGTAACTAGAATAAAGTTAGCTGTAAGTAACTCGATCCACTCCGACAGTTGATGTTGTCAATTTTGATGCTTAAACTCAATTTGGCCCTTTTGTTAAAGGGGGTTGAGTTCAGTGAGTCCATCAGGTCGTCAATCATATCAACCCGCTAATTTCGATCGTGATAAATGTAATCTTTGTTTATCTACCGAAAACAACGTTTTCAAAATAGAGTAAATACTGATAGGGATAAAGTTTACGGCTATTCAGAATATGCCTCGCCGTTACTTTAGAAGTAGCGCAGTGGCTTGCAATTTCGGCAGTAGTAGATTTTGTTTTATAGTTGCTTCATATTTTCATAAATATGTAGGTTTAACAAATTCATCATCTGCCTTAAGGTTATTTTCAAGTTGGTTAAATATTTTACAGTGGGGTTGCTTACGTTCCATGTATCTTTCAAAGTACAAATCCGCAGCAGGTGCTCGTGAGTTACGACTTGTACTACAGTGGCAAAACAACATGCCATTTCTTTCTTCATTCGTATAGGATATTCTAACTAGTAGAAAAATAATGTAAAAACAGAAATTGACAGTACTATCTAATTTATTTACACAAGTAAATTCCATTTTGTATCATGGCTACTTGGTTCTTAAAATCAGTTTAAATGTTAACTTGTTAAATACAAAGTTTTCGCAATTCCTAAAAATAGTTTTTTTAAAAATATATATTATCACTATAGTACATCATTAGAAAGAGAAAAAATGCCTTTCTACCTCAACTATAATCAGTTGTGATTCCCATTTAAAAAACATAACCTCACTTATTTACTAGAAGATGACCAAAACCATTCAAAAACAAATTAGACTATCTTATTCTCTTTTTGATATGTTGCAAAACGTTTGCAAGTTTTTGCGCTGTCTATCGCAATAAATGAACCACAAGGCAAAACAAAAAAAAAATATTTCGTTCTTTTGGTATAAAACTTTTGTTACATGCTGTCGGAAAATACACAACCCATTAGGAGACCTTCTCAGACCTACACAATTTGGGTTCGGAACACCAAGCGGGTATGAAGTAATTTCCATAGCACTCAATCGTTTATTAATTCCAACGGATCTTATTCCAACAAAGTCCTACTCAAAATTGATTTTCACAATGCCTTCAATGGCATACACAGAGATACTAATTTCAAACTTGTCCGCAAACATTTTCCACTTCTATATTAATTCCTTTCTCAATGCTACATGTCTCCATCCTACCTCAACTTTCGCTCTAAACTAATTCTTTCAGAAAGAGGTGTTCAACAAGGTGATCCATTAGGTCCACCCCTTTTCTGTCTAGTAATTGATGCTCTTACAAAAAGTATTGATTCAGAATTTAGCTGCTGGTATTTAGACGACGGTTGCCTAGGAGGTGATGCTGAATGCGTATTGAATAACCTCATAAAATTAACCGAACTTTCCTCCAACCTAGGTTTAGAATTAAACTTCAAAAAATGCGAACTTTTATTTCTCACTCTTCCTAATGACAATATAGGCACACTATTTAAATCCATAGCACCAAAAATATAAGTATTCCTTCTAAACCTAATTAGACCTTACTCGGAGCTCCTCTTTGTACCGACGCATTTGAGGCTTGTTTTCAAAATAAAATTAATGCTCTTCAACTAATCTCAGATAGGTTCGGCGAACTAAATTTACCGTCTCATATTTCATTTTTTCTCTTAAAAAATTGCCTAGTAATCCCCAAATTGTTATATACCTTAAGATTTTATCCCACATGGTTAATAAAAATTTATTAGAATCTTTTGATAGTCTATTGTGTAGGAGTTTAGAAGAAATTACCAATGTCCAATTCAAGGATATAGAATAGCTACAAGCAACATTCCCTGTAAATAGAGGCGGACTTGGCATACGTTTATCGAAATCCCTTTCTCTGCCTTCATATTTGTCCTCTTTCAATACATCATTGCCTTAAATCAAACAAGTTTCATAAAAATTTAATGTAAATTTAAATAATAAGTATTATTTAGCAAGAGAAAAATTGTGGTTTTCAAGAACCAAGAAAACAGTAATAGAGCACCCAAAGTATATCCAAAAGAACTGGGACCAATCATTGTTAGACACCGTTTCGAAAAACCTACTTGAATCAGCAACTTCTCGATCCGACAAAGTTCGTATTCAAGCGGCGACCTCGAAATATTCCGGACCATGGTTAAATGTTCTACCAGCCTCATCTTTGGGCACACTTTTAGTTAATGATACCTTCAGAATAGCCATAGGTTTACGGCTAGGTGCACAATTATGTATCTCACACAATTGCATCTAAGGAGCAATAGTGAATGAATCAGGAACACATGGTTTGAGCTGCCAACTCAGCGCCGGACGACAATCCAGACATAGTGCAATCAATGACTTAATTCGTCGCGCTTTAATTTTCGCTTAAGTTCCATCAATCTTAAAACCAAGTCATTTATACAGAAATGACGGAAAGCGCCCACATGAAATTACAGTTATCCCATGGAAATATGGTAAAGCAGCGGTTTGGGATTTCTCTTGCACTGGTATACTTGCCCCATCACATATTGCCCATTGGTCAGGTAATCCAGGTGTAGCAGTTAAAAAAGATAAAGCTTTGAAAGCAAGAAAATATTCAAATTTAACCGATTCATACCTATTTTATCCAGTTACAATAGAAACCTTTGGTGTAATTGGACCTATTAGACAAAAATTTATTAAAGCAATCGGCAAACGAATAACTGAAAATGCATTAGAACACAGAGCTACATGTTTTATATTTCAAAGAATAAGTATAGACATAGCACGCGAAAACGCTGCCTCAGTCATAGGCACAATACCTCCCTCAAAATATTTTGAAGAACTATTCCCCATACCCCGACGTAGCTTTCCAAAGTCTCTGAAAACAAAATCCAACCAAATGAAAAGTAATAATAGTAATACAAACACACCTTATACACCCAATTTACCCTCAACACTTCTACCATACACCATATTAACAAATCCATGAAAAACAATTCGAAAATAATTCGTTAAAAATAAACCAATATATAATAACAATAACAATAATTCCATACCAAACATAACCTTAATCTTAGATTCGATAAAAGCACCAAAAATGAAAGAATCTGAAAATATTGATAATAGTTGTTGCAGAACATATTGAAACAAATAAATAAATTTTCCGATATTTATATTGCACCTAATTTTCAACAACCAAATTCTAAGAGTAACCCACAAGCTTCTAGATCAAATAAATTTAAAGACAATACTCTACAAATAAAACTTAATATAAACTTAATAAAAATATTAACATTCGTTAATTAATTATTTCAATAAAGAAATAAATATCTATAATTTATGGAAACGAAACAATAACAAAATTGAGATCCCTAAAGAGAAGTTAGAACAATCAACACAAAAAAGTGTACACACATAAACAATTTTTTCCAAGGACACGCAGATTAACCAATTTAGGCAACACTTGTTTTTTTAATTCAGTCATGCAATGTCTTGGGCAAACTCCAAAAAAGTTCAGAGTCTAAACAATATTTTCAGCTACCTGGTAAACATAGTAAATCCACATGATAAAGATCCTTTGATATTAGATTCACTAAACGAACTTTAGAAAAATGGCGACCATTAACATGTAATTTAGCACAAACATTACAAGAATTACAAAGTGGCTAACCAGAAGTATATAACCCTAACATCTATTTTCAAGTTCGACAAAAAAATGCCAGAATTTGCAAAAGGCCAACAATATGACCCACGTGAATTTTTATGACATCTGTTAGAAGCAGTACGCGAAGAAGACTTGAGAAGAGAGCAAGCATCCGAATTACTATCAACCACTGAACAAGTTTTTCAAGCTACCTTAGTACATTCAGTGTCAAGATTGTAAGAATGTTTCACGTCGGATTGAATTGTTTTTAGATTTGAGTTTACCGATATCCGAAAAACAAATACCACTAATATCGCAGTACAAAACAGAAGAATTAGATGATAAAGATTGCCAAATAAATGTTACAAAAGACTACACTACAATACCAAGACACCAATATGAAGAAATGCTCCCTGTATGTTTGTTGTGGTTTGTTTAGCACTTTTCTTAATCTTCTTTGGGAATTAAACCACTCCTAGCTTTTTAAATCATCTTTATTTACGTTTCGATCCATGACCTAAATAATAAAAACTTCCTAGGTCATGGATCGAAACGTAAATAAAGATGATTTAAAAAACTATGAGTGGTTCAATTCCCAAAGAAGATTAAGAAACAAATAATATGAAGAAAGCCAATATTCCGTACATTCCTGCTTAAACCAATTCTCAACATGTGAGTTACTAACCGGAAACAACAAAGTAAGCTGTGTTAAGTGCTCAAAGAGGCAATTTGAACTTGACCAAACAACTGTCAATACTAATACTTCTAAACAACTTCTAGTCTACAATCCACCGCTGTATTGATTTTACATTTAAAACAATTTGAGATCTTCGGTTTACGATCTACAAAAATGAAAAACTACGTTTCCTTTCCCATGTTACTAGACCTAACACCATTCTGTTCAAAACAATGTGGCAACATTCCAACGTTCATTCCTAATCAAGCCAAAGTGATATACACATTATATGGTGTTGTAGAACACAGAGGTTCAATTGATAATGGCCATTATGTCGCATATGTTAAAGTAAGAACCCCGTTAGAAAACAATAGTTATCGTTGGCAAATTATAATTGAAAACCAAAAAAATCCTGTTTTCAGAATGTAAAGGCGCTGACGCTAACATTGAAATGCCATCAGGCAAATGCTATTATGTTAGCGATCTGCACGTTTCAGAAGTGCTTGAAGCACAAGCCATTTTATTATTTTACAAACGAATTTTGCATTATTGTGTTCTTTTTATTTTTATTTTTATTGCTACAATTTTTAATCTTTGTCAAAATAAAACGTTATTTGTCACATTATATTTTCATGGGTGAATTCGACATTACTTTTTCTCTTTAACCTTTCCTCTAATGTTACAAATAACCGAGTTACCCATACAACGTGCAAGAAGTATGACACCCTATATATAAAGTATTCTTCTTCACAAAATAAATTTAGCTCACATTTACTTGTAGTGTACGTTCATCTTCACGTATTTTTGTATACATAATAATTTCTGATGGCGCACGCCCGCATTTTTTCATAATGAAAAAGTACCAAAGGTTTAAGAATGCGTGGCAGAAACGAATAATTTCCAAACGTTGATTCACACACCAATGCTGGTTAAAATTCATGGATACCTGTACGATTGCTCTTAAATGCAGTAAGCATTCTCTACTCTTAACAGAACATACGAAATTGATGGGCAAAAAAAGTTTCATCAATCTTCTACTCATCCGAGGCCGAAAATGGTTGGAATCTGAATTTAAGAAGAAGCAAGAAATAAAATACTTCTAATATATCGTTGCTATATATTTCAAATAACGAAATAATTTAGAGATGTCCAATTAGCCAACATGTTTATCAAATGAAAGACTTGAAGGTGAATGAACAACTACGGATATCAAAAATGTTTTCTTCCGTCTAGGCATTTACGTCAATTCAATGCAAATGAATTACGAAGTTTATTTTTAGGATCTATAAATAAATACTTCATTTAATAGTGAACAGTACCAATACTATTATTTTTAATAGCTTATAAAAGTGGGCATTATTCACATATTTTGTTCGATTAACTTGTTTTATGTAATCTTGACCCAGTTAGTTAATGAAACCGCCTACTAACCAACATTACTATATAAAGAAAGTTACGTGCCAGTTACGTTGTGCAAATACACAGTATAATGTGATATTAAAATATATTACAACAATAGTGTGAATTATGAAAATACCAAGTACCTTAAATGTAATTTCCAAAACTAATTCCTTAATATACCGCAACACTAATTTTTTATCGCTAATGATGCCTTTCCACTCAGGTATAATATTCTTGAGCCATTTTCTAGATGTGGTACACTAAGGCTTAACTCACTCGGACTACTTTAGAACCACGCTATGACCACAAAACGCTGATGGCTCGTGGATGATATAGTAATAACATCAAATAATATGAAAAAGACGGATCATTTACCCACGATACGTCCGACGGCAGTCGCAACGTGTCAACGGTATCACCCAATTGTGGTCGTCGGTGGTTGAATGTAAGACATTATGCGACACACGAACCACTTTCTGACCACTCGCCGCCAACATGAAATTTTATTATCATATCATTATTTGTTCAGTCTTGTTTACATTCGTTGACACGTGCACAGGTTTTGTTTCTTTTTATTTATTCTATGGGAAATGACGACCATAAGAATTGAAAATGGCGAATCATTTGTCCTGGAATTGTTTATTGAAGAAATACATAATTTAAAATGTATTTGGGATTATACTTCGATAGGTTACAGTAATTGTTTGTGTTATGTTATTAATTAGTATTAGTAAGTCTTTAAGGTTGCATGCCATTTGCACATTACTAATTTAAATAAATATAGTGGCGTATGTGCCATTTGAACACTATCACTCTATCCATGGAATAGAGTTCTGTCACAGTTGTCAAAAAAAGATAAGACTTTTAAGTAATGCAAGCTGTACACAATTACACATATATCAATCATTTTCACTAAGTTCAAGTTTCATTCAATACAAGAAAAAATCCAACATATTGGTCCTTAATAAAGCCGGATATAAACCAAATACCTCATTAACTACAGCAACAAACAATTCAAGAAACTTCAAAACACCCATTACACACTTCAAATATACAACATTTGAGCATTCCAGTTTCTGGCGATTAGCAAAAGTTATTATACACATTCGAAGCTCATGTAATACTTACAAAACGACTTGGCATCTTTAACTAAAACTAAATATATTGAATGCTGTGTACAAAGTGAGGGTTTAAGTTTATTTTCATTCATAATTCTATAATTTGCATTTTTAAAAATTCATATGTACAAAACTAAGCTCGTGAACACATTGACATTGACAACTTAAAATTGCATTTCTATTCATTCAGTTATTTTGCCGACATTTTTATTCAGAATGTCAAATACGGGGCTTAAACACTTGTTACATGCCAAATGGCAATGTAGCATGTTTTAGATTTAGTTATAATTTATAAGTTAATTGCCGCGTATTTTTAAATCAATAATAATCCGTGTGCATTTATAGATGTAGTTCGATAACCTTAGGGCTATACATTCCGTTTCCTGGTTACTCGCAAGACGCGTTATCGGTTGGAAAAACCAAGTGACGCCTAAAATAAACATTTAGTAGAATGTAAGTTAGTTTATATGTAAGTAAGACTCTAGACTTTAAGTTTCTAACTTTCTTTTTAAAAAAATTTTTTCTTCTATAGTTTGGTTGCGATTGTTACATGCCAAATGGCAATGTAGGATGTTTTAGATTTAGTTATAATTTATAAGTTAATTGCCGCGTATTTTTAAATTAATAACATTAACTTCCGTCGTCGCTGACAGTCGCACGTGCGCAGAGTGAATGCAGGGGTGCGCGAGTGTCGAAAGCGAGGATGAGGCCACGAGACGTGAACCAAGTAACAACTTGTTACGCTTAGATATTACGCAATAGTTAATATTATGACATAATTACGCGGCAAATTGTATCACTTACCAAACACGTTTACAATGATACAATTCTTATTTTAAAATGTAAATAAAGAAAAGTACTCACTTAAAACGCGCCTTGCAGCTAAATCTCAGGGCATCTCCTCGTTGTTGTCTGGGTGTGGGTTGCGTCACGACATTGTTGAATCAGATTCTCTTTGTCTATCCTCTTTTGTTTGTAGGGGTAACGACAAAAATACAAGTATAGGTAACGATAGAAGGTAAAAAGAAAAAAGACAAAAAACACGACACAGGTAGACGTTACCCGCTTGACGTCTCGTGGCTAATAATGTCGTGTCACTCCGCGCACTCCCGCCATTCACTCCGCGCCAACGCATTCTTTTGCGCAAACGAAACTGTCCAGGATAGCGAAAATTAACAAGTTTATTTGAAATATTGGCGGGAATTTACTCACATATTTAACAATTTACATTGCCAAATTTGGCATGTAACAAACTATCTAGTGGTGTGTGTGTGTGTGTGTGTGTGTTTTCTCTTCAGTAATAGGTATGTAGGTTTCCTGTACCTTACCTTTTATTGTACCTGTTACCTTATCTCCTTTCGACCCCCTACGAATACAGTAGAGGTTTAGGACAAATGGAAATCTGATATTCAAAATGGCGTAACCGAACCCAACCTACAAATTACCGTTGGATCCTGAGATTAAGTTCCGATATACCCACCACGTGAGTAATTTGATTTTATTTAAATTCTGCATGTAAATTTGACTTAAATAGCGATTGCATCACTTGTAAAGCGTGGTCGGTATATGTTATAAAATGGCGAGTAAAATATGCCGCGTGTAAGAATAACACACTACGTATAAAAAGAGCCGCTTTGAAAACAAAATTAACGTTGTTTAAAAAATTCATTCAGAATGCAATCTATTCAACTAGGAGAAAAAGAAAGTACAGGTGCTTCTAATTTATTAACTGAAGTAGAAACAAGGCTTAACAAAATCAAAATACTTTTGCATGAATTTGATAATGTACAGTTAGAAATTGAACAGTTGAGTGCAGATGCTGATCAAGAGCTTTTTCAAAGGGAAAATTTTGAAAACAATTATTATGCATTAACTGCACAGGCTAAAATCTAGTTAACAGTTTTCATGACAAAAAGAATTCTCCAGATTCGGCTGCTGCACACAACAAGGATTCTGCTACTATTACAAGTCAAAAACCTAATGTAAAACTCCCAATTATTCCTCTACCACATTTTTCAGGGAGCTATTACACCTTTGTGTCGCTCAAAAATTCAAATTCAACTTTTAGTGATCTAGAGCGTTATTACTACTTGCGGGAGTCCCTAAGTGGAGACGCAGCACAGGTTATTAGTTCTTTAGAACTGGACGGGAATAACTACAGAATTGCATGGCAACTACTTCAGAAACGGTTCATGAACAAAAAACTATTAATTCATAATCACATTAAAACAATTTTTAATTCACAGCGCGAGTTGTGTATTCCCCAATTTATCTATATATATTGAATAATAGAATCTAATAAGAATTATTAGAAATTGTTAAATAAATTATAAGTCAATTGCAACAATGTAATACAAAGATAAACCAGACAGATTATTAACAGTTCATGAGAACGGATATGCAACTCTGTATCCGAGAAGACAGTGATACTGCAGGTGGCAGGTCACAGACGGTTAACATACCGCAATTACCTAGAAATAAGATTGTTACAATGTAATAAAGTGTAGAATTAAGAGTAAAGCAGACATGAGATCTGCAAGTTCCCACAGCCATGTGAGGGGCAGGATATTATAAAAAGCCCGGGAGCTCAAGACCCGGCAGTCAGTCTTCGAACTCCATATTTCGTTGTTCAAGCTACTCAATTGAGTCAGTCTGAGTACTACAGATTTTGCATTGTTGTTTACCTAGGAGTGGCGTAGTGGTATGTGTGTGACTACTACGCCCAAGGTCCCGGGTTCGGATCCCGACACGGTCCGCTTGAAAAATGTTAGGCGAGCATTTTTCACAAAAATACACCCTCGTTCGGATGAAAGGTAAAATGGAGGTCCCGTGTGTGAGTGTTGTCACGCACGTTAAAGATCCCTACCTTGCTTGGAACAGCAAGGATTCGGCAAAATTCCAAATTTTCCAGGTTAAGAAAAAACTCGCTTCCTGACCAATGTAGTACCTTCGGGTGGAGCATTGGAAAATCACATGTAGTGTTGTTTACCTAGACTACTCGCCCTAGTACAATTAATTAACTAATTTCGATTTAAAGTTATTTTTTACAATTATTCAAAGTTCCATTATAATTTCTGTTTAAGAATAAATAAATTTGTTAAGAGTTTGGAAACGTTTTTTAAAAGCATCGCTCCAAAGGCCCAAACCTTAGCTCGCGTAACGAAAGAATGTTCGCAAGAAATACGCTAAGTCATTAATAACATATCAAGTCATTTAAGAGCACTAAAATCCCTCAATCAGTCCACAGATCAATGGGATACCTTTCTAAATCACATTATTTGTGGGAAATTATGCGTTTCACTTACGCGAGATTGGGATGCCTACGATTATGCAGGCGAACTACCTACCTTTCTCGATTTAATTAATTTCCTAAAAACAAAGGCGGACATTTTCGAAAAAATTGAAGCTCATGAACCAAGCAGCGTAACAAAATCAAATTCTATACAATACAAGACAAAACAAACTTCAAGGCAGACTCAATTCAATTCAAATCGCGTTAGAAATGCCAATAAATCATTTTTATCGTCGAATCAAAAAGTATGCGTGTATTGCCAAGCATCTCATGTAATTTACAATTGCCCAGAATTTCTAAATCTTTCGACAAATTCGAGGATCGAATCTGCAAACAGGTTGCAGCTTTGTTTGAATTGTCTAAGTAGTTCACACAAGGCCAATCAATGCAAATTTGGCATATGCAGAAAATGTCCAAACAAACGTAATACATTACTTTGTATCTTCGTATCAAATATTTTCGCATAAGTATCCCCACACCCGAATTTCCTTCCTCGGATCCTGTATGAATTACCCTAAAGTCTACACTCCAAAAATCATCCGCCTCTGGCCGCCGGACTTAGCTGATCTTTACTATATGTATAGTGCTGACCTATCCATTTCAATTTTCAAGTTCTCCAGCTTACCTACTTGCTTCATACTTCTGATATTCCACGCTCCGACTCGCAAAATGTTTCTTGCTCTTTTTTTAAACTTTCCGATCACATCCTCCGAAATAGTCCCCTCTCGGAGATCCGAATGTGGGACTATTTTAACTCAGGAATCTTTTACCCCAGAGAATGTCATCATGTTTGTGTCAATTTAAGTACGCTGTGTACTTGGGAGATAATGTGGTGGTTTCCCGTTGTCTCCCACATCGCAGTAGTGTGTCTTAGTATACCATACCGACCCATATGGTCTCTGCCACTTTAAGTACCTAAAAAGCAGCTGCCCTCTTTCGGGAACCTGTCTGGTTCCTCACTAAATACCTTACCACTATGGTTGGACCTGTAGTTTGGCTCTTTAGATCACAGAAACGCGGAAGCCATTCCACCCGTTCTACTAATCTAGAACTTCTTCAAGGTGCAGGCCCAATCGAACGGCTTAGGTTCATACGTAAAATTATTTCTAAATTATTACTAAAATATTTCTTACCTAATCTTTGTTGATAGATACAAAATCCTTTTTAATTTGTAAATGGATAATTTTCCTATCCTTTACTACTACGCTCCTGAGAATAATTGGTTAATGACACTCCACAGATAACTTATTAAAGGTCAAAATGCCTCAAACTTTGATCTCAAAATTTGCTTATAATTATCCGCTTCATAATTAATAAAATTGAGAACCTATTCTAATTAAAGCTACAAAATATTCAAATATTCTTATCAAAGAACTAAAATTTTATACTTGCGATGTCAAATAGCGCTTATCCAACCCATAATTAAAGGTATTAAATATTTTCTGGTCGCTTCTTAAACCTCCATTTAAAATATTAGTTTTCAAAGAAAAATAGTATTAGTTTAGATAATAGAAAAAGTTTCTTAAAGTCGTACGTATGGAGCATTCTACTATACGGTAGGGAGACTTGGACAATTAAAGAAGTAGATAAGAAAAAGACAGAAGCTTTTGAAACTTGGTGTTATAGGAGAATGTTAAAGATTAGTTGGACAGATAGAGTAACAAACGAGGAAGTTTATAGAAGGATAGGTGATGAACCCTGTATGTGGAAACAATTGAAGGTCAGGAGAGATAGAATGATAGGGCACCAGTTAAGACATGAGGGACTATTTAGTAAAGTCTTAAATTATAGACTACCAAATAAAAATAGAGTAGGAAGGCCTAGACAAAGCTATATTAGTCAAATTATTAGAGATTTAGGTTGTGAAGGGTATGTAGACCTTTTTAGACTAGCTCAGAATAGAAAAGAATTTAGAGCTGCGTCAAACCGACTTTAAGTAAGTTCGAAAACAAAACAAAACAAAAATAAAAATCAGTTAACTAAATGTCACCAGGACATAACTCACAATTAGTTAGCGGTCTGGCATGTTGGTAGCGTTTCGTTGCTTAAGCCTTTTTGAAGCGGATAACCAGGTTATATTTCATTTCCTTATAAATGGTAATCATGTAAACATGTTAGAGTTCTTAACAACCATCAGGTTGCTAATATCTATGTAGAGCCAGCTGGATAGAAAAAAGATAGAAGGATATAGGAAGACCTAGACCAAACTATATTAGTCAAATTATTAGAAATTTAGGTTGTGAAGGGTATGTAGAGCTTTTTAGATAAGCACAGAATAGAAAAGAAGTTAGAGCTGCGTCAAACCGACCTTAAGAAAAGTCGAAAACAAAATGAAATGATGATGCACTTTCATCGATTATACTCTGCAATAGCTCTCGTATATGAATTATTGATGTCAAAAATCGTTAAAAAATAATTATGCAAAGTTACATATTGCATCATGTACAATGAATTATGAATTGCCCATACGTTCAAATATTTACTAAAACTTACATGGTCGATCTCGTAAAAATGAATGAATGTTACATATTGTTTGCTTTAGGAAAGAGTCACCTCCATTCTTATTCAGATCTGGTATATATACAAAAATTATCTCTATACGTCATTTTCCAGGGTTTTACCTATTCATTCGGAAGGATTATCCAACGCTTATGTAACGATTTGCATTGATTTCGAGTTTTAATTAGTGTCAATTGTCGTGACCTATGTTTATCGTAAAAGTATCGTTTATCCTCTTTTAGCGTACTAAGTTAATGGTTAGCGGCCTCCTTCTTTGTAATACGTTTGGGTATTACACCGCTCCATATCTTATGTTTTATTGCATTTTAGTAGCCGCGCGACTTCCCTGAACATTTATTTAATAATTCTTTCTTAGTAACTGACATACTTGTTTATTAAGTACCCGAAAATTCTAAAATTAAAGTTTCATTTAAAATTCTTAAAATGAAGTTAAATATTATATCTATACATAATTAATCAGGACTTCTTTATACTTCGCAAATGCAATCAGACGTGCATTGATTTGAATTCTGAACAGGGTACGGATGTATATTTTAAAGAAGATAGCTTAAATATAAGTTATTTCTAGTACTTTTGATGAGGATGTCGTTTATAAATGGAATTTATCTATGTTTTTATGAAGATGCATTAAAGCTCACAATTGGTTATATGACATTTTTAAAGGATAGTTTGCATAAGGTATCTCACTCGGCTGAAAAGAATTGATTTAAAAATGGGGTTTTTAAGTTTTTATTCATTTTACGATCTCTGCAATGAATGCAATACACACAGCTTAAAGTTGGGATTCTTTTTATGTTTTGCAACGACGCGAGTGAAATGAAAGGCTTTGCATTTCAATGGCAATGAAATAAATACGCTTACATTTATATAGGGTAGAAAATTAAATAATGGGAAATTTCAATTTTTTCTCGTTTACTTTACTTTGGATGGTAGTTTTTCATAGAATTTGGCATTAAATGACCTCTCGTGAACGCTTTTTCACATCTATATATATATATATATATATATATATATATATATATATATATATTTCTGTGTATGTTAATTATGATTGATAAGCCATTTAGTAAGTTATTGCATGTAAATATAAATTAATCAAACTTTAAAACGCTTTCCTAATCGCTAGTGTAGTAATTAAAGATCCTAATGAAAAAGTTCATTAAGTGCAAGAGTTAATTTGCGTCGCTTTTTGCGGGTGTAAATATTCTCAAATAACTTTCACTATAGTTAAATGATAGGGAGCATAATCCTTTAATCATAAATACTAGTTGTAAATAACAGGTGTTATAAGTGTATATATTCCTAGTGTCTACTTTATTATAGTTTATAAAGTGTAAATATAATTGGTAAAACGTCAGCATTTGTATAACTTTCAAAAGCTTAATTATAGCAGAAGAGAAACAAGCTTAACGGTTACGGGTTCTAGTAAATTTTAATAAAAGAGGTGTAGACATATAACAAGTTCTTAGTATTTGTTTACGAGTTTGGAAGTTATTAGCAAGGACTTCTGGGTAGCGTTGTATTAATATTGTTGTCAACAAGTATAACCGTCGCTAGGTTTCTACGTATCCAAGCAGAAAACGTGCACAGAATAACAATTTGATTCTACGAAAGGTATTTGACGGTTAAACAGGCAAGAAACGACATAGAATAAGGAAAGATTGTTTATAGCATGTATTAGAATGGAATAAAGATATCATGTGTTAAGTGTTTGTTTAATTTTGAAAGAAAACTGTAAGACAAAGAAAGATTAATAGATTGTGTATTTACAGGAGTAGGATGAACATATTTTGTATATTATTTAAAGTTGTCAATTTCATCAAGGACAGATGAAACTTGCATTTGAGGAACAGAAAAGGATTATTGAATTACTTATATAGAAGTGAGACGGGCAATAGTTTTAAGGTTGTTTAGAGAGGGCAAATGTTATTTTGGCTGTAACCAAACGTGCAAATATGGTGTAAAAAGGATAGACGATGTAGAATACGTGGTAGATTGGGATAGGGATAACTCGGTGGGAATATGAAATATGGCGTGGGTACGAAATAAGAAAGAGAAAATGTTAGTATGTAGGTTAGAGTGAGATGACTTTAATACGTGTATTATGATGGGCGTGTTATAACCAAGGAACTTATTTTAGTAGGGGCTAGGATTTGGCGAAATAAAGATCAGTTGCAAAGCTAAAGTGTCTTTTCGTGGTAAATTGTTGTTTGTAGTGTTCAAAATTCTGAGATTTTGGTGGCAGTTGATATTAGGGTCAAAGTTTACAAAGAATAGTTGAAGGTCATCTCGTGTGTTGTTGGAATTTAGTGGCAGTTGAAAAATTTGTTTGTGGAAGCGTCTTAACCGTTTCGAAAATTACCAAGAAGGCTATTTGTTTGTATGGATGTATTTACGAAAAATATCAAGTTAGAGGGGGTAATTCGGCTATATAACGACGAGGATGTGGTGATAGAGCTCTCTTTTGCTGGTCATCGACGCGTTCGCTAATACTGGTAAAGAATTTACTGTTGATTTTTTTTACTGAATTTTAATATTTGAATTAAAGTTGATAATATCATACACAAGTTAGTGTAATGTTTAACTAGCAGTCCAAGAAATGAGATAAAGTACATTTTGACAAATGCGAATCATGT
Source organism: Platerodrilus igneus (assembly GCA_036346225.1). Classification (NCBI taxonomy): domain Eukaryota; kingdom Metazoa; phylum Arthropoda; class Insecta; order Coleoptera; family Lycidae; genus Platerodrilus; species Platerodrilus igneus. The sequence continues at coordinate 15,470,087 of JARFIW010001599.1, forward strand.
TTAAGTACTGTAAGTAAAGATGGCTTTATATTTTGGTGGTTGGTGCAAGTTATGCACACTAATGGAGTAGAGAGTATTGATGGATCGATTTGGTGTTTTACCTATGGTATATGGACCAGTAACGGAATTGGGGGAGTTAGATGTACCGTAACTTGGTAGTCGAAAGATTTGAGTAGCTGATTGCCATTACGGATGGTGTTATACAATTTGGTGAGGTTTTAGAACGTGCAGTCATTGGTGAGGACATCAGGCATCGATGGTATGATTGCAGTTCCATGTGCGATGGTGGATTCCAGGTAGCAGATTTTTGTGAAACATTGTTTATTTTGTGGTTATTTGGTGTGTTATGACAATTTTGTGCCTTATGGGTATATTTTTATAAACTTTATGGACTAAATAGTTACTTTTTGAACGTTTATGAATTATTATATAACTGTTTTATGTACGAATTTATATTTATAAAATGATTTTGTAATATTTGATTGTGTAAAAAATTAGAGGGATTATGGTAATTCGCCGTTCAAAATTTAGCACGAGTAGTTAAAAGTCTTACTTTGAGCTCATATTAAAACCAGGGGTAACGTATAATGTGTGGTTAGGCTCTATTACTTTAAATTGTTTATTAAAGGATAAAATGTTGTTTTGAAAATAATTTGAAATAAAAGGTAGTATTTCAAAACGACGTTGTAGGTAATTTTACTGATGTGTGAAATAACAATTGATAAAGATTCTTGGTGTAGAATTTTTTGTATTTGAATAAATCGAGCTGAGTTGCTGTAGTCGAGTTTTCTTTGGTAGAATAGTAGGGTAGTATTTTTCAGATAGCGGCAGAGCAGCCGTGGTAAACTTCACTGATCAATTTAGAGTTTTTAGGTATAAGCAGCAAAAAACTCGCATCCATAGTAGTAGCAGTTAAGTCTTTTAATTTAGCAGTCTCTAAACAATCTTCAGGTAAATTCAGCAGGAAATAATCACCGCAATTCTGGACGCCCAATTTATGGGACGTGAATCTACACGATAAGGTAGTTAAAATAAAGGGAAAACTGTGTTGGAGGGGAGGGGAGTGAGGGGGCAAAAATATTCTGATTATATAAAAGGTTTGAAAATTAGACGAAGGGTGGTATTGTTACGTGCCAATTGGCACTTAAACATTGTTTTAGGTTAAGTTTGATGTGCGGAGGTTTCGCGCCATAATTTCAAAAGACGCGGTGCGCGGAATTTTAAAAGACTAGGCGCGTGCTTCCGTTACGTCACAGTGCGTTTGCGCAGATCGCGCGACGCGAGAGGGTTGGACGAATAACTTCGCGCCGACGTGTAAAAGACAAAAAGAGTGGGGACAAGTTTCCGCGTCGCTCTCAAACGTGGCTTTTTGCCTGAAACTATCGAGTGGAGTAGACGCTTTGAGGTATCGTATCGTGCTTATCTTATCTATGTAGATTTCCTTTGCCTAATTGTCTTTGTTTGTTGCCTTATACCTGGTATTCCCGTCATTCCCTGCATAGGTAGGTAATGTACAACCTAGGCGAACCGTACTGCACGACCCTAGACGAGTCGGATGTCCATGTTCCGCTGAAGCACCGGAGCCGTACCATCTTTAATTGCCGCAAAAGGGCCTTGAATAGCCTGATGGACTTAAAAAAAAGTCAACCTTAACGCAGGGACATATCCATGTGAGTAATTATTGTACTATCTTTTGTCTGAAATTTATGTATTTTTTTCCGATTATGGCGTAATATAATTTGTGCATTGGTGACGTCATTGGCAGTGGCCACGCGGAATCTGTAATAAGGTTAGTGCTGCCCTCCGCGAGTGGCGTCGCCCGCTTTACTCATTGCGCTTGCGCGATGTATTTATGAACTCTTAAACTGTATTATCAACTTTTTAATTGTAAGATTTATCGATTTTTAAAGCGTAATAGTATTTTGTTTATATTGTGGGACAAAATTAGGATTTTCGACGCAAATAAATTAATTGGTGGACTGTCACTGGTTACAAGTATACTTTATTCTGGACCGTGATTAGAAATTTTGTATTTGTATAAACTTGGTCCAGTGCTAAAAGACTTCTAGGGTTTGTATATAGTAAATTTCTATACTAGCATCTGTAAAGTAGGGTGTTTGTATTATTTAAATCGGGTGGGTTTATTTAAGTATAGAGGTTGGGAATTAGTTTAAGGTTTAAATCGGGTATAAAGTTAAATAGATTGTATTGGTATGTAAGTTTTAGATATTTCCATGGGGGTTTGTGTATAGAAGGTTGAGTAATGAAAAAATGTGTTTTTAGATAGACTAAATAAAGTTTTAGAGTGAAGATGTAAAGAGTACAAATGCAGGTAGTGAATGCAGTGTTAGGTGGTCACGCGGGGAAATGACATAACATTGTAAGGAAACAATGCCGCAATTACGAGGATTTTCGGAAAATGTTTATGGACCAGTATTGAAGTAACACACAGCAAGCGAGGATTAAACAGAATTTAACGTCAGGTATACTTTTGGAACTAGAGAGGAGTACGCGATCGAAAAATTTGATCAGGCGCAGCATTTGACACCTAGACTACAAGAAGAGGATATTGAAAAATTTTTATCCAAAAACAAGGAAAATAAAATTTTGCGAGCGGTCGCTATTCAGAACATTAAGACGTTGCGGGACCTCTTGGAGATTTTACGGAACTATGGCGCGGTACGATCTTTTGGATCAAATACGGACCAAAACAGACATAGACATGAACAACAGATTCGCATGAACCAGAGAGAGTACGACAACAATTTTAGTGGGATAAATAGACAACGGGGGAACGGTATTGAAAATCATAACTTTATACCACCTGCACCCAACTTTAGGTTGGGTTTTGGCAGACACGATGACGGGCAGGCAAATCGACAAAGCAGACAAGAGACGTATACAAGAACGTCATACTATAATCGGTATAACAAGGGTTATTATCCGAATCGAAACGAGTATACAGACAAGGGGCAAGGACGGGAAATACGTAAATCTGGATGGCACCAGCACGAGCACATAGTTATGAGAAGTGCGACCACAAACAAAATGTATCCGTTCAGAATATGACCGCGACACTTGGTAGGCAAAAGGATTATGAAGACCGCATAGAGATAGTTGAGGTCCATATTGAAGCCGAAGAAAAAACGCCGAAAATTGTTAATATACGTTTGTTAGATTTATGTGCTGTTGATGTTAATATTTGTAATCTTAATTTAAAAGAAAATTATTCAAATAAAAGAGGTTTGCATTTTATTTATGTTAAGTTGGTTGATAGTTAATATTTAGCGTTGATTGATAGTGGGTCGCAGCTATCGCTGGTAAAACACGACATTGTTTGCAAGCATGCAGAGTTGTTAAAAGGACGAGTATGTGATATAAAGACAGTGAATTTATGGTCTGCTACGAAAAGGAAGTTGTCAAGGATTAGTGAAGCAGTATGTTTGTACGTTTTAGATCGTGAGAGGATACTCGGTAAAGGAGAATTTTTGATAGTCAATGGGTTGAACTTAGATTCGGATTGGTTATAAGCGAAAAGGATAGGTTTGTGGAATTTCTAGAATATAAGAGGAATTGGGTGGTTCCAAATTTGAGTTTGAGTACGGGAAATGATCATAAAAGGGAGGTGTACGCATTAGAATCGATATTACAGAGGAGAACGGACAAGGCGAGATGATATCATTATGCAGTTTATTTGAAAAGTCATTTGGGGAAAAACAGATTGGCACAGCTAATGATGAGATTAGTGGAGGTTTATGTAAATTATTTGATCGCAGGTTGGTTATTTAATGAGGAGCAGAGATTGGCAATAAAGTACACGCAATACTTAGACGTTGATGTAGGAAAAGATTTTTTAAAGTGTATCCGATACCCTATTCGTTGAATGGAAAACTTAAAAACGAGATAGCAATTATGCTAAAAAATGCAATTATAGAGAGCCAACGAAGACTTCATACATCAATCCTATTGTTGTGATACATAAATCAGACAAGAAGGAGAGTCGTTTATGTTTAGATGCAAAAAAGTTGAATATATATTTTCCAATAGTATTACTTCTGGTCAACGCGTAAAACGATCTACATTACATTTTTTTTACATTTCCAATGCTCCACCCGAAGGTACTACATTGGCCAGAAGGTGAGTTTTTTGTTGCCTGAAAATTTAGAATTTTGCCGAACCCTTGCCGTTCCAGGCAAGATAGGGATCTTTAACGTGCCTGACAACACACACACGGGACCTCCATTTAACCTCTCATCCGAACAAGGGTGTAATTTTTGTGAAAATGCTCACCTACCATTTTTCAAGCAGTCGTCCGTGTCGGGATTCGAACCCAGGACCTTGGCATCCGTAGTCTTACGCTTATTACATTGACCCGCGACAACTCCGTATCACGATCTACAGCTAGCAAGCAATATGTATATCCCTTAGAAACTGGTAGTGATTCATTCAAATCAATATGTACGTGAGAGAACCTTTCTGAAGATAGCATTGAACTGATATACAATCGTGTGTTCGAGGTTTTAATCTTCCGACATGGTACACATTGTAGTACACATTTACGACAATCTTTGCGTACTCTATTTCACACGTAACTTTGAGTAACTAATTTGGTAGTTGCTTATACTCCTGGTTGAGTGAAACCGTGTAAAGAATTAAAAATTTCTTTCTAAAATCTTCGGTGATATACTAGAAATATAAAAAAAAGCGTTGTTCTCGCTTCAGATAGGCGAATTTTACATAGTTGTAATGACGAACTGTTTGTAATTAAATTCGGAATATTAACATCTGTCTGTTGCCAGGGGAGTAAACAAGATTTCGTCTCTATGAACGATCAATCTCTCTTGGCCAGTACTGTTTCGCAGATAAATTTTCAGCATTTTCAGCGTTGAAAACGACCTTTTTACAGAAGAGGTTGTGATATATAAATTATTGTTCAATGTGTGTGTTACATTAGTACGAATATAACGTTTGGACATTGTTAGTTTAAAGATAATTAATTGAGATATTTAACCCTAAACGTTAGATGCTTTAAAAATGAAGAGATAATAAATTTTACCATTTTTGTTTATTTTATGTATCTTGTTATAGGAATATATCTTAGGTTACTAACCCGAATATTAATCTAAGTACATTTAAAAATTGTGTTATGCCTATTTGTTTACAGAAATGCTCAAATAATGTTATTTTAGAATAGATTTAAGCAAGGTGAGTTGAGAGTGGTTTTATTTGTTCAAACAGATAGCTGACCTTTTGTAAGAAAATCCATTTCTCCAAGAACATACCCCACCCCCTGACGTACACATCGACCAGAAAAAACTCTGTTAACGTAGATGTAGTTGGCGCTCTTTAAACTTGACTAATTGAAAACCTAACAAAATACGTGCCAGTAATAACGTAGCTTGAAATTGCGCCTAGGTAAAATTTGGGTCATTACTCAATTTTGTTTAATTTTCTGCCATTTATTGCTGTAGAAACCCACGTTGCAATACTGTTGTAGTTGGCCGGCGTATCCTTATTTTGTTAAGGAACTTCATTTTTTTTCGGACAACAAAATTTAAAAACTCAATCCTTCAAACACCCTAACAGAATGCCATCATTTTGAAAACGTTTTGGGTACGCCGTATACTTAGAAAACAATGTGGTGGCTGCCATTCTAAGAACCGAAAGAGCTGATGCAATCTTTTGGAGACCTATCTTAATCTGGTTCCTCCCTAAAGACCCCCACTATTTTAGTTAAACCTATTGTTCGGTTTTCTAGCTCACTGAACAATAGAAGCCATTTATTCGTTCTAGTATTGTAGAACTTCTTCAAGGTGCAGATCCGTTCAAAACAGAAAGAAAACATATCTGCAATTTTTTTCCAAAAATCGAAATAGACGACTGGATTAAAAGCGCTTTGAAACGAACAAGTACCAAATTTCATTAAAAAATATTGCGCATCAACTCTTCTGTGGCAAAAGTAAAAAACACATTTTTTGTTATGAATTTATATCGTTTGATGTCTGATGAAAGAAGCCATTGAATAAAACGTCAAAAATAACTGACAATATCAGAAAGTTGCTTCATGGTTACTTCTATCATTAGTTAATATCAGTCATTAGGTAACATCAGATTAGAACCTTTGAATATATTCCAAAAAATGTTCAACTTTGTAGCGTCATGATGTAACAACTAAGTGTAAGAGACAAAATTGAACTTTTACGCCAGTTACATATCCCCTTATCCATATATGTATAATTAAATAGAAATTATTAAGAAATTATTAAGAAACTTAAGTTAGATGCAACATTGTAATTCAAGAATAAATAAAGAAAAGGTTAATGAAAGTTCACACGCAAGTTGTGAGAACGGATGTGAATACATTGTATTCCAGACGTAAGTGATACTGCAGGTGCAGGTGTCAGACGGTTAAGAAACCGCAATTATTAGAATTAAGATTGTTACATTGTATAATGAATTCAATGAAGAAATAAGCAGACATGAGCTCTGCAGTTCCCACAGAAATGTGAGGGTCAGGGACAACATAAATACCCCGGGAGCCCCAAGATCATCAGTCAGTCTTGAGTATTTCAGCTTTTACATTGTTGGTTGCTCAGGCTACTCGCCCTAATTTAACTCCAATTATTATTAATTTCGACTTAGTATAATTTTACACAGTTTGTCAAAATTCTATATGTAATTTGTATTAAATAAATAAATTCGTTACAAGAAGTTTTGGAAGAGTACTTTTTAAAAAGGCAGCTTCCAAGGCCCAAAACGGAACTCGCCTTGTTGAAGATAATTTTCTTTCAGCAAGAGATGCAGCCAGAGAATTTAATAACAGACATTCCGATAGAACTGCAGTGAATAGCAGTACTGTAAACTACATAAATCAGGTTTTCAACAAAACGGGAGACGCATCAAGACATTCTCAAAACCAAAAATAATATAGATCGGGAAATGAGACATAATGAGCGAATATGGGATTACTTACACAATAATCCTAATTCGAGCTTGAAAACGACTGGTCTAGATTTAAATATCTTTAGAGAAAATTAAATAAGCCGTTTAAACCTAAATTTTTGCATAGTCTTGAACTAAGGAATGACGAAAGCAGCATGAAATTCTGTTTGTGGGCCCAGAGAGAATATCTGGAAAATAGCTATATTTAGGGGAAATTTTGTTAAGTCACAAGGCCAGGTTTGAAACATGGAGTGGTTTGTCCCAAAATGCACGATATTGGTCTGTTAAAATCCTAAGTGGGCAATAAACACAAAAAGACAGTTGGGGAAAGAAGGAGCAGAGAGTACGGGGACTTCTGTGTCATCAGAACCATGGTGGTGGGGGGCGACACAGACGTACTAAAACTCTCCAAGGACAGTGAACTGTAATGGTAGGGGTGTGAAGACACTAGCGAGAAACACGAAGCGTCAAGAGGGGTAAATATCCCTGGTGAACACAATAACAACGCTTGATTGATATAGTGGTGCACTTTGATGAACAACCAATCGAACATACACCGAATAAGAACAAATAATAATATCACTGGTGGTTGTAATGTAGTTCGCTAAGAGTGTACAAATTTTATAGCATCCGGAATGTGTATCAGAACACTATTCAAATTTACAGTAATATCTTAATTACAATAACTTTTAGGCTACTTCAAGTTAACTAACATATTGATTCGCCAATGGAGAGAGTTTTTTCGATTTGCAGTAGAAAACACGCCTAAGAAAACACACGTGGTTATGGTTTGAGATAATAACCATGTTACACCTGTTTTTTCTATATACTCCACCTTATAGGCGGCACAGTCACCACACAACAAAAAGGGGGTTCCTGTCTAAAATTCAAACCCAGGGTAAAATGTATGGAAAGCGGCTTTTTGTACAAAAGGACCCTCGAATAAGATCTTTCAGCCAGCTAAGTTTCTTCAACTTAGGGCAGAGCTATGAGCTGGGGTCGTAGGTTAGTATACGATAAAAAAGAGAATATTATGGACGTCACCATATCTGAATAATAGCTGTAATGTCTAACAATCCGAAGATAGATTCGGAAATCTTCAAAAAGAAAAAAAACATCTCCTGAACAACCAAAACGTATAAACATAATACTTACTTATCTTTAACACTGCAAGCTTGAATAGGAACGATGATCTCGTACTGTCTGAAAATATAACCACCTCAAGAAATTTCAAGAACTAGGGCTTCACTAGAGCATAGTCAAATTATCACAAAAGATTTCAAAAATTAGCAATTCAAAAATATAACTCTAAAATATCTTACCGAGAGAATGCTGATGGCCTTTCTCTCTATACTCATGAATTTTGTGAATTTGCTTGTACCAATTGTGAAAAACTATGATCAACTTCAATAAAAATGAGATTTAGAACAACATAATCCATTTTCTATTTTGTGTAATTAACTACCTAAAATATTTATATATATATATATATATATATATATATATACATCTTTTATGCAACTTTATATACCCTATTGTTTCTGCAATCAAACTATCAAAGTATTTATACGTTATCTCTTATTAACATAAGTGCATTTCAAAGATCTTACTTATTTATTAAAGTTGCATCAAAACCATATAGATCATCTCAAGGGTCAACTAACCAAAGAAGAATACTAAACAAAAATTTCTTCACGACTCTCTAGCATCTACCCTAGTGATGGTTTCTACTTCAAATCTAAAGGGATTCTCCTTTTCCAAGCTACGTGCCTGTTGGACTCCATGACTTCAAAAAACTCTACTCGACCACGCGTCGAAAACCTGTCTATTGATTAGATCCTCAAATTAAAATAGACTAAAGTGTTTAACTACGCCAGCAAGCGCAGTGAACCGAATTCTTGCATCAACACGTTCGCAAGTAACAGGGGAACCGAAATGTTGCATTAACTTTATCAACACAGATGGAGTTCTACAAGATGATGAATAAATAAAGCTATTATACTAATTGAATAGAAATTTATACTTTCAATGCCATAAGAAATATTTGTAAATTAATAATTATAAAGAGATGTAAATTAACTGGGAACGAAATCGTATTCGTTGCAACCACAAGGTATAATTCTATAATTCTGTAATAAATTTAAAAACTATTATTGCACGATGTTTATAATACTGCAAAAGATTCGGAATTTATATATTTCCAGAAACACGCATTTGCGTTAAGAAGAGTTGAAATTATTAGGAACACCAATCGCCTCGTTTTGAAGTCAATCAGTAATTTTTTAACAGCAAATAATTGAAATTGTAAAGAATACCGCGACCTCTTTACAGTGCACAACCAACTTCTACTAACTGGTACGACAGAAATTAATTATGTAGAGTTACGACCTCAACATAATTAGAAACCCCGCACCCTCACGACTAATAAGGGATACGGTTACTGAAAGACTGTTTAAGAATGACTAACCGTGGACGACTGCTGAAGAACGACTATCGTTTTTGTTTTACATCCAGACAGATGAGCGCGGCAATTAACACGCTCTCCGTGCTATCAACGTTATTGTTCTGTTTGTTGAATATAGAATATCTGGAAAATAGGAATTTTTTTAGGGGAAATTTTGTTCAGTGACAAGGCTACGTTTAAAACATGGAGTAGTTTTGTTCCAAAAAGCACGATATTGGTCTGCTAAAATCATAAGTGGGTAATAAACACAAAAAGACAGTAGGGGAAAAAAGAAGCAGTGAGTGCGGGAACTTCCGTGTCATCAAGACCATGGCGATGGGGGGCGACACAGACTTACTAAAACTTTCCAAGGGCAGTGGACTGTAATGGTAGGGGTGCAAAGATATTAGCAAGAAACACGAAGGACCAAGAGGGAATAATAGCACTAGTAAACACAATAACAACGCTTAATTGGTATAGTGGTGCACTTTGATGAAAAACCAATCGAACATACACCGTATAAGAACAATTAATAACATCACTTGTAGTCGTAATGTAGTTCGCTAAGAGTGTACAAATTTTATATCACCCGGTATGTGTATCGGAACACTATTCAAATGTACAGTAATATCATAATTACAATAACTTTTAGGCTACTTCAAGTTCACTAACGTATTGATTCGCCTATGGGAAGAGCTTTTCGATTTGCACTAGAAAACACACCGAAAGAAACACACGTGGTTATGGTTTAAGATAATAATCACAAGGAATAATTTTATAATTCTGTAATGAATTTAAGAATTATTATTGCACTATATTTATTGTAATGCAAGAGATTTGGAATTTATATATTTCCAGAAACACGCATTTGCGTCAAGAAGAGTAGAAATTATTAGGAGCACCGATCGCCTTGTTTGACGTCAATCAGTAATTTTTGTAACAGCTAATAACAGAAATTATAAAGAATACCGCGACCTCTTTACAGTGCACAACCAACTTTTAACAACTGGTACAACAGAAATTAATTATGTAGAGTTACGGCCTCAACAAAATTAGAGAACTCCACACCCTCACGACTAATAAGGGATACGGTTACTGAAAGACTGTTTAAGAACGACTGACCGTGGACGACTGCTGAAGAACGACTATCGTTTTTGTTTTACATCCACACAGATCAGTACGGCGATTAACGCGCTCCACGTGCTATTAATGTTATTGTTTTGTTTGTTAAATAGAATAGATATAGAATTTAATGTTCGTTTTGGTTAGACTGAATTTGAAATTTTAATTCAATGGATCTCCCGTGCATAACGCAGTAGTGTTGAGATAATGGCTGAACGAAAATTTTGAAAATCTGTAGATAGGACGAAACGGTCCTCTTACTGAATTTTCGCCAAAGTCACCAGACTCGACGCCCCTCGACTTTTTCCTTGGAACATCCTTAAGCAAAAGGTTTATAAGTCAAGGCCGCAGTCAGTGAAGAACTCGGTAGAGTAACTGATGTATGTGTGTTATCCCAGAACAACTGGGAAAAGTAACCACGAACATACAAAAAAGGTATGTAAGTGCATTGGAATAAACGGGGGGATTGGTGGAAGCAGCAAGAATTTGACTAACTTCTTGAGCTCCAATAATTTTGTTGAATATTGTATTGCTTCATTCGACGAAATACATTTGTAACAAAAATGTTATTTTTACTTTTGCCACTAAATTGTTAAGGTGAAATATTTTTTAATGAAATTTGGTACATGTTCATTTCAGAGGGTGCTTAATCCGGTGATGTACTAAAACTTTTTGTGAAAAACTTGCTAATACGTTTATTTTAATTTTCGTCCCTAATAAATTACCCCGTAGATCTTGGTTATTTTTGTAACAAAAATGGAGCAGTTTGTCCCAAAGTACAGTTTTTGTCGATCTACAATTCGAAAAAGGTTTGACAAATCGGAGCATAAATAAAAATTTTATGATGGTCTCCTGCTTTTAAATGGGTAACTCTGTACATAACACTACTAAAATGAAGATTTGAAAATAACATTTTGACAGGACTGCGAAGTTAGCTCTAGTATTTAATTGCACTCTTCAGGACTTCTATAATTTTGACCTTGAAAATTATAAAAATAACTGCCGCTTGTTTTCCGGTCATTCTAATTCAAAACATTTACATTTGAAAACGTTTTTGGACACTTATAAACGACGTCTATAAGGCCTGATATACTACTGAAGATCATGGTAAATAAAACTTCCTGTAACGTCTTCGTTAAACCGTACGGTTAGGGACAAACGACAAACGCGACCTGACAAGTATTTAATGGTTATTCTTGTAGTAAGCAGTGCTACAACATTCATAATAAGTAGGCGCATTGTTAACTTATAAAATATACCTTTAAACAATTACTTTTTATAATCAAGAACAAACGCAACGTTTTTCACTGCCATACTGTCTAACGTTCGCTCGCTGACCTCAATTATCCTAAGATAACCCAACAATGAGACCCCGTTTATCATTCATTTGGATATTCCATAAAATTACGCAAATTCAAATTTATATTACTAACTACTATCGGGGAAGTTGGCATAAATTACTGACCTAAGAAAGCGTAAATAAGCCGGTCGTCCATCCACGGATAAGACGTAACATCACATCACGATCAACGCACCATTAACTACAAAACAAAACTGATTACCTACCTCTTTCGCTTGTTAACAATATTCGATTTGATTGGCGCATGCGATCTATTCTTGATAAGTATTTATTACTTTGAATTATATTACGTTATATAGAATACAACAATTGTGTTTAATCGAAATGTTTTATCACCTGCGTTTTGACATAACTAATTAATTAGAACCATAAAATTTAATTTAAGCGTTCTTAGTGTTGCTTGTTACTAAGAGCCATTGACATTCTTAGCCAATTCAATTTTAAACGAATTTTATTCACGATCACGAAGGAAACTTGTAAAAAGAAGAGTAACAAGTTTGACCTGGAATAGCTTTCCATGTGCTATAAAGATTAAAAAACCGAACGATTTCTAGTTATGAGCTAGTTGTACGCCCCGCATCCTAAGAATTATAAAAAACTTACTGCCATTTGCACATCATCATCATTTTATTTTCGACCTTACTTCAGGTCGGTTTGACGCAGCTCTAACTTCTTTTCTATTCTGTGCTAATCTAAAAAGGTCTACATACCCTTCACAACCTAAATCTCTAATAATTTGACTAATACAGCTTGGTCTAGGTCTTCCTATATTCTTTTTCCTATCTACCTGACTCTACATAGATATTAACAACCTGATGGTTGTTAAAGAATTCCAACATGATTACATGATTCCCATTTATAAGGAAATAAAATAGTATCTGGTTATCCCCTCCAAAAAAGGAATAATGTTAAGTTATGTCATGGTAAGGCTTAAGCAGCGAATCGCTGCCAACATGCCACACCGCCAACTAATTACGAGTTATGTTATGGTGACATTTAGTTAACTGATTTTTATTTATTTATTTATTTTTGTTTTGCTTGACGCAGCTCTAAATTCTTTTCTATTCTGAGCTAGTCTGAAAAGGTCTACATGCCCTTCACAACCTAAATCTCTAATAATTTGACTAATATAGCTTTGTCTAGGTCTTCCTACTCTATTTTTATTTGGTAGTGTATAATCTAAGACCTTACTAAATAGTCTCTCATGTCTTAACTGGTGCCCTATCATTCTATCTCTCCTGACCTTTAATTGTTTCCACATACAGGGTCCCTCACCTATCCTTTTATAATCTTCCTCATTTGTTACTCCATCTGTCCAACTAATCTTTAACATTTTTCTATAATACCAAATTTCAAAAGCTTCTATCTTTTTATTGTCCACCTCTTTAATTGTCCAAGTCTCACTACCGTATAATAGAACGCTCCATACGTACGACTTTAAGAAACTTTTTCTATTATCTAAACTAATACTATTAGCTATTAATAAGTCTTTCTTTTTTAAAAACATTTTTCTAGTTTGAGCTATTCCAGCTACTATATTCCTTCTGCTACGTCCTTCCTTTGTAATTATACTACCTAAATAACAAAATTCATCTACCTCCTCTAACTCGGTATTACCTATTTTTAATTTTAGTTTAGAACTAGGCTGTAACTTATTTGTCATTATATATGTCTTTCCCGAGATAATTTTCATACTATAGTTACTCTGTAGTATCTCATCTAAAATATTTAAAAACTCTCTTAACTCTTTTCTAGACTGCTATAATGGCTATATCATCTGCAAAACGTATCATGTCTATTTTCTGTCCCTGTACACTAATACCTATCTCTTTCCTCTCTCTAGCTAAGTTTAAAGCTTCCTCAATATAAACATCAAAAATCAAGGGAGATAGTATACAGCCCTATCTAACACCATTTCTAATCTTAAGTTCCTTTTATATTTCATCAAATCTAATTACTACGCTAGTTAGGGTTGTTGCACTATTTTTTTTATAGTGTCTTTACTCTACCTTATAGGCGACAGAGCCTCAATAAATTATGAGAGGTTCCTGTTTAAGGTTTAAGCCCAGGGTAAAGAGGATGGGAAATGGTCTTGAGTATAATAGGACCCTCTAAAGAGATCTTCCAGCCAGCTAAGCTACTTCAACTTAAAGCAGAGCTATGAGTCAGGGTCGTAGGATGGTATACGATAATAAAAGAATTTTTAATGGAAGCCACCGTCTCTTAATAATAGCTATAAGAAGAAACAATCCGAAGATAAGATACGGAAATTTTCGAAAAAAAAAAATATTCTTAACGAGCAAAACAGAAATATAATACTTACTAGTGACTCTGCAAACTGGAATTGGAACGACGATCTCGTACTATCTGAAAATTTAATCACTTCTTGACATTTTAGAACTAGGGCCGCATTAGAGCCTAGTCACTTTATCCAAAAAAAATAAATTCCAAAAAGATTAACTAGTCAAGATTATACCTCAAAAAAAGTTTTTAAACACAATAACAATAATCTATCCTACTTCACTACAAAAATTTTATAAATATGGTTGCTTGCTTTTATAGAAAAATTATTGTTGACTTCAATGAAAGAAAGCTTTAAAACAACTTATTGCACTTTCTATTGATTTACAAAAAAAATATATACATCATTTGTACAAATTTTTACGTACTGAAGCTTTTTAGATTTCTACTTTTAATAATGTCTACAAGTAGTCTCTTATTATTTGTATGAATTTTGCAAGTGTAAATTTATTATAGTTCTTTAGGAGAATTAAAGAGTTTTTGTTAATATTCTACAACTTGTGTTTGATACCTTATTTGGCTTACATATAATTGATTAAATACATTGACTTTTCTTAAACTGCAGAACTACATTTTTAATTAATTTAATTTCCTGAATCAAAGGTCAAAAATACTTATGGTTTGAACTAATCTGTACTTCAATAGTACTGTCAAAAAAATTAGATTTTATAATGTGACAAACAAATATTAACGTGTCACGTGCTTAGTTATGAGTATTATTTTAGTGTAACCTTGTAAATTCAAATAAAGTTATCTTATAGAAATTTCATTGTGTTCATAAGAACATTTATGCAATATCTAACTATTAAATTCTGAACAAAAAATTACGTGTACCAATTTAAATCACTATATAAAATTTACAAAAATTATTATTACATTTCCAGTAATGGTTCCATGAAACGAAAATTGAATTAGAATTAGAGAAGACTCACCACAAATAATCCGCTATGCATCAGCTTTCGTCAACCATCGTGTGTAGTTACGAAAACAGGTGCGCGCGGTTCACACGTGCACGGCTTTACAGCTTGACTTCTATACAATACCAAATTTACGGAAATTTCCACCATACTCTATAACAACACTTGAGAATTTGAACTTTCAATACTGCATAACAAAAAAATTGTGCTTCAGTGTTCCAAAACGATTAGATACATAAAATTTAGTGCTTCAATATTCTATAACAATTAGCTTCATACTAGAGTTTTACTACTGTATCTACATAAAATTTGCGTTTCAATACTCCATAGCACTTAGACTAAAACTTGCGCTGAAAAGGAAACGAGAAAATGATTTGGATGCAAAATTGAAATTTATTCACCTACCGTAGATGATGTTCATTTTACAGCAACAATAAGTCGATTAAACTATAATTCGGTGTAATGGTATACGTTGACACCATTTTACCTGCCTTTTGGGACTGCATGTTTTTAAAACCTTCTGGCACACGTCTCGACAAACTTGTTTATCTGATCACATTCGGACGTTAAATGACGAACCTTGACCACGAGGCAATTTAATATTCAAGCACGCGCAGAATTGGATTGTTGCATCAACACATAGGTGGAGTTCTAAGTAACAAATAGATATTAAATTGCTAAAATCGGAATTTGATATTTTCTGTATAATAAAGGATTTTTGTTAAATAAATATTTAGAACAAAAGCGTACATTAATGAAGCAGGTAATCGTATTTGTTACAAGGTTTTGGCCTTGGGAGCTGCGTTTTTAAAAAACACTTCCAAACTTCTTAACAAATTTATTTGCTTAAACGGAATTTAATGTAGAATTTTGCCAACTTGATTAAAATTACTCTAAGTTTGAAAAAGAACTAATTGTACTATTTTGAGTAGCCTAAGCAACTGCAATGTTAAAGCTGAATACTTTGACTGACTGCCCGGTCTTGGGGCTCCCGGGCTATTTGTAATATCCCTACCCCCTCACATGGCTGTGGGAACTTGCAGAGCTCATGTATGCTTATTCTTAATTTTATTCATTGTTACAATGTTATAATCTTACTTTCTAGGTAATTGCGGTATCTACCGTCTGTGACCTCCCACCTGCAGTGTCACTATCGTCTGGATACAAAGTATTGTATCCGTTCTCATGCACTGTTAATAAACTTTATTAATTATCCTTGTATTACGTTGTTGCAGTGCCCTTAGTAACTTCTTAATAATTTCTAATAATTTCCTATTAGATTCTATTTTATAATACATACATAATTGGGGATATATAACTCGCTTTGGTTTTTATATAGACTGTAAATAATTTTTCTATCCCTATGAGAGGTTCCTATTTTTCGCAAAACCCCTGAACATAACAACCCAATTAACCCTACCAAATGCTTTTTCTAAATCTACAAACGCGAAATGAGTATTTTTATTTTTTGTAACCTTTTTTCGATAATTACCCTAATCATTAGTATCGGTTCTCTAGTCCCTCTGTCTTTACGAAAACCATATTGGTCTTCGCCTAAACAATTCTCAGTCAAAGCTTCTACTCTATTTTTAATTATTATTGTTAGTATTTTGGAAGCGTGGGAAGTTAAACTAACCGTCCTAAAATTCTCACACCTATCAACTCCTGACTTTTTTGGGATTGTGATAATAATATTTTTTTCGAAATCTATTGGGATCTCACCTGTGTCATATATTACTTTTAAAAGGTTCATATAATCTGTCTAAACCTTTCTGACTTGCATATTTTATTAATTCTGAGGATATATCGTCTATTCTCGGCGCTTTATTTATTTTAAGATCCCTAACAGCTCTATCAAATTACTCTCTTACTATTGAAAACCCTATTTCTACATCCTCTTCTTGGTTGTTCTCTAGCTCATCCATATTGTCTCCCTTATATAAATCTTCTAAATATCTTTTCTATCTGTTATCTCGACTTTATTTATTAGAAGCTCATTACTCTCATCTTTAATACCATTATATTTTTTCCTATCTTCCCCGAAAAACTTTTTAACTGCCCTGTAAGCCCTGTCTGTCTTACCTACTCTCAAATTATCTTGTATTCCCTTACAATTCTCCTCTATCCATTTATTTCTAGCTTTTCTACACTCATGTACTATCTTATTTCTAACTCTATTATATTTTTGCTTAATTTCACTATCCAATTCGCTGAAAGGTTTAAGCTTTCTTCTATTTTCTATTAAATCTAATATCTCTTTTGTCACCCAGGGTTTTCTCGCTTCTACTTTTTCTTACCTATAGTCTGTGTTTCTGTATCAAGTACAGCCCTTTTTATTTCTCTCCATCTCTTTTCTACGTTCCCTCCTATAGCTATCTCTTTGATATTATTATCTAATACTTGTTTATATTCTTCTTTTACCTCACTATCATTAAGCTTACCTAGATCCCATACCTCTCTTTTAGCCTTTCTTAATTTTTTGACTTTTGGATTATACTTCGTTTTAACTAAGTTATGATCGTTATCTATGTCAGCCCCTCGATAACTACGACAGTTTTTATCTTGGTTTCTAAATTTTTGTTTAACTAAAATATAATCTATTTGGTATCTAGCCCTATCACCTGGCGCTTTCCAGGTGTATCTTCTTCTAACATGTTGTTCGAATATAGTGTTTACAGTTACTAATCTATGTTCCTGGCAAAACTCAACTAATCTTTCTCGTCTATCATTTCGTCTACCATACCCAAAATTTCCTACCATTTTTCCCTCACTACCTTTTCCACTGACGCATTAAAATCGCCATAACTATTAAATTCTCATATCTCTTTACTTTTCTTACTATACCATTTATATCCTCGTATACCTTTTCTACTTCCTCATCCTTGTACTGAGTTGTTGGCATGTAAACCTGTACTAAAACAGTGTCTGTGGGTTATTTACTCAATCTAACCATAATTATTCTATCACTAAATTGTAAGTACTCTTTAACTTTACATCCTAATCTTTTACCTAACACTATTCTTACCCCTGCCTGTCCATTAGTTGATGAAGTTGTAATTATTCTATAAATATCTTTCCAAAAGTCATTACTATCTGTCCATCTCACCTCAATAATACCTAAAGCTTTCCTTATTTCGACTAATAAATTCGTTAACTTATCTGCTATAAGTCATGACCTTACATTCCAAGTCCTTATCACTAAATCGAACCGTTGTTTTAAATACTTACGATGACGAGTCTCAAGCTCCCTCTTCCGGAGATCCGAACGAGGGGTATTTTACCTTCGGATAAGAATTTTACTTGTGACCTCTCCATCATACATAGTTCATGTTTTAGACCACGCATACCTGGGAAATTTTGTGGTAGGTTTTCATATCTTTCCACAACGCAGTTTTTAAAGATTTTAGCAAAAAGTCGAATCTGTGACGGCCAACCCCCAATACCTTGTAAATTATTGAGGATCGCCCGAGACCAACCGACCCTCCTCCAATATCTTTTAGCCAGCAAGGCTGCTGCCCCTTGCTGCGCCTTTTAATCGCCTTTACGATAAGCAGGCTTACTATAGTAGTATTCTTTGTCCCCTACTATAGAGATCCCGCTGATTATACAGAGTTCAAACTCCATTTAGAAGCTTTTCTATACTAAATAATACCTAGAATACTCAACAGACGTGTCCCAAAATACATAAAAATTAATTTATTTTTAAATTCCATTAACACAGAAACTATTAATTGCAGTTGAATTTGAATAAGTTTAAAATTTAAGGCATGTTTTCAAAATAAGTTCCGTTTGTGCACATCTATTGTGCAGCTTGTTATTTGTCATGTACGTTATAAACAATTTCCTCTTTTGTGCATGGAATATCTGCATGCAGTTTCGGGTTGCAGTTTGTATAGAACTGTTATTTATCACACGTTCAAAATTTTCAAAACAATCGAAAAGTGTAAACTTTACAGTGTTATTTGTTCTTTAAATGCTAGAAATGTGCGACCGCGTGTAATAACATGTTTATTTTTGGAAGCAATGGGGGGGATTAAAATATATTTAAAGACAATATTCCAATATGGAGCGAGTATTTGACTGGCACCAACAAAATTTCTGTACACATTAAAATACAATTCAAAAGTAAGAAAACAAGAAAAATCAATTTTCAATGTTAATATTTCAATTAGCTGGCTGAGTGTGAATATCTTAACATACTGTCATGCTCTTGGATGTATGACGTGCAATGTGGTGAGGGCACATATTCATATATCGTACATGCTCATTATGTATCACAACATACATTGAATAAATATCACATCTGACAAATAAAACATAATACTGTGAATACTATTTTCAAAAGCAGCCTTACACATTTGTATAAAAAAAAACATCCCCAAGGTTTGAAACTGAATGGAATACTTGAAATTAGTTATATTTGCACCATAGGCTTTAATTTTTTTTGTAATAAACTTTATTTCTTAATAGTCTGTTATCTAAAAATTAAAACAGACCTGACCCGTTTCCTGACAAACCCGTTGTTGAAAGTTAAAATGAAAATTTATTGTTGTTGAGATGTTCGAAATTACCGTTTTGCATGTGTGTGCGCACGCGGTACTACGGAATTGTGTGTATGTGTTTATCTGTATGTAATGGTATCATAGATTGGTGTCATGGGACTGCTTACTCCTCCAGTTCCCGACCGTCGGCAGCCGGAAATCAGAAACCAAGAAGTTCGCAATCCTACACGTGTCCTGGCCATTGGCAGCCGGAAACAAGGGAATCCAGGTGTAGTGGTGTCGTTAGTGATATTGCCGGGGTATTTTCCCAAAAGGTTACATTAAGATTAGTTGCAATGTAGGTTAATCAGGTCTCGAGTTAATAATACATCTTGTTACGGGCCAATTTAGCACTACGACACCAAGGGACGGATCGGGACCCTTGAGCGGCCTAGCTCTAGCCGGTGAGGGGTAGGTCAGGCAAAAGTCGTAGATTGGGATTGCTAAATGCCCTAAGATGATAATTATAATGAGATGTGAATTCGGTAAAACGTCAAAAATCGGGTGGGCACCACCAGTAATGTCACAATGCTAGATGACAAAAGGAGAATCTCCTCACTGGTCGGTAGACTCCTTGCAGCTCAATCTTTAACATAAAATCCTCAGAAGAATCTCGCAGAGTGGAGGGGTTGAATTCAGCCTACTAACATAAACTTCTTACTAAAATAATGCACGTAGACAACTTTACTTAATTCTATTAACAAACCCCAACGACTGAAATAAATACATGGGTTGGTTACATACACAAATATGGCACATACATATATGAACAAGTAAATGTAAACATTACCACAAGTAATATTGTCGATAAAGTAAATGGCATACAATTATTATTACTATAAGGTGTACTGGCCAGTAAAGCAATGTGTAATAAAATTAAGGTGGAGTTGAGTGCACAGGACACCCCCACTTGCTCTACTTACACAGTAACTAATAAAATATTTGAAACGTAATGCGAGTTAAAGTTTGGGCCTTTGGAGCTGGTTTTTTAAAAAACGTTGAAACTTTAACACATTTTTTAATTACTAAGTTAAACAGAAATTACATTGGAATTTGGAATAACTGGTTCTTAATAACATTAATAAAAATAATTTAATTGTACTGATGAGTAGCTCAAACAACGAAGTATGGAGTTTGAAGACTGACTCGGTTGAGTAGCTTGAACAACGAAGTATGGAGTTCGAAGACTGACTGCCGGGCATTGAGCTCCCGGGCCTTTTATAATAACCTGCCCCTCACACGGCTGTGAGAACTTGCAGATCTCATGTCTGCGTTTCTCTTTAATTGTACACTTTATTACAATGTAACAACTTAATTCTAAGTAATTGCGGTCTGTTGACCGCCTGTGACCTGCCACCTGCAGTATCACTGCCCTCACGGATGCAAAGTTGCATTCCGTTCTCATGAACTGTCGATAACCTCTCTGGGTTATCCTTGTGTTACAATGTTGCATTGAACTTATACTTTTATTTAACAATTTCTAATAATTCCTATTAGATTCAATATATCAATATATATAGGTAATTGGGGGATACATAACTTGCGTAGGACGCCGTGTGCATGCAACCCTACGCTACTAACTTAACGGCAACAATACTTCCAATTCAAAATGCAAATTGTGATCTTAATTCAGCAATTATGTAATCATAATAATTTTGAATAAATGGAAGTATTATTACAACTGTCTTAAATATTACGTTAATTAGGAATAATATGGTTTAACTATTTATACTAGTTAAATGTGTTTGTTGTTCACGACAACGGTAAAGTATCAATAAAGCGCACACACTTTAGGACTCGGTGCTAAGGGATTAACACAACTTCATGTACGGGTTGAGCTTATTTTAATTACACAAACATTCAATTATAATCGACGTATTTGGGGCTGCACTGTAAAATCTACTAATACAGTCGCTTATCTTGCAAGGTGGATTGTACCAGTCAACACTGTGTGGGTGTCGAGTTTTCTGCTTTTAAACACGTGACAATTAATCTATTACTTGATCCCAACAACTGAGTTATATTACGGGCCTACCGCAACCGTAACGAGATTTCCATTCCTCCTCCAGACAGTAACTCCCAAATTCATTGGCATTAATTAATACTTCTAAAACGTAAACAACAAAAGAGGATGCCTCAACCCACAACAGAATGATTAACCACGTGCAGCACGAGACGCTATTAGCGAAGATCAACAATCAAAACTCAGCACTTGTATTATAACTTCCCCTGAACCACCAAAATAAACGATCGATTAACTATAATATTGTAACTACATGTTTCATGTAAAAACTGAATAAGTCCGCTCTAAGCAATTTGTTTTATCTCACAAAACTCCACTTGACAAACTGTTACGTTAATCGAGGCAGCCACGTTGGGCGCCAAATTTAGGATACGTTGGCTCGTAGCCGTGCGTAACACAAAGAAAATCAAAGAAATGACCGGGCTCAATCGGAGATTAGGGGGGTTGTAGAAAGCAGACCAACATATAATGTACGCGGCTGTAAGGAATTAGTAACAATACCTGCAATAAAAAAAATTAGAATAGCAAACCTGCAATAAAAAAAACATTAGTCCTGCAAACCTGAAATAAAGAAAAAGCATAGCATGCTGATCGAGCATAGATTGTTCAGTACTTTGTAGAATGTAGAAAAAACTGTTTGGATAATCTATATAGTATAACAACGGTAAAAGCAATACAAAAAATTTTTAGTACAAAGTGAGGTAATATTGGGGAGTAGCAGAAACGTTTCCTCACACACCAATTAAACATAAATCAGACAAAATGTTAACAACAGATAAATAGGTAAGACACAATTGATATGAGTAATTCAGTAGTATTGGTTTTTTTTTCTTTCTTTTTTTTCTTAATCGCAGGCAAGTCTATTGTAAAAGGTATCAGAACGACGAAGATATGGCAAAACGACGGATAGATATTTAAAGTAATAACAAGTAGGAAATAGTTCAACTTACAAAAAGTCCTTCAGTAACGCTTCCTTGCAATTGAAGTGTGGATTCACGATGTCCTGCACTAACGAAGCACTTCACCCTTAACTGTGAGGGTTTTGATGGAATTTCTTACACTTTACACTAATCACACCTACGTATTTCACTAGTGTTAGCAGCAGACATTATCATGCTGATGGAACTATGTAGCATTGATAAATTTCTTGTTAATTCTATTTCCTGAGACAATAATTTCGAAATATTTTGTAACACAAATCGAAAAAAAATGGTAATAAAAATTTAGAGTCACGGGCTTCCAAGGCACGATGTAATGCATTAAACTAACGGTAACGTGAGGTGTTCTATTTGCTACCTATGGTAACAAAGAAAAATCTAATGCTTTTGAATAACGTAATTTGCGCAAACAATGATCTATTTTAGATTCTTTGGGGTTAGAAAATTCAGAAACTACAGAATCACAACTGTATCATCATTGTTTTGTTAGAAACACTCTGCACTCTAATCTGTTTATTTAAACTAGTTGTTACCATGAATTCTTGTCGACTATTATCTTGACTTCGTTAATAACATAAGGAACATCCAATAAGTGAATGCACCATCATATCTAATAACTAATTACAGTTGTTTATCATTTTCGATAAGTTGGAAAGTAATTTACGAATAATCCAATTTACCATTCATTCCTTGCAATTTATTTATTAATGAAAATCAACCTTCAAATTATCTATCCTTGTATATCTACATAAGGAACAAAATTTATACTAACGGCAAGACAAGAACGATGCAATTCACTCAATATAATACGACGCATTCGCCAACGAGTTAGTAAATATAAAATATAGAAATAGTAATTGCAGAAATGTATTTACGAATTGAGAAAAAGCGTAAAATGTTAAGCTATAAAACTGCACGTTACAAAACGTCACTCATAAACGTCACCGACCTCCGCCTTTTTGATTACCTCCAAAAAAAACTGTCGAAATTATGAAGGGATGTGCGGGCAATGCGCTCGTTGTTATATTTTAAACTGATGAATTATTTACACAAACTAAGGGACTTTATATACATATGTCTCTAATATAAGGTAACAAAATAAACGGAACGTTACAATCTGTGTTTGTCCTCTTGTTATTTGTTAGTTAGTTTAGGTACTAAATTTTAGTGTTAGTTTCAAAAGTCCTAATCTATTAGCTTACAACTGAATTAAATGCTAAACTTATTCTACGTAGAAGTTCATCAATCCGGGTGAGACTTGATGTTTATGCACATGCACGTAGTGTCACTGCATACATTCACTTAAATTAAGTTGAATTGTTTTTTTATTATAAAATTCAGCTCCTGGTGCCTCAGCAGCCCAATCCCTTGAAAGTCGTCAATCGGCGGGTCTCTGGTAGTTCCAGGAGCATCTTTCTGTTGTTATTATAGTCTCTTTCGTTATAATATTTGTTAGGTTACGTGTTGTCATTTGGTCGCTCGAGTGATTTGTGTGTGTGTGTGTGTGTGTGTTTTGTGTGTATTTTAGTTTTTTGTTTTGGTGTTTGTTGTATATTTGTTTGTTAGGTAGTTAGTTAGGGTCTGTCTTTCATGTCTTTCGTGTAGTGTTTTTGTCATGTATTGTGTGAGTTGATTTAGATGCGGGAAGAGGTCTTCGTCCCACAGTATGTCTGTCATAGTTTGTTCGTTGTTAAGTGCGTCTTATATTAGTTTCTTTGTGTGCTGTGCGTTATCGTGTGGGTCACAGAAATCCGTGCAATGCAGCAGTAGATGTTCTAGAGTCCCCGTCACCCCGCATGTGCACGTGTCTGTGTCAGTTAATTGAAATCTGTACTTGTATGTTGGATATGGTCCATGCCTAGTCATGAAATGTACAAGCAGCCGGCTGGGTTGAAAGTTCCGTGTCTTCAGTCTGCGTGCTGTGTCTGAAATTAGTATGTGAGTATGTCGCCCGTTCGTGCTAGTGTCCCATCTGTGTTGTCATTGGACAATAATGGGTTTCTGTATGTTACGTCATGTGCGTGATGGCGCTTCCGTAATTGCCTCCAAACGTCAATATTTGGTCATTTATGACCCTTTGCAAGTGACACGTGGCACATTTAATGCCGACTTCCTATAAACCTCCCATATGGGGAGCAGCAAGGGGTTGAAATACCATGTTAATCCCTCTGCGTGCAGGGCAGTACGAAAATGTTCTACGATGACCTTGTTGGCACCCACAAAATTTGTGCCACGATCATAATAAATATGAGCACATGAGCCCCGATGTACCAAAAAACGACGTAAAGCTGCCAAAATGACCCCGGTAGATAACTCTGAAACACACTCTAAGTGTACGACCTTAGTCGAAAATATACAAAAAAGCAAAGGTATGCTTTTAGCACCTTTGCTCTTTGCAACTTACTGGACGTAATAGAAAATGGCCCAGCGAAGTCAATTCGTCCACTTTGAACGCTTTAATTACCGATACTCGATCCTTGGAGAGGTCAGCCATAATAGGCGGAACAAAACGAATAGGATTTGTCCGAAAACAAGTATAACAACTTGACAAAGCGGATTAAATCTCTTTATGGGGTGACAACTTTCAAAATTGTCTGCGCAACAATTCAAGTAAGTTTTCTCGCACAGGTTGCAATTACATTCTATGATTATGTTCAATAATTAAACAAGAAAACGTTCCTCGTTTTGGCAATAGAATGGAAAATTTAAAATCGTAATTTAAAGATGAGTGACGACGTCTACCTCCAACTCGTTATAAACCTCAAAAATCCAAAAAGGGGTTCAACTTGCGCATATATTTGCTGTACATCTCCCCTTTGGTTAAATCATCGATATCAGACTGAAACTTCTGTTGCACAATACAAATCAGCACCAACAGTGAGTTATAACATTCCTTAACAGAAATTGATCCACAAAATTGACATTCTTTGCGACAACTTAGCTAAAAGTCCGCTATAATTTAGTTAACGATGAAAACTTGTCAATTAAGCACGTAGCTTTATTGGCCAATGCTGATAAGCAAATATTTTCCTTAATCTGTTCTCTAGCACTCTTTAGAGTAGGTTGAGACGGCCAGCAATCCAAAGATTGTTGAAGTCACTTAGGCCCCGCCCACCATAACAAGTGGTTAAATAAATGGGAGGATGGTAAACCCCGTAATTCACAATCGCACGGCTTATCATGCGATGGAACATAGAGCCAGGAATTGCTATTGAATTGTTATTGAACCAAAGCCACTCTATTGGCGACAAACGTTTTCCACGAGCACGAAGGCGAACCCAACAAAACTAAGACCACCTGATGCGAACACTCTTCGAAAAGTAATCTTATTTCGGAAAGTATCTTAGGTAAATGATAATAAGTCCGCTAAAAGAAGTGCACCTAATAATTCAAGACGTGGTATAGACAACTTCTTAAGGGGAGCCATCCTCGTCCTACTAATTGTTAAATGTGTGTGAATAGCATAAGAAGCTTGTATTATTCGTAAATACGCTGAGGCTACAAAAGCCAATTCACTATTGTCACAAAATCCGTTCAGCTAATAAGAAGCTAATTATGTGAATGTGAATGTGAATAGTTTTCTACAACGGACGTGTTAAGTGAGGTGTGCGAACTTTAGTCTGTAGTTGGAATTTAATGTAATAAGACGCATTTTCATTATTTGTATTAGAACTGTAATTAAAATTGTTTTTAGAAATCGTTTTTCAAACTACCAAACCATAATTGGCGCAGTCAGTAGGATTACTTGGGCACTTACGTGCGTGATCCTGAAACATTATTCAGAATCACAATCTATGAACTTTGAACAACTGGGGTCTGTTTGACGAGGCTTTTGTAGGCCCCTAAAATGATATCTAATGTTTGGTCGACTCTCGGTTTTTAACGTTTTAGTCAACGCATCAAGTTGGCTAATTTTTGTTTCAGCAGCGAATCGATCTCTGAGTTTATCTCTTTCAGTAATATTTACAGGGATTTTTAATCTTACTGCTTTTCCTACTGATAATGCGGGGTCATCCTTATTCCGCTCATTTAGTTTAGATGCCTCCTTGTCTTTGTTTCGAATTAGTTTTTTGTTTATGGATTCGTAGAGCAATTTAGTTTTTTGTTTATGGGAGTCTACATACGTGGATATGATTTTAGCATCTAAATCTATATTTAAGGGGTCGTCGTCTGATATATGACCATTGGTTACCTCTACTGGTTTTAATTTAGTCACAGAATGGATTGAATTATTGTATCCTAATATGGCATATAACATTTGGGTTTTCATGTCTTGGGAAGGGTGCGTTTTACTTAAGGGCGCGATCGCATCCCTCTATTTTCATAACACGAACTAATTTTAAAATAGCCGCGTTTGTGGTATAGCTATCGCATGATAGAGGGAACTACTTTATTTTAACTTTAGTAAATACGGCAAGATGCTATTTTCTCAATTCTCATTCCTGTAAGTATTTGTCGTAAATGACCTTCGGCAAACTCGAATGCAAGCAAAGCGTCAGATAGAATAGTGCATTCTAATAATAGCCAAGGTCGTTTTCCGAAACAAATTTGTATAGTATTTATTGTATTGCTTTTTTTTAATAATTTCTACAATAAATAACCGGTATATTAAACTTTGTCACACTAGTGAGTCGTCCTGTGAATATGCTAAATTTTGGGTTTCTAAAATCTAATATTTTGTTTTGTTTTTTAGAATAGAGGCTCATAAATTATATTTCGAGATAAATCACTCTCCTAAAGAACCAACTGTTAGTGGAAACCGCATTGTGGATTTGCAATATGTATTAAGTTGGTCCATAGATCTGCAATACCGACATTCCCAAATTTGTACTGGTGGAAAACTATATTTGAAAGAGGAATGTAACAGAGGATTAGGTCTAGTAAGCTGCCTTATGTTTGCATGTACAATGTGTGATAAAATATACAAGCATTACACTGAAGATATTTCACAAAAATCAAAAATTAATTATGGATTTGTTTGGGGTACTCTGGCAACTGGCAGTACATATGGCCATTCTCAGGAACTATTTGCAGTTATGGATGTACCTCCCATGACACTCTACCAATTTTAAAAAATTGAAGCCGAATTAGGCGCTGTAAGAAAATCAAATTGTTTAATATCTTACTTGACAGTTTGTTTAGGTATGGAAGGACAATCTTATGAAAGATATGGAAGAAAATGGAAAAGTAGAGTTAGAGTTGGCAAGACAAAACCTTGATGTTGATGCAGATGGAATTCCATATATTACAGTATATCTGGATGGAGGTTGGAGCAAAAGGTCATATGGCCATAGTTATGATGCTGCTTCGGGAGTGGTGAGTATTGTTACTATAACCTTTAATGCAATTATAATAAAATAATATTATCTACTATATTTTGAAATACTTTACAGTATTTGTACTATAACAACATTTTTATGTATATCTGGACATTAGAGAATTAATTAGCAAATACTTATAAAGATCATTATATCACAGATTTGTGTATGCATAATTATTATGACTTCTATGAATGTAGCTATTAAATAAATAATAAACATAAAACTTAATATTGCTAGAACAAAAATGTTATATGCACCCTGTATATCAAGTGTTTATATTTTTGTTGTATAAGGTGTCTTTGCATGTATATTATGAACTTTCAAGTGATTGATGTTGTTATGTATAAAGTGGAGGAGAGCATTAGGAAGTCTTATGCCAGAGTTTGGCCAAAACGGTTTTGCTCTGTTGAGCAGTTGTTCACTACATAAACACAATTTGTAATAACCTTTATCAAAATAAAGGTTATTACAAACTGTGTTTAGTATTAATTACGTTTAATTAATAATACAAGTAATAACATAACAGATGTAAAACTCTATTTACAAATATAATAATTACATAAAAATTTCCATTGCGTTGTTCGAATATTGCAGTAATGTTTTATAATTTTAGGCTGCTATCATTGGAAGGCGCACCAAATGTTATTGTTTTTAGGAGTTCGTAACAAATATTGTTCGATTTGTGCTAGAGCCACCAACAAAAAACTTCCTCCAAGTAAACAGATTTGTTATCGAAACTGGTCTGAAAGTTCATCAGCAATGGAAGCTGACATAATAACCGAAGGTTTTAAAACATCAATCGAAATGCATGGACTTCGATACAAAACCTTCATTGCCGATGGAGATTCTAACGTGTTTGCTAGTATTAGACGAAATGTGGAATATGGTACGGCTGTACAAAAAATAGAATGTATTAACCATGTTTTAAAAAATTATGGAAAAGCATTAAGGTGCATCAAAAAGGATACTAGTGTAAATTTGCCTGCTAGAAACCAATTGACAAAAAACATAATTGCTACTTGTTTGTATAATATCATATTTAATGGTATTCTTAACATATATTGCAATTCCCCCTCCCCAAGTATGTCTATCTTTACGAACAATATTATATTTCACAATACTAACTTTGTCCAGATGTAATATGTTGCTGAAGCCAAGTTGCGCTAGTTCCGAATATGTCAAAATCGTTCAACAAAATCACCTCTTTAACTTGCTGAAAATGTGGCTGCAATGAGCGAACGTTTAAATGTGCTAACTTAAGTTGTTGCATAATTACAGTAACTGCTTAAATTAAATTTGTTAATTGAGTGTAAATACTGAACAACAGGAATAATCACTTGCTATAATTGGGATTGCTATAAAACTACTTGCCGTCAATCACATGCTAAATAAATTGATTACACTATATAACCTGCCTACCCTACACCAGTAATAAACAATGATTTTTCTTAAACATTACAAACTAAATTACTATATAAACCAATAAACAAGGAACACACAAACTGGACGTAAATCTATTCTAGTTTATTTGTGTGATATCAGTGACCTTAGTTCGTTGACCATTTTGATAACATATATTTCCATTCATTGACCATACCTCACCTTTTTGATATCTTTTTAAGCATTCCTGGTAAAGAAAATATTTATGCCTAGATAAATCTTCTACTATTCGAATACTGGAACCCTTTAACAATTTTTTATTACTTAAAACCTTATATTTACTTCTGTGAGCCGTGAACTTCACAATAACAGCCCGTGCCTTTCCACTGATTATTTTTCCAACCCTATGACACACATCTATATTAGCTTCTGTAATTCTAATACCTAACTTCTCCGTATACAATTTAGGAATCATAGTTAACAGTTCCTCATCAACCTTTTCTTCCATACCAAAAATTCTTATATTATTTCGACGAGTGTAGTTTTCTAGGTCATCTAGCTTTATTTTTAAATCGACTTTTTTTTTAAGTTCATTTTTAATTTTGTGTAAACCAGCCAACTTATCTTCTAATGGTTGCATTATTCTATCGGGCACTTTTTCAGTGTTAACCTCTATGAATTTGACATCTTGCGTTAAGTTAGTTATGGATTCTTTAATGTTATCAGTAATATCATTCACCTGTTCTCGAGTAAAAGGCATAGTAAGATAACGGTAATAATACACACATAAAATTATTGCAAGGTATTAAAATTGATATTAGCACAGAGCAACACCAATACGTCTCTACACGCGATACATCGCGCAAAATTAGGTTGCGGTATCCTAACGTCTTTGTGGGTTGCTAATTTATTTCAATACTTGAACCTGTTACCATTATTGACAGTTAGTGAAAGGTACGGTAGCTATCATACCGACTCTTGGTTGCCACATTGGAAGGAGATCTGCCTATGATAGATCTTGGTGTTTCAATTCTGATATCCTTACACTGTCAGTTATAACTTCGTTGTGTCCTGGGTTTTTATAGAGAACTCCCAGTTAGCTATTGGTTGGTTTGACGTTAAGGGGCATGCTAATATATTTCTATTTAAAGGAGTGCTGAAGATATCCAGCCTCATGATCCCATCAACATCCCATTAAATTCAATGTTGGTGATCTGGGTACTTGTACGTTACCCGTCCTTGTCGAGATGTGCTAAATGCAGTTGGAAGTGTGAGGGCAGTTTGGGGTTTTCTCTGCCGTGCTCTTTCCCCAATCACCCAGGTTGAGTACGGCACTGTTTGCTTTGTATGTCATTTTTTTCCATGCGAATGGCCTATTTAGTGGTTATTCTTTTGATTAAACGTAAAGTTAGGAAAATACTGTAGTTTTATTTCAAACCTTCCCGCCACTGCCACTAGATGTTAGATCATGGAGCCCGGTGTACCGTTTATAGAGAGCGTTTGGGTCAGCCTTCAGGTCGGTTACACTACAAGAGTTTGTATATAATAGTGAGTCGAACGATGAATCTAGTTTCCCAAATAGCCTTACCCAGGATTGCTAACATACTCTTAATGTCTCTGAAACTAATTTATCGATGAAATTAAGCAATTGGGTAACTGATCGTAACAAATCCCACTCAGCTACTACCAAGTTGCTGCGAATTGTGTCTGCATATCATTTATCCGACCTCTGGACTGCAAAACTTTGTTAAAAACTCATACTACTCAATAAATAAGGATATTGGTCAATTAGGAGTAGTAAATTTATTGCCGCACATCTCATTAAATAGCGTATTTCCTGATAAAGAAATCAAATCGAGTTTCAATATTGATGGCCTACCCTTATTTCCAAGTTCTCACATTTAAATATTTGGTTTCCAATTAGCTAATAATTCACTTCTTACAGATTTTGTGAAACATTGTGAAATTTTTATGGCAAAGAATGTTTTGCGTACAATATCCACACATTGTGTCATTTGAGAAAAGATGTAGAAAAGTATGATCCATTAGATCAATATTCAGTCTACAAAAAAAATTAGTAACATGTCCACATAAGCCATTACAACAGGTGTTCTGTAGAAGAAATTAATACTGCAAGTACTACCAACTGTTCATCTGATGATCATTCACAATTCATATATATTCATTATTCTGGTCCATTACTACGTGAGTGGTCTACCTGCTCCCAATTCAAAAAATTATTTGCAAAGGCTATACATTCATTATTTGTTCATATTGTATTCTGACTCGTACTTTATGATGAACGATAATACTATCGTTCAAATACACAATATATTATTAATTCTGAAACTAATGCATTTGTGGTTGGAAGATATTAAATGACTCGTTTTGCAATATCGCGAGTATGTCGAAGCAGTAAGACGTGTGAATGTGTTACTCTTGTAAACAAATCATTTGATAAGCAGGAACACTAATTTTCTTGTAGAAATATGTAGTGGTGTAAAAGTAGTCTATGACTAAACTTCGCCTGCATAGACCTGCAAATATGTCTTATATACTAATATTGAATGTAATATTAAAACAATAAAGTCAATTTCAATTCGAAAGCTGTTAGTATATTTATTATTAAACATTTATGTATTGACCTTAAAATATGGGGTTTAACATATATTTAGAAATGCCTGTTATTCCCTCTTCTTACGGATAGTTTTATATCATTTACATTGCTACGTATGGTGTAAAACAGTGTTCCTTTTAAATTTTTGGTTGGTAATGATTTAACGGTTAAAAATACCTATATACACATTAGTGTAAATATTACAACAATTGAACCTATTTTTATTTTGTTAGTTATTCATTAAAAATAGAACATTTGTAATAACTTTGTTTTAATAAAGCACACTTTACAGGTAACAAGTCAAAGTTTTTTGTATTGGAAATACTTTCTTCGATAATAGCATTTGATGAAAGATATTAAACCGAAGACCCCAAATATTCTATTAGTTATGAAATATTTATTGAAATAAACGTTTACTCGTTTTTGACAAAGCAATTTAATGTAACAAAATAGCTATTTTTTGACAGAATAAACCAAAGAGGAATTCTTTTATGGTTTATTTCTAATCACCTAAAGATAAGTCTAGTTTTGTAATTCATTTAATCCTAAACAAACTTTTACGCTTTTATTTTTAATTTAGCTTAATATATATTTCATGATTAGTGGGAGTTTTGAAGCCTGCTATGTGGGGGTAAAGAATGGAAAG
This sequence comes from Platerodrilus igneus, assembly GCA_036346225.1. Classification (NCBI taxonomy): domain Eukaryota; kingdom Metazoa; phylum Arthropoda; class Insecta; order Coleoptera; family Lycidae; genus Platerodrilus; species Platerodrilus igneus. The sequence goes on from JARFIW010001599.1 coordinate 15,502,638, forward strand.
ACTAATAAGTTGCCTATGTATTTAAAGCTGATTTTGACACTTTTCAAATCGAAAATATAATTACCATTGCAGACCCCTGGTAAGATACACAAGACAATGAATTTCCCCAAAGTGAAGTGTAAAATGATGTAGGAATAATTATTGTTTTTTGAGAACGTCCTCCCCCCAGATCGTTCAAATTTGTAAATCATTTTGCTGAGTAGCAAAGGTGTAGCCTAATTTGTAACAATATGTATCCTAATTCCGTGTGATGGTTCCACTAAGATATTTTAATAAACTTCACTTTTGCTAACTGAAGCAATATTTTGCTTACATTGAATATTGTAGAATTTCTAGTCACGTTTTGGGATACGGCACACTACCCTTTTTTTAAAAAACTATTATAACATAGTATAAGTTTCTCAAAGTAACACTGCTGTAACGCTTGTAAACATAAACATGGAAGTTTATAAACTGTTAAAAACAACCATGGATGTTGAGGTTATATCATTTTTGGCTTCATAAATATTCGCAATTAATCCAATCATTATTATATTACACTTATCAAATAGTATTTCAATGCGACAAAAACAAAGTCCAAAATAATTTAATTTGAAATATTCTGGTTTTAAACCTTATTCTACACATCATTAACAGTGCCATCTTCGGAAAAAGTCGTGAACAACTTCTATTAAAATGGCGTACAATTAATGTAATAATTCAATAAAATCCATTCAGTACACTACGGCTATCATAATCAATGTTTTTGAAATTTTTTTTAACAGAACGATTATATATGTATTCTGCTATCCAACGAATGCTTTTTTTTATATACAGATTGATTCTGTTAGATGTAGTAACTAAAATAAAGTAAGTGAATTTTTACCATTACTTTTAACAGCTATTTCTTGCGTATTACTCCACTTTAGAAAAAAAAACAAACCTTCGTTAGAAAGTACAAAGTTTTGTGAGTCTAATGGTGAAGTTACATTTTGCATATTTTCAATCCAACAAAAGTTATTTACCAAACAGAATAACCTGTTTTTTGATGGATTTTAGGCAGCCAACCATACATCCGATCGCGCCCTTGATTCTTAGGTGTTCGAGTAGGGTGGAATGCAACCGTTCGTTAATACCGTCTGAACTTGTGTTTCCTGATGAGGTAAAGTGTACATCTATCTTATGCAATTTTAACAACTCTTCTAAAATATTATTTTTAAATTCAGTACCTAAATCACACATTATTGTGGAGAGAAGAACAAAAGAACTTAATTAAGCCTTGCATAACCTCGATTGAATTAATAGCATTAATTTGGTATGCCTGCGCATATTTTGAAAACGTATCAATAATTGTAAGAAATCTGTTTTTTTTCACCGAAAATGTATCAATATGAATCATTTCAAAAGGTCTGGTTGCTGTAGGGGTTATATTATAAGGGATTTTTAAGGGATGGCGGTCGTATTTAGTTGTCTGACATATATTACAACGGTTTATTAGGTTGTGGATAAAAGTTTTCATATTTGGCTAATAATATTTAGATTTTATTCTCTCGTGGGTTTCATTTATACCACGATGGTTCGTTTTTGAGGCATGGTATGCGTTTATAATTTCTTCGATCCGATTATCTTCAACGTCTTCTAAAATTTTGTTACATTTTATGAATTTATAAGATTGCCAATTAAAATTTCGTCTTAGTACTTCACAGAATTTCGTATACGCGTCCTCATCCTTAAAATAGATATAATACTGTAACGCGCTACTACTACCGCGTTTCTTTAATTTAAAACAAGTAATAACAAACGTCTTTATTACTTACTGTTCACAAGTCTAATTAACAGTATATGCCTTATTTATAGATGTTTTCAGGACACTTAACAATGAAGCACTATTACACTAATGAATTTACATGCACTAATATCTTCTTAAACTATCTTCTTTACCATAGGTTCATTAACAACACTAACACAACTATTTGTTTATACACTTCTATTTATTTATGTATACTGCAAGCTGCATGCACATTAGACACAGCATATCATTTATGTATATATTCTAAAAACTCAACTACGTTTACTTTACAACGATATAATTTATATTAGACATTCAAGAATAGACTAACTCTTACATTCATAAGCGGCCTTATATATACCCTGCATTAAGATATGACTCATTATCTAGAACTTTGTAGAAGGATTCTCGAATGCTGAAGAATACGCTGTGCCCCGGCGTTTGTATGTTTGACGGGTTGCCTAATAGTTGATCGCAACACTGCCCCCTCTTTAAAACCGTTACGTCTCGTAACTGTAAATCCATCTTGACGCCAATTCGATGACTGGTGACGGTATCGGCAGCTATCTCCTCTGGTGCATCCACCGCGTCGTTGGAAGTAACAGTCAACACTCTTTTCATGGTCTTGGTAGGCAACCGGTTGATAACAACAAACAAGAACCTGGACGTTGGTTCCTGGAAAACTACTTCTAGCATATTTCGGACTATCCTCCAATCCAAGCGATCCAGTCCACAGCCCAGCTTGGGCACCGCTAGTCTCGTTACTCCATTTTCCATCATCTGCGCCTTAAGATTTAGCAAAGCCTCCCATAGATGTCCATAACTAGGTCTCTGCCACCAGATAGTAAACATAACGATTTTTATCTTGAAGAACCAAAGATTTTCCTACAGTTGGCTGCTGTTGTACTAATTCATCCAAACTTTTTCTTGAAAACAACAGCTATTCCCCTTGACATTGCCAAATCTTGAGCTACGCAATGTGCAAGGGAATACTCTTCTGGTGCTCTAAACAGATCTTGCTGTTTTTCAACAACAACGCCAAATCTCGCTTTAGCGGAACCACCATACGCCGCCATAAAGCTCTCAAAATCTGCATTTGGCTCATGATTAATAACTTGCCGAACACCATTATCATTATTTGAGTCTTCCTGGTTGTTGCCAGTGTAGGATGTTAAACGGTCAAAGTGTACCACTTTCGGTTTACCACGAGGGATCTTCTGATCCGGTACACTACATCATTAATCCTTTTAACACTTCGTACGGCCCTTCCCATTGTCTTTGTAGTTTTGGCGACAATCCACGTTTTCTTTGTGGATTGTACAACCACACTAAATCTCCAGGTTGATAACCACCTTCTTGTGCTCTCGTGTCATATTGTGATTTCATTCGATCGCTTGCTGCCTGTATATTCTTTCGGACGTTTTCGTGAATACTATTTGATCTTTCACGAAGCTTACTAACGTAATCTTCACCGGCGATCTCTTCTCCAGGTTTAAATCCAAACTGAAGATCACATGGTAGCCGCAATTCACGTCCTAGCATTACGCAAGCGGGCGAGTATCCTGTGCTGTCATGTACCGAAGATCGGTACGCCAGTAGGAACAAATGTAGATATTGGTCCCAGTCTCGTTGATGTTCAGAGACAACTTTGGCCAGGTACTTTCCTAACGTTCCTGTTCATTCTTTCAACCATTCCATCCGATTGAGGATGAAGTGGCGTGGTTCTAGTTTTCCTGATTCCAAGATGCTTGCAGACGTTTTGAAACAACGCTGATTCGAAGTTCCGACCTTGATCGGAGTGTAATTCCAACGGAACTCCAAAGCGACAAAACAACTCCTCACTAGTACATCTGCAACCGTCTCGGCTTCTTGGTTAGGTATAGCATATGCCTCCGGCCATTTGGTAAAATAATCCATTGCAACCAAGATGTATTTATTCCTTTCTCTGATTCAGGAAACGGACCAGCTATATCAATGGCTACCCTTTCAAAAGGATTCCCCACGTTATACTGTCTCATTGGGGCTTTCCGTTTTGAGACCGGGCCATTTGCAGAGGCACACAATTCACATTTCCGGCACCACTCCTTCACATCTTCTTTGCAGTTCACCCAATAGAATCTTTCTCTCACTCTTTCGAGAGTTCTTTTCACGCCAAAGTGCCCTCCGGAAATACCATCGTGCAAGTGCTGCAACACTTCCGGCACTCTGCTTCTCGGCACTATCACTTGAAGTCTCTCAGTGCCATCTTCAAATTCCAGGCGTCGTTTCAAGATTCTATTTTCCATCATCAAGGAGTCCCACTGTGCCCAGTATGCCTTCAGGCTCCTACTTGAAATACTAATTTCTTCCCAAGCTGGTCGTTGTCCTCTATTTTCCACTCAATAATACGTCCCAATTCGGCGTCATTCTCCTGGTCTTCTCGTATTCTTTCGAGTTGCCAAGTATCATCGGTTACCGTCATTCTATGGATGACACTTATTTTCTCTTCCATCTTGGAGCAATGATTGCAGTCCATCGGACAAGGTCTCCTTGATAGAGCGTCTGCATTCCGATGGCTAGTTCCTACACGATGTTCCGTATCAAAGTCATATTCCTGCAGCCGCTCTATCCACCTTGCCACTTGCCCTTCAGGATTTCGAAACTGCAGTAACCATTTCAGTGCAGCATGGTCTGTTCTCAACAGGAATTTACGGCCGTATAAGTACTTATAAAAGTGCTCTACGGATTTGACGACGGCCAACAGCTCCCTTCTTGTCACACAATAGTTCCTTTCTGGCCGCGACAAGACCTTGCTGAAATACCCAATAACTTTTTCTTGTCCGTCCTGCACTTGAGAAAGAACGCCTCCTATAGCTGTGTTACTGGCATCGGTATCCAACACAAATTTCCTCTCCATCCGTGGATAACTCAAAATTGGTGCTGTAACTAGTAGCCGTTTCAGTTGTTCAAATGCTCTGTGGCAGTCTTCATTCCAATCATATTCTTGTCCATCTTCGGTTAATTTTGTTAACGGTTTGGCAATGTTCGCAAACCCAAGTATAAAACGTCGGTAATATGTGCACAATCCCAGAAAACTGCGTAGTTGGTGTATATCTGCTGGTGTAGGCCACTCTTGTACCGTTTTTATTTTGTCAGGGTCAGCTCTTATTCCGGTCTCCGAAACGACATGTCCTAGGTATTTCACCTCTTTTCCAAATAGGTGGGGCTTAATGTAAGGTTTGCCCCGCGTAATCTTTGGAATATCTCCTCTAGGTTCTTAAGATGTTCTTCAAAAGACCGGCCTAACACTATCACGTCGTCCAGGTACACCAGACATGTCTTCCAGGACAGTCCACGCAGTACCGACTCCATCAATCGTTCAAAAGTAGCAGGAGCATTGCATAATCCAAATGGCATGACCTTGAACTGCCATAATCCAGTTCCAATTGTAAAGGCAGTCTTTTCTTTATCGTTTGGCTCCAAGCCTACCTGCCAGTATCCGCTTTTCAAGTCCAAGGTCGAAAACCATTTAGATCCGGATAGAGTATCTAAGGTGTCATCAATTCTGGGCAAAGGATAGCTGTCTTTCTTTGTCACGTTGTTAAGCCGCCGGTAGTCTACACAAAACCTTGTCGACCGTCCTTTTTCTTGACAAGCACTACCGGGGATGCCCATGGACTATTCGAGGTTCAATCACCCCTGTTCTTCCATATCGGTGATAATTTGCTCAGCTTCCTTACGTTTTGCCAAAGGAAGCCGCCTGGGGTGTTGTCTTATCGGTTGCGCATCTCCAGTATTGATCTTGTGTTGCACAACATTCGTCCTTCCTTTCTCACTATCATCCAGTGCAAACACACCTCGATATCGTCCGACCAGTTCTTTTACCTTGCCCAGTTTGTTGCCGTTTAATCCTTGACACGAAGGTATCAGCATATCCAGCAATTTCTGCGAGCAACCGTTGGTTGGTTTATTTTTCGTGTCGTCCACACAACGTTTAATATGACATACTGGAATGCAACTTCCCACAATCATGCCTTTCTTCAGGGTCACTGTATGGGGATTAATGTTCAGCACCCTTACTGGTACCATATTTCGAGACTTTACCAGCGTTCTTCCAATCAGTAGTCCCTCCTGACCCATTCCCGATTCAGTTGCTTCCATCATGCATACTTGTCCTTCCCGGAGCGTACCATCCGGGCGTCCCATTACTATCATTTCCGCCTTCTCGGGTATTTTCATATCGCAAATCATTCGAACTTGCATCGTCTGGTTACTCCTACCTTGAAATGGAATCTCATCATCATCTATCCGAAGCACATTTTCTTTCATGTTTACATGAAACCCATATTCTCTCATGAGATCCATTCCCAAGATCACTTCTTCTGTAATTTCAGCTACCAACACTCGATGATTAATTAATTTGTCCCCAATTGTCAACATAACGGCAGTCTCTCCGTGAGTACAAATTTTCTCACCACTTGCCGTTCGAAGACACACCGATACAGGTAGCACTTTTCCACGACCAACCAAATCTGGTCTCACAATAGTCCTTGTCGCTCCTGTATCCACGAGTAATCGGACACCCTACCATTAATTCTTCCATCGATATAAATGCTGTCGAGACTCCCATCGACGATGCAGCACGGATGATAATCTCCGGGCACTACGTTGTGCTGTCGACGTTCGCCCCTTACGTCGACTTGCTTTAGTTTTCCTGCTGCTCAACCGGTTGTTTTTTTGGTTGAGTACAGCGTCTCTGTATGTGACCAACTTCACCGCAGTTCCAGCATCGCAGACGCAATCGCCGCGGTCGTTGTAGTTCGAGCCTTTCTGCCACACGGTTGACTATTTCATCTATGCTGTTCTGAGCTTGACCAGGTTCCTCTAAGGCAGACCGAACTTTGTGACCCATCCTGTGTGATGTCTGCTTAGCTGCTTCAAATTCAAGCGCATGGGCCAGTGCGTCATCCAACATTTTTGGACGTGCTAGTCTTAGCGCTTGCTGTATTTCGCCATCTTTAACGCCATCCACAAATGTTTGGACAGCAAGTTGTTCGAGGAAGCTGTCTGGTGCCGTTGGGTATGCCAATCTAACTAACCTGGCAATGTCAGCTTCGAATTCTTGCAGGCTTTCACTTGTCTTTTGCGAGCGGTTCTTAACTTGTGCGTGGTAAACCTGTTGAAGGTGAGCATCTCCATATCTCATCTCAAGCTTCGATGTTAAGAGGCCGTAATCATTCTGCTGGTGATCGGGAATCGTTTGTAAGATGTTAAGAGCCTCCCCCCGTAGGGCCACTATTAAGGAGATAGCCTTCTCTTTGTTGCACCAACCGTTGGCTATTGCAGCAGCTTCAAATTGTTTCAAATATGTGGGCCAAGGTGTTTTACCATCGAATGTAGGTGGTTTTACTTTAAATTTAGACGGAATTGACTCGCTTCTTTCCATTGTTCTTATTTCTGGAATGTTCTGATTAACAACTTGGCTTGGTAATTCAAGTGGTCGCGTTGTTAGTGAAATCATTTGTTCTTGAAGCCTCATCACATCTTCTTCCATTTTACCAATTTATTATCCAACTTTTGCTCAACTGTTTTACCTTGTTCAGTAAATCTTCTTTCAATGCAATGGAACTTTCCATTAATCTTTGTTCTAACGTGGCTGTACTTTCATTCAACATTTCTTCCACTTTGGCAGCATTTTCACTTAACCTTTCCATTTTCTCAGCGTTTTCAGTAAACCTTTCATCTATTTTTGCAGCATTTTCAGTAAACTTTTCATCTATTTTGCGGCATTTTCAGTAAACTTTTCATTTAGTGTCACTTCCAGTTTAGCCGACCTCTCCTCCATTTTCTCAGCATTTTCACTAAGTGTCAAGTCTAGTTTAGCCGACCTTTCCTCCATACCGGATTTAAAATCCTTGAGGAAATTCATTAAAGTGTCTGCCTCCATTTTACTTTGATTTCTTGTCACTGGCATATACAAACTACTTAAATGTCTTTAGACTTGTGTGTTTCTTTAAATTAATCACTATATACCCCACAAATGCCTGACACCAGTGTAACGGGCTACTACTACCGCGTTTCTTTAATTCAAAACAAGTAATAACAAACGTCTTTATTACTTACTGTTCACAAGTCTAATTAACAGTATATGCCTTATTTATAGATGTTTTCAGTCCACTTAACAATGAAGCACTATTACACTAATGAATTTACATGCACTAATATCTTCTTAAACTATCTTCTTTACCATAGGTTCATTAACAACACTAACACAACTATTTGTTTATACACTTCTATTTATTTATGTATACTGCAAGCTGCATGCACATTAGACACAGCATATCATTTATGTATATATTCTAAAAACTCAACTACGTTTACTTTACAACGATATAATTTATATTAGACATTCAAGAATAGACTAACTCTTACATTCATAAGCGGCCTTATATATACCCTGCATTAAGATATGACTCATTATCTAGAACTTTGTAGAAGGATTCTCGAATGCTGAAGAATACGTTGTGCCCCGGGCGTTTGTATGTTTGACGGGTTGCCTAATAGTGGATCGCAACAATACGTTACTTGGAGGACAATAAATTGTTTGATAAAATCGATTAAGTCAGTGTCAAAATTATTTTTTGATAGAATATGCATTCTTTGTCGATCATAATAATATAAAATTTTTGGTAAACAAGGTGAAAAATTTACAATTGTCACTACTATTTGATTAATGCCATAATTTAGTGATTTTTCTGAAATCGATACTTCCAGGATCAGGTTTTAGTCATTGTTTGAATGTTGCGTCATTTCCTCGGAATCATTAAAGTGTTCTTGTTCATCAAGGTTTACAAGTATAGACTTTATCTGAAATTTCATCGTAAGCAGGTTCCTCGGGGGATTGATCATTATCAACAATCGAATTCTGAGTTATTTCCTTAGTATGAATTTCAACGCGTGACAAGGCGTCGGCGTTGGAGTTTAGTTTACCTTTCTTATAAATAATATTATAGTTATATTCGTTTAATTTTAATCTCCACTTTAAAAGTTTCGAGTTGGGCTCTTTTAATGAGAACAACCATTGTAACGGCTTATGGTCCGTGATTATGTTAAATTCACGCCCATACACATATGGTCTAAAATATCTTACTGCGTAAACAATTGCCAAGAGTTCCTTTTCAATAGTACTGTAATTGCGCTCGCTATCGTTAAGTGTTCGAGACATGTATGAAATTGGAAGGTCTTTACCTATTGGCCCCTGTGATAATACTGCACCTATAGCTACATTACTTGCGTCGGTCGTTATATTAAACGGTCGTTCAAAATCAGGAAATTGAAGTATCGGTTAATTGATTAATACATTTTTACACAATTCAAAACATTCCATAAAATCGGGGGTATGTTCAATTTTAGCGTTCTTTTTAAGGCATTATATCATGGGTTTAGTCAAGTCAGCGAAATTTTTTATAAATTTACGATAGTACCCTAATAAACCTAAAAATCCCTTTATTTGTTTAGTAGTCGAAGGTAAAGGAAAGTCTCTGATAGCCTTAACTTTTTCTGGATTAGGTCTTATGCCGTCAGGCGTGACCACGTGTCCTAGGAACGCGATTTATCTGTATATCTGTATGTTCCGTTTTTATAGAGGGTATAACAATTTCACCGTTTTCTACTGACACTTTCAATTGAATTTGCTTTTCCGTTAGGGATTCGACTTCTATAGAATTTATAGCGCTAACCGGTTCCTGAAAGTAAATGGGAATTTTCGCTTGAGGTGTAATTAAAAGGTTGTTTTCCAAATCTACCTTGACCTTTAATTCCTTTAAATTATCCATACCTATTAGTCCTTTAAAAATTTTATAAAATTTAAATAAGTGAAATTTAAGCATTTTCGAAAGGTCATTAAAAATTTTTGAACTGGGAATTAACACAGAATAATTTTGTCTGGATTTATTGAAACAATTTGAAATTGTAATTGGGTCATATTCTACGTTTTCTGGCCAATATTTGGTTACTATTTCGGGATTCATAAAGGAGGAGGTTGCTCCGGTATCAACTAAAAGGGATAATTCTTGTTCGGGAAGGTATATATAAGGAAGTTTACTTATTCTGCTTTCATGATTATTGAATAATCAATTACGTAATCTTGTTCCGCATCGGAACCTCCTGAAAATTTGAATTTTGATTACAAGCGTCATCGTCACTTTCAAATTCTTCTGAATTGGAATTGGTAGCATCCTGATAATGCAAGGTTTCGCTTACCGGTTGACTTTCCTCAGATTCTTGATTGTATAATTCTTTCCGATGTAAATCGTTTGGGTACATTTTGAAAGGGTTTTTGAAAAGTTTGCCTAGTCGAATTAGACATAGGGGTTGCCGGATTAGCGGGTTTAAAATTTGGGTTCGGCTTAAAAACGTCTCTGGACGCTTGACCCTGATAGGTTTGATTATGTGATCTTCCAAATGTCTGAACATTTGTAGGAAATTTTTGTGGTGTAAAATTTGAACGAGGTTTGATGTTTAGCGGCTGCGAGGGGAATTTATTTTTATCAAAATTAGGTGGTGGTTGCCCGTACTTATTATTATTTACCCAAGATTTACCCGTGTTATTCGGTACTTGCTCCTTTTGAAAGTATCTAACGTTATCTTCTTTCGTAATAAATTGCAAGGCCCTTTGAAGGGTGTTCGGTCTCATAACTCTAATACTATTAACCAAAGGTTCCTTTAAACTACAAAGAAACGACTTTAACGCCAGCGTAGTAAAAAATTCTCGTTTCGCTACTTTTATGTTTTCATTTCGTTCGTCTGCAATTACAAACGAGCACAGCAAATTTAAAATTTGAATACATTTTTCGTAAAATATCAAAGGCTTATCATTTCTTTGCTTTAGTAACACCAAATCGCGAACTAAACAAGTATCATCTCTTTGATCACTAAAATTTCTGAGAAGGGTATTTTTCAATTCTGTCTAAGTGCTGACTTGTTGTATATTAACAGCGACCTTGGCTTGACCTGTTAATTTATTTAAAATAGATTTAAATATGAATAAGTTTTGAAAGGTGTTTGGTTTTGTGGGATCAACGAATGAGTTTATTATATTTTCTGCGGAAGAAATAAATTCGTCTAAGTCATTTGGGTTGCCATCAAAATCTGACACGCACTTTAAATACTCTACTTTAAATTGTTCCATTATTATTTCTGTATTAGAGTCTGATAGTTGGAGGTTTCTTACGTTTTCAATCAACGATTCAATTGACATAAAAGATTTTATGCACAAATCAACAAATTATAAAATTTCAAGACGTACTTACATGCAGATTGCAATTAATCCTTTCATCCTTCGCTTTGCATAATCTTTGTTTGAGAAATTCGTGGGACTGCTACGCGATGTAGACAATAAATTGGGCACCGGAATGTTGGTCCACTGTGGATGGCTTATTCGATTTCTAGAATGGCTCTCCAACAATTAGTGTTCGCTGGGAATGCTTCTATAAAATGCAATTCGATATCCCGTAAACAGTTTAAACTGACGAAAATTTTTCGATAGAATCTTCTCGGAACATTCTACTGACTGTGACAATTATGGTTTGGTAGTTTGAAAAACGATTTTTAAAAACAATTTTAATTACACTTCTAATACAAATAATGAAAATGCGTCTTATTACATTAAATTCCAACTACAGACTAAAGTTCGTACACCTCACTTAACACTTTCGTTGTAGAAAACTATTCACATGCACATCTCTACTTCATGAAATGGATCGTTTGGATTGACAATATGTCCTTAACGTCATCTACACAAATCGTGTGCGCTCTATAGAGTTAAATAATTATATTAAAATTCTCAATGCTGCATAAAGCATGGTAGAATCAAAAATGTACGAGATAGTCCCACACCGAAAGAGACAAAAGAGAAGTCCAATTAATGGAGTTGGCTCAATTTTCAAAAGCATTACTGGCAATCTGGATGCCGATGACGGCATTCGTTATGACAACATTATTTCCAGACTACAGCGTAATCAAAACAATTAGCGGACCAGATCCGAAATCAGAATTCTATTTCTGTAAAAATAATCGAAAGGTTTAATAAAACTATCCAAGGTATAAGTCACAACGAGGCTTCTTTGAAGGCCCGCATTATGCTTATCGAGTGAGAAAACGACGTCGTTGAAAAGGCTTTAGTGACGGTCACCTCGCCACAATTATTCAATATTGATGAAACTAATAAATGGATACTGATAAGTCCTGGTCGCCAGAAAATCCACGTCGAGTGTAAAACACAAAACGAAGTTAAAGATCTAATGGGTACACACTTGATTATAATTCCAAGCGATTGCCAAGTTACGGTCAACAAGAAAACCGTATATTATAACGAAAATGCAGAGACCTATACAATGACGTTCTTTGAGATCGATATTGCAAAATTAGCTGTTCATAATGAGACGTTCGCTCCTCTTCAGTTGGAAAATGTTAATTTGGTTGAACTTAGGGATGCGAACAGGAAATATCTCTACAGTGACTTTCAACTGGAATCCCAATCTAAGGAAAATTACCATAATTACGTAATTTACTGTATTATTGCTATCGCCCTTGGAATTGTTCTCTTCCTATATTATAAAAAATTGTGTATACGAAGAATGTCAAAGAATAACTCAGCAAGGAAACCAGAAGATATTCCCATAAGTCAAATTTCGTCGCAGCCTGCAATTTGAAACTCGCACGGGAGGAATTATGTTAGAAGTTGTTACAAAGTGTAATGGACTTGTTATTAGACAGATCATATTTCGCTGATGTGCATGTGAATAGTTTTCTACAACGGACGTGTTAAGTGAGGAGTACGAACTTTAGTCTGTAGTTGGAATTTAATGTAATAAGACGCATTTTTATTATTTGTATTAGAAGTGTAATTAAAATTGTTTTTAAAAATCGTTTTTCAAACTACCAAACCATAATTAGCTTTTTCTTGCATGGAAAAACTAGGTGTGGACACCTTTCGATCAAGGCATTTCTGCTTCAAATGCATTCCAAGAGGTAACAACTCTATGGGAGGTTTCTTATCTCAATTTAATCCTAATATCCATGATTTTTGTATAATACACTTGGCATTTATCAGGACTGGAGATAAAAACCATAAGGGATCAGAAATCTTAGCCAACATTGATGCAATGGTACGGTTACTGCTAATGCCTTATTCTGACCTGACATTATAAGAAAAATAATCATTAGATGGAGTCCATTGCAATCCTAAAACTTTCACATAGAAGGGATCATTTTTATCGAATGACACTGTGTGTTACAATGAAGAATCCAAACTCCCTAAAATAGAAGGACCGTTGCTTACAACTTTTTTAAGTTCAAAGCCTGCCTTTTTTAAAAGGACTATTAGCTCCTGTGCTAGCGCACAAGTTATTTCTGTAGAATCTCTTCATGAAATGTCATCATCAACATAAATGTCATTCTGAAACGCTTTAGAAACTACTGCAAATTCCGCCGCTACATCTATAGCTAATTGTTTAATTTTACGCATTGCCGAATAAGGAGATGAAGTTACATAGAACATCATTTTATTAACAATATATTCTTAAATGGGTTGCGAAGTAGATGTTGCTCACAAAATTCATTGGAAATTGCGATGATCTTCAAACACCAATATTTGAAAATACATCTGCTTAATGTCCGCAACTAATGCATATTTATGCAATTGAAAATTTAACAAAACTTTAATTAAATTAGCATGCAATTTTAGCTCAGGCAACAATGCATCGTTCAGAGACATCCCATTAGTCGATTTGCTCGAGGCATTCATTACCACACGAAATGGGGTAGATGCCGATTGTGATTTGAAAACTCCATGGTGAGGTACATAAAAGACATTAAACCTCTCTGTTGCAGGTACAGCCAGGGTCATATGTTCTGAATTGATATAATCCTGCATCATCATCATTTTGTTTTCGACCTTACTTAAAGTTGGTTTGACGCAACTCTAATTTCTTTTCTATTCTGTGCTAATCTAAAAAGGTCTACATACCCTTCACAACCTAAATCTCTAATAATTTGACTAATATAGCTCTGTCTAGGTCTTCCTACTCTATTTTTATTTGGTAGTCTATAATCTAAGACCTTACTAAATAGTCCCTCATGTCTTAACTGGTGCCCTATCATTCTATCTGTCCTGACCTTTAATTGTTTCCACATACAGGGTTCCTCACCTATCCTTCTATAAACTTCCTCATTTGTTACTCCATCTGTCCAACTAATCTTTAATATTCTCCTATAACACCAAGTTTCAAAAGCTTCTATATTTTTCTTATCTACCTCTTTAATTGTCCAAGTCTCACTACCGTATAATAGAACGCTCCATACGTACGACTTTAAGAAACTTTTTCTATTACTAAACTAATACTATTAGCTATTAGTAAATCTTTCTTTTTTAACAACATTTTTATAGCTTGAGCTATTCTAGCTAGTATATCCCTTCTGTGACGTCCGTCCTTTGTAATTATACTACCTAAATAGCAAAATTCATCTACCTCCTCTAACTCAATATTACCTATTTTTAATTTTGATTTAGAACTAGGCTGTAATTCACTTGTCATTATCTTTGTCTTTTCTGAGTTAATTCTCATACTATAGTTGCTCAGTAGTATTTCATCTAAAATATTTATAAAGTCTCCTACCTCTTTTCTAGGCTCTGCTATAATGGCTATATCATCTGCAAAACGTAACAGGTCTATTTTCTGTCCATGTACACTAATACCTATTTATTTTTTCTCTCTAGCTAAGTTTAAAGCTTCCTCAATATAAACATTAAAAATCACGGGAGATAGTATACAGCCCTGTCTAGCACCATTTCTAATTTTAACTTCTTTTTCTATTTTATCAAATCTAATTACTACTCTTTGGTTTTTATATAGACTGTAAATCATTTTTCTATCCCTATGAGAAATTCCTATTTTTCGCAAAACCCTGAACATAACAATCCAATTAACCCTATCAAATGCTTTTTCTAAATCTACAAATGTGAAATGAGTCTTTTTATTTTTTGTAACCTTTTTTTCGATAATTACCCTAATCATTTATATCGGGTCTCTAGTCTCTCTGTCTTTACAAAAACCATATTGGTCTTTGCCTAGATAATTTTCAGTCAAAGCTTCTACTCTATTTTTAATTATTATTGTTGGTATTTTGGAAGCGTGGGAAGTTAAACTAACCGTTCTAAAATTCTCACACCTATCAGCTCCTGACTTTTTTGGGTTTGGGATAGTCATATTTTCTCGAAATCTATTGGGGCCTCACTTGTGTCGTATATTACTTTTATTAGTTCATATAATCTGTCTAAAGTTTTCTGACTTGCATATTTTATTAATTCTGTGGGTATATTGTTAAATACACTTTAATACCCTTGGCTACGAATGTTGGGACGTAGTTGAGGTAGAGCGTTAGGTGGTATTTAACTCAGGTTCCTTAGAACCTGGGGATCGAGCAATAATGCTACCTATACGGGTTCTTAGGCACACTACTGAATCGGCGTTAATTATAAGATATTCGGTACATGGTCACTTTATTCTAATACATTAAAGTTAGCAGCAGAATTACATTAATGGCATATCATTAAACTAGGTTAGTAAGCTCTGAAATTGGACTTACATGATTTCTTGAAGGTGCGTAGTGATAAGATAGGGCGTACTGTTTACTGTAGTTCTGGAATATTAAAGTTGACGAATTTGAGCTTGCACAGGAGTGGTCTCTTCTGACTGGTCTCTACTACTAGGCACTTCGGACTACTACTACTTGGCCTGAAAGTTGGCTCTCCAATATATAGTCGTCTGGGCGGACATTTGAGGGTAAAGATGGAATCCCAGAACTGTAACTCAGGAAGTCCTTGTGATGCGGTGGACCGAGTGAAACGCCAAACCGTAACGTTATCCAAGGTTTTCTTGGATCAACGGATACTTGATAAAGTAAATGTGTACAAAAAAGGAGATTAAGGTTTCCTCATGAATGTGGCAGTTACAAAGTAACAATGGAAAAGAGTCACTAAAATGTATCGAATAGGATGCTGAGGTTTCCGCGTTAATAAAGTAATTTATTACAAAGTAATGAACAAAGCAGATTAACTAAAATAAACTGTTCTTGGAATTAAAGTATACAAATGTAGAAATGCAAATTATTGTATTCATGACATAACCTACGGGGTTAAAAAATGTGAGCTCCACATTTGAAACAAGAAAAAGGGTTTAAAAGGGAGTAAGAAAAATAGAGAGAACTCCAGTGCATGTAAGTCCAACCATAGTGTACAAGTTAACTAATATATAAGAAAACATGAAATATAAAAATTGAATACAAGTAAGTAATAGTATTAACAAAAAAAAGTTCTACTAACAAGTTAAAATAAAAATACAAATACCAAGAAGAGTTAGTAATGACTATAAGTAAGGATAATTAGAATCCTGTAAAAATTAAGATGGTTGTACAGAGCATGAGAGGTAATCGATTGGTTGTAAAGACTCTAATATAAGTAAGAATTGGATTAAACATGTACTTAAAACTATAGCAATATGGTAATTAAGTTTTTGGATAAAAAATACTTAAATCAAAGAAATTCTTAATATGGACAAAATTATGTTAGAGAAAATTGATTAAATTGAATAAAATCTTAGTTTAATAAAATATAAGTACTATATTGTATTGATGGAATGCGCACAAAAGTTCATGGAAGGTAAAAGTTAAAAGTTTCAATGCACTCAAAGAAAAAAAACAAGTCTGAAAAAATAAGCACTTGAAATTAGCACTAAAAAGTTCGATTTAGAAGTTCAATATTGTAAATGCACAAAAAAAATCATACCTTGGTATAGCAATGTTCTGTTGTAGGACTTATCGGCGAATGTAGAGCAGAGGTGGTGACCTTGATCGACGTGGTGGGCGGCTGTTGCTGGATTGTAGTGGTGTAGGTGGCACAGATTTGGATGTCGTAGGAGAGGTGAGTTCAGCTTGCTGTACAATTTCGTAGGTTGGTTCGAGTTGTAATGTGGGCGTGATATAGCCCACTTGGTCTCTATCTTCCACCGTAGGTGGGGAATGATCCATTGGTGGTGGTGGTAGTAAATAAGTGAATCCAGATAGAGGTTGGAGAAATGTTTTCCGACTGGAAGTGTTGATGTTTGACATTTTAGACAACGCCAACAGAGTGTGTTGGCGACGGAACATAAACAGAAGAATGCCAAAATTTACTAGGACAAGGGTAAGTGTGAAGGTAAAGAAATAGTACGGTAGGAGATTACTGCTTGGTGTGTCGTGAGCTTTTAGTCAGTTATGGTTGAGGCAGTCTTCCAGGTTGTCGAATTTTAGTGGTGGATCTCCAAACCGTGGTAAGGATATACTCGGAAACTTTGACCATTGGACCGGTAATAAGGTTGTGATAGTTGGATCCAAGTAAGTGAGACAAGACGCTTCGTCTGCAAGAATTTGTGTCTGATGACCATTGATAACACAACCACAATGCAATTGGATCCATACTGCTCCAATGTGTGTGTGTAGGTTGGCATATGATAAACTGTAGAATTACATTGAATTGTTGTGTTGATATGTGGATGGGTTAGTATGTAGTGATTAGCATCCACTTGTGTCAGGAATTCGGTTGCTGTTCCGGTTTCTCGGCACTCGAAAGGACAGACCGTCGCTAGTTGAGCGCCTGTGCTTTCTTCTAATAGTCGTCTCGTACAGGACATAGTTATTACATTGTTGTCATACAATTGGTTCAAGAAACACAGTCGTTCCTTAAATGGATCACAATGTGGTGTCAATATAGTCCATTGGTTTGATGTGTGTTGGCTATAAGCCACATCGACAATTGGTATTGCAGCCGTGCAGGTTAATTGTTCCCAAGCAAATGGTGGATTGATAAGTTTGTTCAAAATCAATTCATCAAAGTTGTTCCGTAATAGTGGAACATGTATTCCAATAAGGGTGACGTGCTTTGACATTGCGCATTCCAACAATGGTAAAGAATAATAAAGTGCTGTATAATCTAAGGAAAAAACAAAATTATTAGATACAATTGTAGGTTTAAGTTTACTTAAAGCTAATTCCAAAGTTTGCATTGGTATAATATCTAAGTGTAAAGTTTTTCGTTGACACATTTCGGTCAGCGAACGCGTCCATTCGTAGAAAGATAACCACTCTGCTAAAAGCGATGTCAAAAGTGAGGGGTCGCTGCATGTGGCTTTTGATATATTTGTTGTTGGCAGTGGTCGTGGATAAAAAATTTCTGTTACGGAAATCTGCCTAAGTAAAAAAATGCGACGTGCAAGCTGCTCGACTTCCTGAGAAGTAGAAAATAGTCGATGCACATGTTGACCTGTGACATATTGGAAGTCATGGATCGCACCGTCGTCCGAAAGTAATTGGTCAGTGGCTAATATGTGCTCTGCAATGGGAGGTTCAATTAAATCTAAGTAAGTGGAAAAGTTTGCAAACTTCTTACAAAGATCAGAATAGACTCTGTACATATAGTCTTTACAAATGTGATTAGCCAATGAAAGTGTTGGTTTTCGAAATTCAAATAAAATGTGTCGGGATGAGTGGTAAAAACTAACGGTAGGTAATCGTTGCAGATAAAGTCCCGGGGTAAGTAATATTCCCTGTGCTCCATGGGTTAAATGGTAGAGCACAATGTAGATGCTAAGTAGTAGCTTTATTAATTGTTAAATTGTTAAAGGGAAAAGAAAAATATGAAATTAGGCAAGTGAGTAGTTGTGGCCGGTTTGGCTCATATGACTCTAAAATTATAGTCAATATCGGAATAAAAGCATGCTTGATACTTGCAAAGAAACTAGTTTCTCAGAATAATGCCTAGAAGTATGAATCTATTCGTAAATAATATAAAAAATAAATGGTAACATTCGTTACAATATTTGGCAAATCAATATTTCGAAGTTATTCTGTTAGAAAGGGTAATTCTCAGACACAATAATGCCAACGTAAAAAAAATGGAAATATATAAATAAAATGAAAAATGTCCTATCTGTACTCAATAAAATATCTGACTTGGACGATAGAGTTTCACTGTTCCGACTCTGAGGGGGTGTGGCATATCCACCGCTGCAGAGTAGAAACGACGTCAGTTTCTTATTTTTGTAAGTCTCCGTAGGTAATATGGAATAGATAACTATTGCAAAATAAACTTATAAAATCAATACTACAATACAAAATGATGGACTACCCTGGAGAATTGCAAAAATCGGACAGGAAAATTTACTATCCCAGAAGTATTAAGAGTACGAAAGGTTCTGTCCGTATGTTATATATCGGTACAGCAATAAAATTGAATAGAAAAAGGTTTATATAGCTACTGCTTTTAAAAAGCGTTTAATTGAAATGCGTAAAAAATAAGATTAAGGTGCTTACCTTTTCTTTTTTTGTTTTGTAGTCCTTAAGTGTAGAATATATACAATTTTAAAATGTCTCCAACGTTGAGTTTCGTCCTGGAGATATGGTTACAGTAATGTTGTTTTTAAGAGTTGAATTTGTGCCAGATGATTCTTCGTGTGCTTGTTACGTGCCAAAGTGGCACTTTAACATATGTATTAGCTTAAGTTTGATGTACGGAGGTTTCGCGCCATAATTTCAAAAGACGCGGTGCGCGGAATTTTAAAAGACTAGGCGCGTACTTCCGTTACGTCATAGGAAGTTTGCGCAGATCGCGCGACGCGAGAGGGTTGGACGAATAAGTTGAATGTTAGTTTGAATGTTATTCTTTGCGAGTGGCGTTCATAGCAAGTTTCCGCCCTTAAATATCTTATCGTACTGACTTGAAGTAGCTGTAACGTTTTTTTACCTCCTGATTTACGTCAGTATTGTATACCTTATATATATATCGTGTCTCAAACATAAATTCATAATGAATATTTCGCATTTAAAATCCCTCGAGCTAATTTACGAGATTGAGTGCAGAAATATTACGGCCGCTCATAACCAAAATGATCGGAGATCTCAACTTAGAGCAATTTTAGCTCAGGAAATGAAAGACGGTCCTATCTTAAAGAAAATTGTTTCGGATTGGCCTCACAATGTATCGGAAATTAGACTGTCTTTGGACGATATATCTGGTATAATAAATAGAATAGATCCCCGTCCCAGTGATACTGAGTTAGGGCGTTTAGGTTCCAGAATAACGCATGTTAAACAACGTACCGAATTATTATCCTTATATGACGACGAACAAGCGACCCAAGCTAAACAAAATTTGTTGTCCGAAATATTATTACTGGAAGGAATTGTGCTTGAAAGACTTAATCCAAATGCAGACGTAGATATATCGTTACCCTTTTCAAATCTCGTACTTGTTTCACCTAAAACTGTAGGAAAATCCATACCTGTATACAAATGGGGGTCTTACTTTTCAAGGGTTTGACTCGCAAGTCTCTTTATCGTCTTTTCTTGACCGTATTAACGATTTCAAATTTTCTCGGCAGTGTACAGATCATGACTTATTTGTCTCAGCAGGTGACTTGTTTTCAGACTCCGCGTTGATATGGTACAGGAACATCCGAGACCAAATTTCTACCTGGGAGGAGTTAGTTGCGTGCCTAAAACGAGACTTCCTACCTCATGGTTATATTACCGACCTTTGGAACGAGAAACGTAATCGAACCCAAGGTCCTGACGAAAATGTTGTTTCCTTTATTACCTCATTAGAAGCTTTATATAGCAGACTCGACAAAAAACCTTCAGAATCCGAAATTATCGACCAGTTACTTAGAAATTTAAACCCGTATTTCTCTGAACGTCTGGCATTACAACACATCTCTTCGTTAGCCCACTTTAAAGATCTATGTCGTTCTCTCCAGGAAGTGAAGTTAAGAATTGATAAATACCGCCCGCCCCCAGAGAAACAATCTGGTCTTTTAGAACCCGATTTAGCTTGTCAAGCTCGAGCTTCCCATAAAGTATCTACCCTTAATGTTCTTTCTACCGTAACTAATAACTCACTTACCTGTTGGAACTGTAGGAAAAGTGGACATAACTATAATGTCTGCATATACCCTAGAAATATTTTTTGTTATGGTTGTGGCCGCTCAAATATCTACAAATCTAACTGCACCAACTGTAATCCTAATGTATCGGGAAACTCCCGTCGAGATATTCCAAATCAGGGCGTGAATATCTCAAGGAATCAAAATCGTCCTCAACACCAATCATTCAACGGACCCAGACGTCAATAAATTCAAATCATAAAACTACTTTTAACGCTGTACCGTCATTAAATTTGTCTAACAATAATACCGCTACTGTTAATGTACAAAATGCCTTACCTTTATTAGAGGAATTATGCTATACTACCCCAGCCGAGTGGTCTAAGTGGTTACAAACCGTCAATTCCTTTTATCATAAAAAGACTGCTGCCTCACAACTTGTTAAAATACCCTTGGATAATCGTCCACACTTATCTATCTCAATTGGTTCCTTAAATGTAATTGCTTTATTGGATACAGGTTCTTTATGCTCCCTTATAAATAACGAAGGTTTACATCAATTATCTAAACAAAATATTAAAATTCAAATTATTTCCGAAAAAACTTCCATAAATTTAGCTGACGATAATGAAATATATGTAACGGGTTAAAAATTCGAGTAGAATCACTTGAACGTGACGTTTTATTTTTGATTGTGCCTGCATTAGCTTATCCTTTTCTACTAGGTGTGGATTTCTGTAAACTTTTTAATCTGTCACTTTATTTCCAGGATTTTTCATGGCAAACCTCTATTAAAACAAATTATTGTGCATCTACAGGAATATCTAACAAAATCTCTCTTACTGATTCCCAAAATGTAACCCTTAACGCTACCATTGTCAAATTTCGCAAACTTAATACCTCCGAACTTGGTTGCGTTACTACTGCAACACATGTTATCTCCACAGGTAATGCCCTTCCTTTTAAGCAACGTCAATATCCGTTATCGCCTGCATTACAAAAGCATTTACATGCTGAAATAGATAAAATGTTAGAATCTGGTGTTATCTCTCCCTCAAATTCACCCGGGACGTCTCCCGTATTACTAGTTCGCAAGAAGAATGACGAATGGCGTGTCTGTTTTGATGGTAGAAATTTGAATTCCGTGACTGTTTCAGATGCTTATCCTTTACCAAGAACTGACTTAATTTTAAGCCGGCTTCGAAACGCAAAATTTATCTCATCTATCGACCTTAGACAAGCTTTTTATCAGATATCTCTCGACCTATCTTCTCGTCAAAAAACGGCTTTTTGTGTTCCAGGCCGAGGTCTTTTCGAGTATAATTTTTTGCCATTTGGTCTCTGTAACGCTCCACAAAACCTACAACGTACTATGGATCAAACGTTAGGTCCTATCTTACATCAGGAACGTGCCTTTGTATTTTTAGATGATATCTTAGTTATCTCAAGTTCCTTTGATGAACATATCGCTACATTAAATGAGGTTGCAGAACGTTTAAATGCAGCAGGTTTTAAGATAAACTGGGAAAAGTGTCAATTTTGTTGTTCGTCCCTTACATTTCTTGGTTTTATTATCGATTGACACTGGCTTACGAGCAGATCCTGCTAAAGTCGACGCCATTACTAAATTCAAAACACTTAAAACTGTTACCGAAATCAAACGTTTAATTGGAATGATTAGCTATTATCGCATCTTTCTACCCAACCTTTCAACTATATCTGCACCCATTACCGCTTTAATTAAAAATAAAAAGAAATCCCAAACTATCGAGTGGAATTTAGAATCCCAACAGGCTTTCGAACAAATTAAAACATTAATCACTTCAGCACCTATCTTAATTTCACCCAATTTCGATGAAAAGTTTTATATACAAACCGATGCCTCACTTACCGGTTTGGGTGCAATGTTGTTCCAGGTAAACAATGGTTTAGAACATCCAATCGCCTATGCGAGTCGTGCCTTAACTTCTGCCGAACAAAAATACTCAGCTACCGAACGAGAATTATTGGGCGTTATCTTTGGCATCGAGAAATTTAGAGGATATGTTGAAGGTACACACTTTACCGTAATCACTGATTGTGCAGCTCTCACTTGGCTTAATAACTTGAAACAGCCCGCAGGTCGTTTGGCAAGATGGAACTTGCGTATATCCCAATTCACTTTTGACGTTAGGCATAGGCCTGGCAAATTAAATATCGTACCTGATGCCTTATCTCGTAATGTTGTTTCTCTTAACCTTCCAAATTTAATTCTTGATACCTGGTACCTCAATATGATTAAAAAAGTTTCCGATAATCCCGATAAATTCCCTACCTTTCGTGTAACTAATAATAGACTATATAAATTTGTATCTTCTTCCCCACATAAAATATCGAATATTCCTGTATGGAAACTGGTCGTGCCTGCTGCTAATCGCAGTGGGGTGCTTAAGTTATGTCACGATGATCCCATAGCTGCACATCTTGGTGTTACAAAGACTCTCGCTAAAATATCTGAATTGTATTACTGGCCCACACTTAAGCAATCTGTTTGTCGCTATATTAAGAACTGTAAAATTTGTGGTTCCCATAAGAGTTCACAAGATGCTCGCCCTGGTTTAATGGGTAACTTTAAACGTGTATCTTATCCCTTTCAATTAATATCGCTTGACTTATTAGGACCTCTCCCCCGATCGAAAAGAGGTAACCAATATCTTTTAGTTGTCACCGATTGGTTTTCTAAATTTGTTATGGTGCAACCCTTACGTAAAGCTACATCCGCAGTTATAATTAAATTCCTAGAACACAATGTCTTTCTTATCTTTGGTGTCCCACAGACTATCCTTTGTGACAATGGGGCACAATTTATCTCTAAAGATTTTCAGAATTTCGTTAAAAGTTACAAAGTACAAAAAATTTGGTTTAACGCAAAATACCACCCCCAAGTAAACCCTACCGAAAGAGTAGAGTTTTAATTACAGCTATCTCTTCCTATATTGATTCAGACCATACTACATGGGATGAACATATCTTTAAAATTGCTCAAGCTTTGCGTACATCTAAACACGAAGCAACCCAATTCACTCCGTCATTTCTTGTTTTTGGAAGATATACCCCAATCGATGGGAGTTACTATGGTTTAGTGCCTGACGATACTAACGTAATTGAATTTGACGATAAAGTACGTTGGGACAAAGACCAACAGTCATTACCTTCTATCTTTAACGACGTTAGAAAAAATTTGTTAAAAGCTTACGAAAAGAGTAAGGACCACTATAACTTACGTAAACGAAATATTTCCTTCGCCTAGGGCGAACAAGTTTGGAAAAAGAATTATGTCTTATCGGATGCATCTAAGAAATTCTCTTCAAAATTAGCCCCTAAATTCATTCTTTGTAAGGTCACTCGTGTTATTAGTCCCCTCATCTACGAACTTCAGGATGCTGAAGGAAAACGCCAAGGCAGGTGGCATATTAAAGACCTTAAGCCATTCTCTGCTGACCCAAACGCTACTTAAGTTTTCATGTTCCATGCTCCTCACGATTTACCTAATATTTTTCTGTTCTCACCATCAATTTGTTAACTTTAATTACTTATTCCCTCTCTCACACAATATATAATCTCTTACACGTTTAACTTTACTTCCCTTAAATTAGCTATCTTTTTCTTTTGGTTGACTTTTCCTTGACCATACCGTTACTTATATATCACTTCATTCTCTATACCCCTCAATATAACTTTGTCGTTTCATTTAATTAATCCTAGAACTTTTCCTACTGCATATTATTCGGTTTTTAGTATTTTTTTATTACGTCATTTAATTTTGTGTGGTAATTGTCGTAACTTTGGTTGCAATAACTCATTGAATTTTTATGATTGGTTTTAGCTGATGTTGAGTGGATGATTTTTTCTTTGGGCCAACATAGGAGTCATGACCTATGCCATTGTAAGAAATAGTTCATATTCGCAGTTGCAAAAAACTAGGATTATCTATTCCATGTGTTTTTCCTCTGAATTATTGCAGTCGCCCACATTATACTACATCATTATTTCCTTCTTTTTATATTAAATCAACATAACTTATAAACATTTTTTTTCTTTGTTTTTTATTGAACTTTGTGGTGAGATGCTATTGCTTTTTATTGTTATCTTATTAAATTCTCGGTTGTTTTAGCATATGACAGTGTATCTGTATTTAACTGCTTATAATTAGGCATTTTTGTGTGTTTAGGGTGCTACCGTTTTAAAAAACTACCTTAAAACAGTTTGTTTTTGTGTGTTTGTATCTGTAATGATACTTTTAAGTTGTTGTGTCAACTTTTGTCTGATTTTCTTATCGTAGTGGATGCACTCGTTAGGAAAATGATCGTACTAGTTCTCTTAAGAGTCTAGTGAATTTTAAATTTATGTCTATACTTATCTTATCGGATTAATATCGCAGGTGGTCCTTCAGACTGCGCTGTGTTTAACAGAGACAACTCTCTACCTTCTCTCGGACGCTTGTCCAAAAACTATACTTTTTCTTATCCCGCTGTCTCCGCTATGCCTTATTCTTCTTTCGGTGGACCTGTTCTTGTCCCGGAACACCCGTCTGTCACATAAGAGTGATGTTACCTCACTCCGAGCTACTAGTCACATTGGCTGGTTGAGTAGCGCTTTGCTATCCACCTTTTTCTCTGTCTCTTTTGCTCAATGCGAGCCCTTCCTCTACTTTCTTCTACCTGGAAGTGCCTCTAATGCATTCCAAAAAACCAACCTCCTTCTTTTTACCGTTCCTATTTCTACTGCCTTTTTATTTCTGTTAGTCACCGTGTGGTTGCGCGGGAGGTTTTCACAGACACCTGGACCTTGTCTCTGCGAATCTTTCGTGGGGTCATGCGGTGCCGCTGTCAGTGCATGGGCTCTGGCAGTGAAGGTATGTATGAGTGTGTGAATGTGTGAGTGAATGAGTTTATATCTTCATATCGATATATCATGTGGGTATCGGGTGATTGTATCACCGATATCGATCAACGCCGGGTGCAGGGATGCACCCAAATGCCTTTGCCGGTCCCTCGTGCCGTTTATTGCAAACGGACCTGCTTCACAGGTTTCTCTTTTTAGAGGGCACGAGTCAATCCCCATTTAAACGGGTCTACTGGAGCCACTCTATCTTTACCTTATTCATTGTCTTGGGTAATAACTAGGCCAAAACTTTTGTCTTCTTTATTATCTTCGATTATACCCTTAGTTTTAATATCGTTATCTTACCGATTACCTTTAATAATAACTTTAGTTTAGTACCGTTATCTTACCGACTACCGTTAGTAATAATTTTGGTTTAATTTCTCGTTATCTTATCGACTACCGTTAGTAATAACTTCGAGTTATGTCGCGTTATCTTACCGGTTGTCTTTAGTAATAACTTTTGTTTAATGTCGCGTTACTTTACCTACTATCTCTAATAATCACTTTAGCTTAATATCGCGTTATCTTATCTAGTATCTCAAATAATAACTAAAGCTTAATACCGTTATCCTGTCTATTACCTTTGAGGATAACGATTTAAGTTTAATATCGTTATCTTATCTCTTATCTTTAACAACAATTTGAGATCTTGTTTTATCTTTTTATCTTCCTAACGTGTGGTATCTATGACCAGACGTGGGAATTATTTTTTTTGATATTTAAGTGAAAAAGCTAACCCGATATAGAAATGTAATTTGTAGGTTAGCATATAAGGATTTAGTAGGGTGGTACTTTCGGTAAATTTGTTGATTTACAACTATGTCATGGACAAGTTTTAAATGTGCATCGTTAGAAAACCAAAGTACCAGTAACAAAATTTGCTAGTATGTAGAGTGACTCACTCTATGAACATTTTTAAATTTGGGCACTTCTTGCCAACAAGGAACAGTTTGATGCAACACTCATGTGTGTTTGCACGTAAGAACTTTTATGTTAGCTTTAGTTTAGATAGTTTAGGCGACTTGTCGCATTTGCTTTAGTTTAAGTAGTGTTTCATGCTCCCCGACAAATTTGTGCTGTCGATAATTAGTGTAGTCAAAGACTATGGGGCTACATTTTCCGTTTCCTGGTAATTCGGTAGACGTGTTATCGGTCGAAAAAACCAGGTGGCGCCTTATATAAACATTTTGTAGGTTTTAAGTTAGGTTTTATATAGGGTAGTTAGGTCTTAGATTTTAAGCTGTTACTGTGCTAACAGACTTTTTCTTTTTTTAAGTTTTTTCTTTTATGGCTTTGTCGCGATTGTTACGTGCCAAAGTGGCACTTTAACATATGTATTAGCTTAAGTTTGATGTACGGAGGTTTCGCGCCATAATTTCAAAAGACGCGGTGCGCGGAATTTTAAAAGACTAGGCGCCTACTTCCGTTACGTCATAGGGAGTTTGCGCAGATCGCGCAACGCGAGAGGGTTAGACGAATAAGTTCGCGCCGATGTGTAAAAGACAAAAGAGTGGGGACAAGTATCCTGTTCTCTCTATAACGTGGCGGTTTTGCCAGAATCTTTGAGTGGAGTGGACGCTTTGAGGTATCGTATCGTGCCTTATCTTATCTATGTAGATATCCTGCCTAATTATCTTTGTTTGTTGCCTTATACCTTGTTCCTAATCCGATCCCTGCATAGGTAGGAAAATTTTGTAGCCACCTAGGCGTACCGTACTCCACGACCCTGGGCGACGAACTCATTGCCGGAGCTGGTCTGAACGCTTTGGAAGAGCGTCGGGCAGTACCATCTTAAACCGCCTAAAAAGAGCCAGCAAGCCGCCCTGATGGACCTTGATAGAGGCCAACTTTAGCTCAACCCCGCAGAACGTTCGGATTTCCGGGGTAAGTAGTGCAGTGTTTAATTTGTTCACTGGTATGAACTTTTGTTTAAATTTTTATATTTCCGATTATGGCGCAATATAATATTGTGCATTGGGGACGTCATTGGAAGTTGGCTGCGCGGAATCTGTAATAAGGTTAGTGCTACCATCCGCCAGGGGCGTCGCCAGCTTTATTCATTGCGCTTGCGCGATGTATTTACGAACTCTTAAACTGTATTATCGACTTTGTAACTGTATTTATCGACGTACTCGTAAACTGTTTTATCGACTCTTTAATTGTAAGAAGTATCGTTTGTAACATGCTATCTCGTCCCTGTCACCATGGAGGCTGGTTAATGTGCCTACTGAAGCAAACTCAATGCTAGGGTTCTGAGTAATTCTTGTGTTCAGTTTTCGTTTTTGATATAATTTGTAGCAAAAGCGCCCAACCGTGTAGAAGGTGATCACAATAAAAAGCAAAAAAAAAGTTATAATGCATGTGTATAACGCGTCGTGTGATGATTTCGGATCTAGAAGTGTTTCTGCTCGTGCCCAATGGGCTAAACTTAGTGGATTTGGGTGTCCTTTTAAAATCCCCGGCGCTTTATTTAGTTTAACATCCCTAATAGTTCTATTAAATTCCTCTCTTAATATTGAGAATCCTATTTCTACATCCTCTTCTTGGTCGTTCTCTAACTCATCCATATCGTCTCCCTTATATACATCTTCTAAATATCTTTTCTATCTAACTGCTACCTCAACTTTATCTATTAGAAGCTCATTATTCTCATCTTTAATACCATTATATTTTTTCCTATCTTCCCCGAAAAACTTTTTAACTTCCCTGTAAGCCGTGTATGTCGTACCTACTCTCAAATCATCTTGTATTCTCTTACAATTCTCCTCCATCCATTTATTTCTAGCTTTTCTACACTCATGTACTATCTTATTTCTAACTCTATTATATTTTTGCTTATTTTCACTATCTAATTCTCTGAAAGGTTAAAGCTTTCTTCCATTCTTTATTAAATTTAATTTCTCCTTTGTTACCCAGGTTTTTCTTTCTTCTACTTTTCTCTTACCAATAGTCTGTGTTGCTGTATCATATACAGCCCTCTTTATTTCTTTCCATCTATCTTCTGCGTTCTCTCCTATAGCTATCTCTTTGATCTTATTATCTAATACTTTATATTCCTCTTTTACCTCACTATCATTAAGCTTACCTAGATCCCACATCCCTCTCTTTTAGCCTTTCTCAATTTTTTTAATTTTAGATTACACTTCATTTTAACTAAGTTATGCTCGCTAACTATGCAGCCCCTGGATAACTACGACAGTTTTTAACTTGGTTTTTAAATCTTTGTTTAACTAAAATATAATCTATTTGGTATCTAGCCCTATCACCTGGCGCTTTCCAGGTATATTTTCTCCTAACATGTTGTTCGAATAGGGTGTTTACATTTACTATTCTATGTTCCTGGCAAAACTTAACTAATCTTTCTCCTCTATCATTTCGTCTGCCATACCCAAATTCTCCTACCATTTTTCCCTCACTACCTACTCCTACTGACGCATTAAAATCGCCCATAACTATTAAATTCTCATCTCTCTTTACTTTTCACACCATACTATTTATATCCTCGTATACCTTTTCTACATCCACTCCTCGTACTGAGTTGTTCGCATATAAACCTGTACCAAAACAGTGTCTGTGGGTTTCGTACTCAATCTAACCATAATTTTTCTATCGCTAAATTGTTAGTACTCTTTAACCCTGCGTCCTAATATTTTACCTAGCACTATTCCTAGCCCTGCCTATCCATTGGTTGAAAAAGTTGTAATCATTCTATAATTATCTTTTCAAAAAGCTTTACTATCTAGTCATCTCACCTCACTAATACCTAAAATGTTCAGCTTTCCTTTTCTCATTTTGACTAATAAATTTGTTAACTTATCTACTCTAAGCAATGACCTTACATTCCAAGTCCCTATCACTAAATCGAACCCTTGTTTTAAATTCTTACAATGACGAGCCCCAAGTACCCCCTCCCGGAGGTCCAAATGAAGGGGTATTTTACCTCCGGACAAGAATTTTACTCTTGAGCTCTCCATCATACATAGTTCCTGTTTTAGACCACGCATACCTGGGAAATATTGTGGTGGGTTCCCATATTTTTCCACAACGCAGTTTATAAAGATTTCAGCAAAAAGCCGTATCTGTCACGGCCAACCCCAACAACGTTGTAAACTATTGAAGATCGCCCGAGACCAACCAACTCTCCTCCAATATCTTTTAGCCATCGTGCATACTTTTAGTAACGTTGCCCAATAAGATTCGAGGGAATACTTCTGTCCCAATAAACATGTTTATAAGTCCCTTCGATTTAAAATAAGGGTTGGCCAAATTTAAATTTTGTTTATGGTTATAATTTACCTTAGACAAAGACGTCGAAGGCAATCGCCACCAGTAGACGAAAATATTTGTGCCGTGTCAACTTGACGTCTCTTAACACGAGGTTGCAATAAACAAGCATCCACAACTCTGCTTCTATTAAAGGCTTGACCAAAATTTCTGATAAGTATGAATGAATGCTTTCCAATTGGACAAAAAATTTTGAACACAGCTCTCGGTAATAAAATTAACCTGAGAGCCACAGTCCAACAAAATCCTTATAGGAATTTGGACCTTACAGGCATTTGTAATATTTACAATAGCTGTATCTAACAGTACAGAAGGTATCGACTCTGTCATGGCTGAAAACACTGCCGTACCTGAAGTACTAAGTGTGTTATTTAAACTACCGGTTTCAAAAGAACTGATATCACGAATAGGTGATCGATCCTTATTTTTTATTCCCTTAAATTCTGAATAACCAATAAAATGTAATAATTTACACTCTTTACAGGAACCTTTTATTTGGCATGATTTAGTTGAATGATAACCTTGAAAGCATATTAAACACAAACCATGATTTATAATCTAATGTATATGTCCATAGAACGTCTTGTCCGTACATGAACTACATGAAGATAAATTATGGTCTTGTAACAAAGAAAAATCTAATGCTTTTGAATAACGAAATTTGCGCAAACAATGATATATTTTATATTCTTTGGGGTTAGAAAATTCAGAAGCTACAGTATCAACTGTATTTGGATAATCCAAAGTATGCACTAATCTGATAAAAAAAGGACCGCGAAACTAGATCGCACACACAGTTTAAATATCAAAAGACAAAGCACCAACAAAAAACACAATGAGTAAAGCAACGCGTATCACTAAGTCAATGTTCCGTAAAACACCCGTTACATATAAAACATACTTCCTTCAAAAGCCATCAGAACTACACTGCCTACAGTTAATATACAACTTTCATTTCACAAGAAAAACAACTAAAATCGTGTCGTGTTTGTTCATGAACAATTCGAAAATTTATACCGTATTAATTCTCACTATTTTCAAAGCAAAAAGGAAAACGTATTTTTAACGTAATTAATATATAGGAACGAAGAACAAACTACAACTGCCCATCTGTTTATATCCACTCGTTCTTACCATAACCTCTTATCGACTATTATCTCCAGTTCGATAATAACATAAGGAACTAAATTTATACGAGCGGCAAGCCAAGAACGATGCAATTTATAATTAATTACAAGCGGTTTATAATTTTCAATAAGTTGGAAAGTAATTTGCGAATAATCCTATTTAAAATTCGTTCCTTGCAATTTATTTATTAATTGAAAATCAAACTTCAATTTATCTATCTTTAAATTACTACACACGAGTTAAATTGCATACCATTCTGCACCATTCTGAAGCATCTACTTTATACAAACAGCGATCTCAAAGAAACGACGCATTCGCCCAAGGAGTTAATAAATATAAAATATAGAAATAGTAGTTACAGAAATCTAAAAAATGTTAAGCCATTAAAAATATACGTTACATAGCTTTACCCTTAAATAATATAAATTCCAGCGGCTGCCATCATAATTTAAAGCTCCAACCTTGCAAACCGAATACTGTAACCTTTTTAAAACTTATGTCGGTTATAGATTGACGAATCTGATAAATTTAAATGGAGTAGTACCTTTTAACGTAAACAAAGAAAAGCAATTTTCAGTTGTAAAACTTAATTTTTTTAATATTTTCGTGATTGACAGCGGGTTATAGAAAACGAAACATTACAAATAGCCAAACTAATTTCCAATTTGATTTGTTCAAGTATTGCAAGTAATTTTAAGTAGTCTGGAGACATCCATTGTATTAAAATCCATTTCGGCTATCCGGTCTTTTGTCAATGGCAGACAACTGTCGCCAATGGGTATGGTCAACAATTTCAGTATTAAATTTCCAAGAAGGTAGAACATATTCAAACCCTTAGAAAAATAATTGCTATCCGTGGCTTTCATTTTGAAAAGAGGCTGGATTTGGTTTCTAAACTCTTGTTTTTGGGAGGTTCTGTTAATAGTGTTGGATAACAGAAATACGACATAAAATAATGGTTTATAGTAGGAATTAATATATAACCTAAGGCTTTAGTCAAAATACGGAGATTCCAATAGGGTTGTCCGTTGTCAAAAGGTAGAAAGAAACGTAGCCAAAGAGTTCGCTGGTAGCGTTATCCGGCATCACAGATATGATATTGCACTTAGTATCACGATAGTGAAATTGGAATTGAGTAATTAACTCTTCCAATTCGCGAGGGTTGATTCCCGTGTGCTCGCGGATTTATTTATTTATTTATTTGCATATTGTTATTCTAGACTTTCCAGAAGTTTACCAGATGACGATAATGATGAAAAGATTAGGAATAATTTACAATTAGAGTTAGGACATTTAATTGAATCTTTTCGTAAAGTAGGAAATGACATTTTAAAGAGGATAAATCAATTTTAGATAAACTAGAACGAAAGGAAACATCAGAAATATTTGACATAAATAACGTAGACTTGATCGAATTTGACAAAAAACTAGACTTAGCATCATCTACAACAAAACAAGAAAAAATTAGGGCCGTAGACGAGCACAAGCAAAATATAAATAAATCTTTTCAAAATAATCAAAATTTATCTCATAATAGTTCTGTAGTTTATAAGGATACTCCAGTTGCAAAATGGGGAATAACATTTAATGGCGATACTTCGGTAAACGCATTTTTAGAATGGGTCGAAGAATTAAAATTTGCTAAAAATATGTCAGACTCTCAACTTTTTGCAGAAGCATGTGATCTTTTTGCACATAAAGCACTGATATGGTATCGTGCAAATAAATGTTTGATAAATAATTGGACCGAATTAAAAGAAGCATTAAAAGACGAATTTTTACCACCCGATTATGATGAAAAATTAATGACCGAAATTAAAGCGAGAACGCAAGGAGAAAATGAAAGTATAGGACTTTACGCAGCAGTAATGACAAATATGTTTGCTAGATTATCAGAACCACTCACTTTGACAAAACAACTGAAAATATTACGAAAAAATATGTTACCTTTTTACCAGTCACAATTGAGTTAAGTCGAAATAACTTCCATACGAGAACTAATAAAGTTAGGAAAAAACTAGAGGAACATAAAGTATCAATCGAAAACAATATCCCACCAACTCGAAAAACGAATATTTTAGAAACTGACTTAGCGTACACAGACGTTAACGTTTCACAGAGTAGGTCTTCAAATAGAAACCAGATTTCAGTAATGCAGAGTGTTAATTCAAACAATTATGTAAAAAAACGTACACCCACGTGTTGGAATTGTCACCAGTTAGGACATTTTCAGATCGATTGTAGACAGATAAGACGAACGAACTATTGTTATAAATGTAGCACTGACTATGTTACGTTGAACCGTTGTCCGCGTTGTCAAAAATATAGAAATAATTTAAACTAAAGGAAGGGGCATTAGATAGTCGTATAGTATCCCGCACATTTTATAATTCGACGAAACATGATCAAAATATGATTTATGATAAAGAAGAAAAATTTCAAAAAAATAAGGTTATGTTAGATTATGTAATAGAACAGTCTAAAAATTACGAACGTCCTTATGTAAGTGTAGATATTTTAGGAACAGAGATTTTAGATTTATTGGATTCAGGAGCAACAAATACAATTTTAGGAGAAAACACTTGGGAATTTTTATCAAAATTAGGTTTAAAATTAAAAAGAAAAGAAGAAGAATGTCAATTGGCGAATGGTCAAATTTTAAAAGTTTTGGGAACAGTTACGTTGCCCATTAGATTGGAACAACGTTTAGTGGTGTTAGACGTTTTGATAGTACCAGATGTTCAGCATACTTTAGTTTTAGGGATAGATTTTTGGAAAAATATAGGAATAATACCAGACATTTTTAAAGGCGAATACACCTTTGCAAAATTAGATACTATTGAAATGAAAGAACCGATTTTACATTCGACATTAGATTTAACAGTAGCACAAAGAAAATTGTTAGATACCAGTATTGAAAAATATTTTTTTGATTTACCTGAACTAGGCCGTACCGATTTAGTATATCATAAAATTAAAGCTAATAGCGAACCAATTAAGCAAAGATACTATCCAGTTTCACCTACAATGCAAAAACATATAGATAATGAGTTAGATAAATTGTTACAATTAGGTGTAGTTCAAAAAAGCAACAGTTCATGGTCAAATCCAATTCTTTTAGTGAAGAAAAAAGACAATTCTTATCGTTTTGTAGTAGATTTCATATCCAATTCCGTACGTCTCCTCCATATTAGATAAATTGCGCGACGCGAAATTTATTACAACTTTAGACATTAAATCCGCTTATTTTCAAATTCCACTAGATAAAGATTCTAATAAATATACAGCTTTCATTATACCTAATCGAGGGTTATTTGAATTTACACGTTTACCTATGAGTCTTTCAAATGCACCCAGTACATGGTCTAGATTAATAGATAAAGTGTTAGGTCCAGAATTAGAACCTTTCGTATTTTGCTACCTAGATGACGTAATAATTTTGACAAACTCTTTTGACAAACACCCAGAAATATTACAGGAAGTTTTTAACAGACTTTCACGCGGAGGACTGACTTTAAGTAAGGAAAAATGTCACTTTTGTAAGAGTGAATTAAAATATTTAGGTTACGTAATAAATGAAAACAGTCTCTTAGTAGATCCAGATAAAGTAAAAGCTATTTTAGAAATACCAACACCAAAAACTGTAAAAGAAGTAAGACGAATAATCGGAATGGCTTCTTGGTATCATCGATTTATCGAGGGATATAGTACCATTATAGATCCATTGACCGCATTGTTGAGAAAAAATAGAAAATTTGTTTGGGAAGAGTGTTACGAAATAGCCTTTTCCACTATAAAAAATTGCCTAATTTCAGCACCAATTTTAACTTTCCCAAATTACGAATACGAATTTACAATTCAGTGTGACGCATCAGATTATGGAATTTCGGGTGTGTTGACGCAAAGTATAGATGGAAATGAACAAGTAATATGTTATATTTCAAGATCTCTAACTCAAAATGAAAGGAAATTTACCGTAACAGAAAAAGAGTGTTTGGCAGTTCTATTCAGTATAGAAAAGTTACGTCCATATATAGAAGGAACACATTTTACCGTCATAACAGATCATCATTCTTTAATTTGGTTAAACAATTTACAAAATCCAAATGGTCGACTGTGTAGATTGGCCATCAAATTACAGCAATACGACTTTGACATAGTTCACAGAAAAGGCAAAAATATTGTAGTCCCAGATGCATTATCGAGGGCTGTACCAATAATTGAAACTATACAAATTAAAAATGAAAACAACAACTCTGAAAATTCTACGCTAATAATACCAGACACAAAAATTGTAAACCAAAATACTAAAATCAATAAAAAAGAAATTCAAAAATCAAACATTCAGTATGATAATTGGTGTAAAAAGATGATTAGTAATGTTGAAAAATATCCAATAAAATATAATCGTTGGAAAGTAAAGACCACAAATTATTTAAACATGTTAAACCAAAATTTCCAAATTTAACCGAAGAAACAGACAACTGGAAAGAAGTAATTCCAAAATCACAAAGGAAAGAAATTTTAAAACGTTTTCTTGATGAACCGACGGCTGGCCATTTAGAAATTTTTAAAACTTATGAAAGGATATCTCAGAAATATTTTTGGCCAAAATTACGTGCAGAAGTAGCAAGATATATAAACCAATGTAAAATTTGTATTCCACACAAACCAGAACAAAAACTTCCAGCAAGAAAAATGTCAAGACATCCAATAATTTCCAAACCATGGCAAATGATATCCATAGATTTAGTAGGTCCACTACCTAGAACTACTAAAGGACATACATGTATTTTATCCGTAGTTGATACATTTACAAAATTTCCCCTATTTTTCCCGTTAAGACAACCCAGTGCATCGTCCGTAGTTCAAAAGATAGAAGAGTTTATAATTTTACTTTTTGAAGCACCACAATATGTTCTAGTAGATAACGGTGTACAATTTCGAAGTCATTTATGTAAAAATTTAATAAACAAATACAAATCTAAAATTATTTTTAATGCATATTATCACCCACAAGCAAATCCTGTTGAACGAGTCAACCGCGTTTTAATGACAATGTTGGCATCTTATGTGTCAGAGAATCAGAGAGTATGGAACAAGATATTACCCATGGTTTCGTGCGCTGTTCGTACTGCAGTTCATGAAATAATAGGCACGTCACCATATTTTGCAAATTTCGGTAGAGAAATGGTAATAGATGGTTCCTCTTTTGGTGAAATAACTGATTCAGAAAACTTAACCGATGTTCAATTTTCAGAAAGAAAACAACTAATAGGGCGTATTCCAGAATTAAATAAAGTATACCAGGAAATAACAAAAAAATTAGAAATAGCGTATAATAAATCAAAACATAACTATGACTTACGTAGACAAGAAGTAGTATTTTCAGTGGGAAATACAGTTTGGAAGAAAAATTTTGTACTCTCAGACGCATCAAAGTATTTCAATGCCAAATTAGCACCGAAATATGTAGGTCCTTTTACCATAACAGAAAAAGTTTCAACAAATACTTATGAGTTAGGCGAAGAAACAGGTCAATCCAGAGGAGTTTGGCATGTTAAAGATTTAAAAGCAAATCCAATTGGATATGACGAATAAAAATAGTTATGAAAAACTAATATTAATAAAAATAACCTAATATTAATAATTAAAAAACTTAAAAACGACGCTTATAATGTAAAAAAAATTTAAACAAAACTTAGTTTTAAGAATACTAGTTAGGATAAAGATAAGGATAGAAAAGGATAAGTTAGTAAATAGGAATGAAAGAGTGAATCTCTTAACTCAAGATTTTTGGAAAAAATCTCCTTTTGTAAGGGGAGTGTAACATTATTTTGTAATGTTAACGAATAAACAGATCAATTAATTAAAATTCAGTAACTTGCATAAAGTATAGACAAAAATTTCCACAATAAATTACTTCATATTTAGTTAGGCTCCCTTATAATAAAAGACCAGCTTTACAAATAGCTTCAGGCTAAACTATTGTAAATTCCAGCGGCTTTCATCATTTAAAGGTCTACGCTCGTAAATCAAATACAATAAACCTCTTAAAGTTTAGGTCGGTTACAGATTGAAGGAAGTGATAAAATTAAAATGTAATAGTACCTTTTAGCGTAAATAAAGGAAAACAATTTTCAGTTTGAAAAGCTTAACTTTCTTAATACTTTCGTTGATTGACTGCGGGTTATAGAAAACGAAACATTATAAATAGCGAAAACTATTTCCAATTTGATTTGTTCAAATATTACAAGTAATTTTAAGTAGTCTGGAGACATCCATTGTATTTAAAATCCATTTCGGCTCAAGTAGGTTAGCCGGTCTTTGTTAATGGCAGACTACTGTAGCCATAGGTAGGTTCCACATTTCAATAATTAAGAAATTCGTAGAAGGTACAATATAATTTAAACCATTGGGAAAATAATTTGCCTCCGTGACTCTCATCTAAAAAGGGGTTGGATTTGGTTTCTGAAATCTTGTTTTGTGGGAGGTTCTGTTCAGTCATTGGATAACACAAAATGACGTACATAATGATTAGGGTAGGAATTAGTCTATATAACTTAAGGCTTTAGCCAAAAGATAGAGAGTTTTTCCAATGGGGCTGTCCGTGGTCAAGAAGTAGAAAGAAACGTAGTTCGCGGGCAGCGTTCTCCGGCATCACAGATATAATATTTCACTTAGTATCACGATATTAAAAATTGGAAAGAAGTGATTACTTTTCCAATTCGCGAAAGTTATGCCCATATGTTCGCGGATTTATAGTGATACAAGGTAACTATTAAAAAGCTTGTAGGCGTGTGACGCACAAGTAAGTGATATTGTCAAAATTTTGCCAGGTTCGTGTGCCAGTCAATTCTTTAAAAATTATAAACAGAAACAACAAGCGAGATTCTCTTCCCAAATTTAAGAACTGTTCTACGTTGGAAAACAAACCCTCAAACAATGGACAATTTTTAGTAAGTAAATTTTTATAGTTAAGTAGCATGACCAATTTTTAGTTTGTTTGTTTGTTAGGACGTTTTGGCCATAAACCGTAGGATTAATTTGTGTACGATTTATAATATAAGTTTTCTTTCATATACAAGTGTTTGATAACTACTTATGTACTCAAAATTTTCATAAACTCCATAGTCACCTATTCACTTAAATTTCTAAATTAAAATCAATTAATGTAAGAGGTTCACGTTTCTTGCTCTGTGAATTAAATAGTTTTGTTTGCCGTTGATTAAGTCAATAGTTTTTCTTATTTTTTTTATAAGTAGTAAAAAAGTGAGGAATTGATTAAAAGAAACAATTGTCCTCCTTGGGATGACAAGTCTCTCAAGGTTTTGTACGAACATTTGGACATTCTCGACTTGTCTGACGCCCTTG
This sequence comes from Platerodrilus igneus, assembly GCA_036346225.1. Lineage (NCBI taxonomy): Eukaryota > Metazoa > Arthropoda > Insecta > Coleoptera > Lycidae > Platerodrilus > Platerodrilus igneus. The sequence goes on from JARFIW010001599.1 coordinate 15,541,071, forward strand.
GCAATTGTCATTAAGCCACAATATTTTATAAAAGGTAAGTGCCAAATCTTTTGTAGTATATTATAAATTAATTTAACCCTTTTTGCAAAATTTTAACCCTCTATATGATCCACGACCTTCCACTAGCTAGTGCCGGTGACCCACCTCTAATTTTTGTTTTACAGGCCGCCCCCATTTTATAATTTTACTGGAAAATACATACGTAGTACCTTTTCCGCCTGTAACACCCTTTGCACACTTAACTATGTCACCCTCTAATCTCACCAAATTCGATTTAGCTGGAGTACCGTAAAACTTATAGATAGAACGATCGGAATATTCTATCTTCACTTTGCCTACCTTACATGTGATTTTCCAATGCTCCACCCGTAGATTACTACATTGACCAGGAGGCGAGCTTTTTTTTACCTGAAAAATTTTGAATTTTGCCAAACCCTTTAACGTGCGTGACAACAGTCACACACGGGACCTCCATTTTACCTCTCATTCGAACGAGGGCGTATTTTTGTGAAAAATGCTCGCCTAACATTTTTTGAGCGGACCGTGTCGAGATTCGAACCCGGGACCTTGGGCGTAGTAATTACACACATACCACTACGCCACGGAGTCAACATCATTTTGCCTACTACCGACTTTGTGACGGAGATGTTGAATCGTTCGGTGTTTTAAGGTTTGATGTGTCGTATCTGTCTAAGTGATTAGTAATATCGGTGTAAAAATAGTTTGTAAATATTTTGAAAATTAAACTCTCCATGTCACAATAACATAGGGACATATTATTACCATACTCTTTTTGTAGAGCTTCGTGATAAAATGCATACAAGACAGTTTTAGATAGTTATAAAATAACAAATCCAATATTCACGGGTTTATTATACAACACGCATAATCGTTCCATTTGTATCACTAGAAGGTCTTCGGTAAATATTCTAGAACTTTTGAAGTTGGGTTTTGCAAATAGCGTTTACCATTAATTTGCAAATACTTTACAAAATCGCTTGTTGTCTCGTTTTGCATTCGCGTGTTCAAATCAACATACTCCTTTAACCATTGGGCCCGTTTAAATTTCAACGCCCTATGTACTCGTGTTATTTTCAATCAGTTCCTTACCTATTCCTTGTTTTAAATTTCTGTAATGACTAACATAATTTACTTTATTGTTTAAGTTTGCAGTCAATTTCTTGTTTTGTATTTGCCATTAGTGATGGCATATTTTCAACTAAGAATGGCAAGTCGGAATGATCGACGTGCAATTCTTGGGGGATAGGTCACGACCACGTCTAGAACCTATCCACATTCAGCTACGTCTGGTATTAGTATTATATCCACATTTTGTACATCAGTGTCAAATAACCATTCAAAATTTGAAATCGGAAGGTATTGTGACATACTGTGTCCATTCAAATTTGTCGCATCTAAATACATTAAATAAGAACTTTGTTCGTAGTTTCGAAAAGTTTTCAAATATTTATTATTTGCACTTTGTTTTCTATCTACACATTAACCGATTTCGCATCTGATGCTCTTTTTGAAAAAATGCAGCATATCAATATCGGTGAATAATTCTAATTTAACTTTGCTATACCGTAACATTGCACCCTGGCTCAATACAGAATCCAACTTATAAGCATTTAAACAATTTTTTCTAAACGTTTCAAAATATCCGCTAGTAACAACACATCCGATTTCAAATACAAATCAGATTAGTTTCTTAACCTTTTGCATTTAAATACGTGCCACATTTCGTTTGCTCGGTCCTATTGTTAGTCGGTTACGAGCTCTTTGGTAAGTGTCGCAAAACTAATTTTTACTGGGTAAAATACCTCGTCTAATTTCTTTATATCATCCATGTACGAATAAATACGGGAATATGCCTTTGTTTTAGTAACTGAAACTCCCTATCGTACGAACAGTACTTTTTCAATTCACTAAATTCTTCAACTTTTAGATCAGCCACCAGCTTTTCTATCAACGAAGACATAAAATGGTAGAAATCCAAAATTTTAATTTCAAATACACCTTCTCCTTTTTCCCATTTTCCTTCACTTTTGTGGACTAATATGTGCTTGCTAAACGATATGTACTTTTCCTTGTTCTGTGCTTTTACGTCCAAATGTTCTTGATTCTTACACAATCCTTTCATAAATTAATGTATCATAGCCCATTAAATTACGAAACAAAATCGTTACAAATGTCAGTAGTTTATAATGTAAATTACAGTTCGAGAATGTGGAAACTGGAGTTTTTATGCCAGTAATGTGACTGTGGCCTTTCAAACCCCCTAATGCTTTTTGACATATACAACAAGTGGTAGCTTCCCGCATTTCTTCCTTTTCTTCGTATGTAAGCGGTACCATTGACATGATATTTTTTAAGTACTTATCGTACAATACTTTAATGTCCTCTTCCAACATACACTGCAGTAGTACGACCTATGCTATGCTATGGAGCTGTTGTTTGATGGCCTCGAACCAGGCAAGTTAATGCAGCTAAAGAGTTTACGCACATTCAAAGACTAGCCTGTCTTAGTATCACGGGTGCAATGAAATCCACACCAACTGCAGCCTTGGAAGCCACCTTGGGCCTCCCTCCGCTAGACCTGCATGTGGAGGAGGAGGCTCTAAGAGTGGCACTAAGACTAAAAGTTAAGGGCTTGGTGAACAATGTTACTCTTGGATACCAGAGTTGACTCAATTACGCCCAAACTAATATTCAGGAAGCAGTACAGGGTCTGTGTGGACCCTGAAGACGTAATTCCAGCAGATACATATTTTCACAGATGGATCAAGAACGAAGGAAGTACAGGGGTAGGCATCTTTTCAGATGACGTAGACCTTCACAAAAGTATAGCGTTGGGAACACAAGCAACTGTTTTCCAAGCAGAAATCACTGCAATCACGCAGTGCCAGTTTTATTTTGGAACGAGGTATTCAAAATAAAACTATACGCATATCCACAGATAGCTGGGCAGCTTTAATGGCCCTAAATAGGAAGAAGATCCTTTCAGAGGTGCCACCTCACTCTTGAACGAGCTTCTTACTCTAATATCCTCGAGCTGGCCTGGATCAAGGGTCACTCAGGTAAATCCGGTAATGAGCAGGCTAACGCTTTGGCGAGACAAGGATCGACTCAGAGTTTTGTCGGACCTGAGCCATCGGTCTCTTTTCCATGTTAGGTGACTTCTGTCCAGACACCATCAGAATTAGTAACACACCCTAGACCGATATCCTCAGGTTCGTCTGTAAGCTAGGATGGCTGAGTGATTGAGGACCAAGTATAAGGAGGTAGCACAATAGGCCCATATTGAGGACTAAGTGCATGTGGCTTTGCCACCCTTCCAATGAAATCAATCGATCAATGCCAGTAATGTGACAGTGGAATTTCAAATCCCCCCCAATGCCTTTTGACATATACAAGTGGTAGCTTCCCGCATTTCTTCATATGTAAGTGGTACCATTGGCATGATATTTTTTAAGTACTTATTGTACAATACTTTAATGTCCTCTTCCAACATCTGCACAAATCTTTGGGCACAGTCTTCGCCCCTATAGCTAGCAAATTTGGACGCGCTATCGTCAAACGAACATTTTATGTAGTAGGCGTACGAGTGTGGTTTGTGAATGTGTCTCTCTTGTAAACTGATTTTAGGGATTCGGTTGACACGTTTGAATTGGTCTTAGTACGGATTCGAAATCAGCGTATACTACAGTGGGAACTTTCATCTGTTTCTCTAATCCCTTAAATTTTAATATGTTTTTACACGTCACATTCCAGTATTTGTCCATGCTTGTTTCAGTAGTAGGCAATTCGGTGTACACATGATTACAGTCGTGCTTATGATGTCGGTTCAACTGCGACAGAGTTCTAAACCCCTGAAAGCATCTAACACATAAGTGCAATTTTCTTTTACCCCTAGATAATTGACTCGTCACCAATCGCGACATATGATTGATCCAATAATAGTGACTGTTCCCAACGTTATGGTCAATAAGTAGTAGATTAACGTGAAGAGTTCTTTTCTCTGATCTATAATATAACAGTCCATCAATCTCAAATGCTATCTTACTGTTTGTATTCACCATTTCCAGCCCATACACGTTTATCATGTAGCTTTATTCTTATTTTCAAAATGACGAATATCATGAACTTTCGTTGGAAATGATATACCGTCCCAATAAAGAACCATGCTAAAGTGTGCATATGATTGTGTTCTGTAACGATTCATCTCTGTTTGATAAATACACGAAATTATCGCCCAACCAAAGCAATGCTTGTCGTTGTTTTGTACGTTAATGACTGCGTGCTTATTCTCGATCGGTCGCGGTAGCTTGATGTATGAGGACGACCGCATAGGATTGTACTTATTTATACTTAACTCTACAAATAGAATCCTCTGTAATGCCCAGCCGGAATTCCGCTCCTGGAATTCCGATCCCTTACTTTCAATAGTTTCCACAAAATCATTGTATATCTTACTCACGTCCTATTCTGCATCTGTAACTTTGAATGCTGTATTAAACGATAATCGCGCCAAATTTTTTTGATTGTTGGATAAAGTATCCAAACAATTCTAAATTAACCTTGATCATTTTATGCTTTTGCACTTCCAAGTGCTATTAATCGTTTGATTTTGTCAGTTACTTCGTCAAAAAATTCATTGTATACTATATGATGTTGTGCACAGTTAACCCGATATTCTACAATTCTGTTTTTGAAAGTGCTGCACATCAATTCTACCCCATCTTCCAACTTCGACAGTTTTCGCTTTGTGCACCAAACTCCAGATGCCCAGCAAATGCTTGCCGTGTAACGTACATACCACACAGCTTATAGCTTGTAAGTTGTCGCAGATATTGCTACACAAATAAAAGGCTGTTATTAAACCTGTTGTTTACTTTAACTGTGTTAACGTTGAGCGGTGTTGCGGTTACTTTCTTTTCATTTTCTTTTCCACCTTATTTAAATCTTTCCTGCATCTCCTTTTAGAAGCAGGTTGTTCATCCAAATACCTGGACGATCCTCCTGCTACCTGATCTAATGTTAATACATTAATATTCAACAACCACGCTCCACATGTACACTTGCCTTGTGAGTTGATATGAAAACGCTTATGTGCTCGTGACGTAGTAGATTGTCATGCCGAGTAAAGGAAACACCATATTGATTACCCGTCAACATTTTGCTACAGATTCAACACTAATACCAATGTCTAAGACATTTACTTATATACCCATTTCAAATGGACCTGCACCTTGCCGAAGTTCTAAATTACTAGAACAGGTGAAATGGCTTGTGTGTTCTAATGAGCTAAAGAGCCAAACTACAGGTCCCCGAAAGAGGGCAGTGGCTCTTTCGGTACTTAGATTGGCAGAGACCATAGGGGTGGGTATAGCAACCTAAGACACACTACCGCGATGTGGAAGGCAACGGGAAACCACTACATTATCTCCCAAGTACACAGCGTACTTAAATTGTAACAAACATGATGGCATTTTCTGGGGTAAAAGATTCCGGAGTTAAAATAGTCCCCCATTAGGATCTCCTGGAGGGGACTACTTCGGAGGATGCGATCGGAAAGTTAAAAATAAGAGTCGGGAATATTCTGCGAGTCGGAGCGTGGAATGTTAGAAGCATGAAGCAAGTAGGTAAGCTAGAGAACCTAAAAATCGAAATGAATAGGTTATCACTAGACAGAGTAGGGATCAGCGAAGTTCGGTGGCCAGAGGCAGGGGATTTTTGGAGTGGAGACTTCAGGGTAAATATACAGGAGCAGAGAAAGGAAATTTGGGTGTGGGGATAGTTATGGGGAAAAAGATAGGATACTGTGTACAAAATTACTTACAAAAGAACGAAAGAGTACTCATGGTTAGATTAGAATCTAAACCGGTAAACACAGTAAATAATACAAGTATACATGCCCACGTCTAGCTACAGTGATGAAGAGGTAGACACCATCTACAAAGATATCGAAGTCATATTAAGATACGTAAAAGGACATGAAAATTTAATAATTACAGGGGATTTTAATACCGTGGTAGGTGAGGGTAGGGAAGGAGCGGTAGTAGGTTTATTTGGTTTAGGCACGAGAAACGGCAGGGGAAATAGGCTGGTAGAATTTTGCGAAGAACATTTTAATCATCACAAACACATTATCTCAACATCATGCTAGAAGACGATATACGTGGAAGATGCCAGGAGATATAGGAAGATATCAAATAGATTACATTCTTGTTAGACAACGGTTTAGGAACCAAGTAAAAGACTGTAGAAGCTACCCAGAAGCAGATATAGATACTGACCACAACATCGTAATTATGAAGGCCGCACTTAAATTTAAGAATGTGAAAGAAAGAAACGGAAAAAGGCTCTTGGACTTAGAGAAACTAAAAAATAAAGATATTCAAGGAAGATTCGAAAAAGTCAAATGAATTGCTCAACGATATCGGGTAAACATCTGATACTAAGGAAGTAGAAACAGAATGGAATAATATTAAATCCAGTCTAGACATGGCGGCCAGAGATATTCTGGGATATATACAAAAAGAAAATAAGAAACCATGGATAACAAAGGATATCCTGAAAGACGAAAGTACAAAAATAAATCAGACGAAACAGGAGAATAGAAATACAAAGCCATAAAATGGGAAATTATTCGAAAATGCAGGAAAGCTAAAGAACAATGGATTAATGAAAAGTGCAAAGAGGTACACACGAAGATAGAAATAGGAAAGACAGATGAAGCATACAAATTAATTAGACAGAATTTTAGGGATATAAAACCGTATAGCAAAAATATAATGGACCCACAAGGAAACGTCAATATAGAAAACGTAGAGAAAGTGGGTAGATGGCAAGAATATATAGAGAATTTATATGCAGGAGGGGAACTAACTGCATTAGAACAGGAATCAGACATTGAAAATGATGACTTGGGATATCCTAGACTTAGAGATGAGTTTGAATTAGCATTAAAGAGTCTGAAAAATGGTAAGGTGCCGGGTACAGATAAGGTGCAAGCAGAAACTCCAAAAAGGCGCTGGACAAGCAGTAACAGAACGTCTCTTCCAACTTGTAAGCTATATGTATGAGACAGGCGAGATACCCAAAAATTTCAAACGTAGCATCATAGTAACTATACCGAAAAAGAAAGGCACATATAGATGTGAAAATTTTCGAACAATAAGTTTGACAGCACACGTGTCAAAAATATTAACTAGAATTGTGCAAAGACGAATGGAAAAACGGTCAGAAGAAATACTAGGAGAAGACCAATTTGGGTTAAAGCGAAACAGGGAAACACGGGAGGCTATTTTAGCTCTGAGAGTGATAATGGAGAAAACAATAGAAAAAGAGGAAAGCGTGTATATAGGGTTTGTAGATCTGGAAAAAGCATTCAACAATGTAAAATGGAAAAAAATGTTCGAAATACTCAAAAAGATTGGAATGAGTTATGGGGATAGACGAATAGTACATAGCTTATACAAAGAGGAAACAGCAGTAATAGAATTAGAGCAGGAACCTAGAGAAGTAATCATTAGGAAAGGGGTGAGACAGGGATGTGCCCTATCCCCATTGATTTTTAACTTGTACATAGAAGAGGCAACGAATACTGTTAAATGCAGGAAGACATTTGGAATTACTATGCAGGGACAAAAAAAATTGATATGCTTAGATTTGCAGATGATATAGCGGTATTAGCGTCTAGCAAGGAAGAGTTAGAAGCTGCTCTTAATGAAATGGAAACAGTTCTAACAGAGAGATACGGTATAAAAAATTAACAAAACTAAAGTTCTAGTATGCAAAGGTGGGGAAAATAAATCAAAAACAAGAACACAAGTATGTAACACGAACTTACAAGAGGTTAAGGATTTCTGCTACCTAGGAAGCCAAATAATGCAAAATGGGAAAAGCACAAAAGATATAAAACAAAGATTAGCACAAGGTCGTGCTGCATTTAACAAGAAAAAGCAACTACTGTGCTCAAAGACCACAAACATAGAAACAAGGAAAAGATTGCTTAAAACATATGTGTGGAGCACAGCACTGTACGGCTATGAAGCCTGGACAGTAGGAGAAGCGGACAAGAAAAAGGTAGAAGCCTTTGAAATGTGGTGCTACAGACGTATGATGAAGCTATCGTGGACAGACAAAGTTAAGAACGAAGAGGTACTAAAAATGGTAGGGGAAGAAAGAAATATGTGGAAAACGGTAAAAAATAGGAGAGATAGGATAATAGGCCACATACTACGGCATGAGGGAATAGTGCGGAATATATTAGAAGCAGAGATAGGAAAAGAGAAGAGAAATAGGGTATATAACTGTAAAACAATAGAAGGTGACCGAATTGCATCTAACAAGAAAGAACAGCGCCTATGAGGAAAGACAACAAACATAGAACAAGAAGAAAATTGTTGAAAGCATATGTGTGGAACACAGCACAGTATGCCTATGAAGTACGGGCAGTCTGAAACGCAGACAGAAAAACAGTAGCAGTCTTTTGAAATGCTGCGCTTCAGATGTATGAGGACGATAGCATGGACAGACAAAGATAATAACAAATAGGTTATAGAAATAGTAGGGGAACATGGATATCTGGGGAAAAAGAGAAATAGAAGGGCGGAATACGTTCTAAGACATTTTTGGAGAATAGTATGGAATATATTACAAGCAGAGATAGAAAAAAGGAGGTAGATGTAGATCTAGATCAGATAGTGATAGATGCAGACTGCAAATTTCAGGGAAATGTGTAGGTTAGTTCAGAATAGGAAACAATGATGGCACGCGTCTAACCAGTACCAGAACTGAAGACATAATGATGATGACCCAAATCAAATGAGTGAAAGTAAATGGCAACTCTTCAAACAGAGAGTAGCTTATATCCTATTAACACGTTCCTCCAACCTATGAGTGTCAGCTTACGTCACCCGACAGAACCGCCCGAATGGATTTCAGCCAAGTGGGTGGAGAGTAATTTTATTTATTCAAATAGACCCTATAGAGTATTTCAATAAACATATAACAGACCTTTTTGAAAACATTGCAAAATTCACCAATATAATATATGCATTTGTAGAACAATATAAAGTTCAAACCAACATCATATTCGGAAATAAAAATGTTGTTTGCCTTGTGCATAATCATAGATTGTTTGAGCAAGTTTCCAAGTGTTCGTATGTACTGAAAACGAGTACTGAGCATACAAGCATTTTTGCAAAATATGAGCCATGATAGATTCATTACAAGCTTGTTTACATCTTGTGATAACTGAAAGAGACCTGAAAATTGTACAGATGTTCAAAATCCAGCCTATTGTTAAATCTATCAGAACACGATGCCTATGTTGAAGCACCAAGAAAAACTATGTATTGATGAACAAATGGTTCCATTCACAGGAACTTCAACAAAACAATATGTGAGAAAAACTCTGCCCATGGGGTATAAAAAATTTTGTTCTGTATGGAAAAGTGAATTGACATGACTTTTTGTCTACCAGGGTAAAACTACAGGCATTGATGAAAATAATATGAAAAATTATTAACAAGGTGGAGCAATAGTATTAAATCTTTGCCAGACAATAAGCAAACCTTACCACAGATTGTATACTGTATACTATATAACGTGAATATTTATGCCGCTGGCAATATTAGAATAAACAGATTTTATATACCACCAGTAAAGTGTGATAGTGAGTTGAAAAAGGGGAGCAAGAGGTACTTGAACAAAGTTGTTAGCAATAATGATGTAGTCATAGTAGAATGGATTGACAGTAGTTCTGTTTGGCATTAAGTTTTATAGAAAAAGGGTCTGTAGATACAGCATGCAGATGGGACAAAACCGAATATAAATATATTGACGTAAAACGACCTGAAATAGCAAGAAGATACAAATCATGGTATGGGAGGTGTTGATTTATTGGATCAAATGATAAGCTTATATGGAATTTTTATAAGGTCAAAAAAATGGATCGTTTACAGATAATGCACTTTGTTGATTTTTCATTAACAAACCGCTGGTTTGAGTACAAGAGCGAATGCGCAAAGCATAACATAACTAACAGGGACACTTTAGATTTATACAAATTTAGAACAAGTGGCCGAAAGTTATGATTTCACTTGACAAAACTGTGCAAAACGAGGAAAGTCATCATCGACTCTGCCACCAAAAATTCCAAAATTATTTGCAGGATTAGAAAACTTCCTTTCAAGGAAATTCAAAAGAACCACATGCATCACAAATGGACGAAAATAAAGAAACCAGATACTAGTTGCTAGAACGTAAAGGTAGAACCCGTGTTTTGCATTGTGTAAAGTTCGTTTGTTTTGTAAAAGGAAGAAACTGTTTTGCAAAATTCCATAGAGATCAATTCTCTATTATATTGGGAACAAATGCAAATTGTAATGTACATACTGAAAAATGGGAAATAAAGACTAAATTTTGGTATATGGCATTATTATGTTTCAAACTACCTATTAACCCCAAAAATTGATTTTTTCACTAGAAAAAAAATCAGGTTTAAAAAGGTTAAACTTGACGGACTGAAAATTAACAGGGTAATTGTTAGTAATAACGAAGCTTAAAATTACACCGAGGCAAAATTTCGATCATTACATAAGTTTGTTAGATTTTCTGCCATTTATTGCTAAAGGAACCCACTTCCGCACCACTGTAGTTGGCTGGTGCATCCTTAAATTTGTGACAGATTCCTGCCCCTTTAGGGCACTTCCAAATTTAAAAACTTAATGCTTCAAACACCCGAGACAGATGTGAAACAATATGTAAATAAATTTTCTAATACATTCTCATACAAAAACAAAGATTTGTATGGGCGATTTCATGATCTTGTTAGGTCAGACTTACGGGCATAACTAGCTTCAAAAGCGACTGCTTTTGAAATTCTCAGACTATCGTCGTGCCAGTGGGAGCAAGATTTTTCAAGTAGCATGCTCCAGGATTCTTACCTAACAATGATAAGAATTTAACAGAAACTTTCCATCTTATATTGACAAAACATTATACTTCGTGACTTTCGATTTTTTTTCTAAGTTTAACGGTCATTTTTGGCGGGTGTTGCATTATTCTTTATTGAAACCATAACCTAAATTGTCATTAAATTGATAAGCAATAACATAAATATTTAAATTACATATATTTCTTACCAAGTATAATCTACAATGAATTTTAAGCAAATGAAGAATGTATCTTTACATGATTAATAGCGTTAAAAATTAAAGAACTTTACTGAATTGATCTTTATTTAGTAGTCAAGTACTAAATAGTAGAAAGTAAATAACAACTCTTCATAGCCGGTAGATTATTAAATGACAGACAAATAACGTATGTATTGAATAAAACAAAATGAATTAGTATTAGTTTTTGAAGTAATATTTTTATAAGATATAATTATACATTTGTTAAAATTGATATCATTTTATTTCGTTTGTCTATACTTGTAAAAGTGCAGTTTCATAAAATGCCCATTGAGTGCTTTTCTATGCCTGATTCGTCTATACAGCATGTTCCTTAGACTATTAACCTTAAATGCCTTTATCTCCTACTAAAAGTTGTAGAAAAAAAGTGAACTTAACTATAAAACAAATGCAGTGATAATTAAATAACTAACAGGAAGACCCAAGTCATTCCCAATATTTTAAAAAGTAATCATTTAATGTTAATACGTCGTTTAAATTAGTTCTCTGAAACATGTCTTTATTTTCTATGAGCTTTGCCCATCTGAAATATAACTTAAAAATAAAATAATAACTCAGGCTTTTATGCAAAACCCAAATGATCACTTCAAATCGAGCTAGTAATTGAAAGTTGGGAATGTATGTTCTTCGAAACTGCACCCTTCGGCTTTGATCATTGACGTGCTAACCAATTGCATGGATGCATTGTTGCATAATAATATTGATTATTATATATTTCCAATTGCAATCACTGTCGCAGGTGGCGTAATTAGTTGTCAATGATCACAGTTGAAAGTTACAAGTTTAAATCCTGTCCGGAACCTTAAATATGCATCCTTCAATTACTACTTCGATTTGAAACGATCAATTGAGCTTTGCATAAAAGTCTTATATATCTCAAAACCTATAACAAATAAACAAAGAGCAAACATTTATACCAAATACATTAAAATACAACTACACCTATAATAAAATGCAACTACACATAACAAATATTATTATTAATAACAAACTTATATAACTATGAAATGATATGATCTTGTGCTTGTGTTCTAATACGTTTGTGAGCTGCAGTTAAACCACCATGGTGTCGTTGTGTTGGTTGCATTGAAGGTGTTCGGCCAGTTTTACGTAACAAGAAATTCGGGCCTTCAAACCATAAATCCAAAGAATACAAAGATGCTAACTGTCTCAACTTTTCCTTTTCTGCACCATGCAGCCATAACTCTGATTTTGATGTGTCCTGTAAAAATCGAGCAACTCTTTCATTTGCACCTGTACTTATACTAAACCCGGGTCTTTCATCATGTAACCTTCGACAACCTGCACGGATTTCTCGAGGATCCGTATCAAGCAGTGAAGATTGGTCCATAGAGTTATCAACAGAAGGGGTCCAATCAGTTAATTCATCATCACCTTCATGTCCTTCTCCACCACTCCAGCTCAAGCTACTTTCGCTCGCCAAGTCACAATTATCATTTACACACTGGATTTCCATATTACTGCACTAAATTAAAAAGTATGCTAACAATAAGTCTTATAAAAGGAACCTGGAAACACCAAGTTAAAAAAGCATTTAAAGTATGACCTTTCTCTATCTATGCATTGAAAATTAATCTAAAAGGAAAGGAAATAGGTTAAAACAAATAAAAGTGCTTCAACAAAAGGATTCTGTTACCAGGCCCCAGTGACATTAACTTACAGTGCTAACATCCATATGTTGGCAATATTTTTCAATTTTGTTAACCACATTTTGGTTGAGTGGTTTAATTTTTGGGGTATTGAGTGAACGGCAGCTATCGGCAATATCTAATCTTTGAGGTCTTTTTCGTTTACCACATGGTAAAACGGGTGGTTCATCTACACTCATTCTTTTTAGTTTACGTTTTCGTCTTATAGGACGTGCTGGTGAATGCTCATTTAAAGAATCGCTTTCCAAACTGTGGCTTAATGGTACACCTGCAAAAATAGTAACTATAACTACATAAAATATTACATGCACTGAACATCTAATTTTTTATTTCATAAATTGTAGGTTTGTAAAATATAACTAACAAGAGGAAATGAAGAATATAAATACCACTGGGTAACCAACAACGTAGAAACTTCCTGATAGTGAGAAGATGGGGTTAGAAGACTGTCATAAAATTGATACCTCGTGTAACGCTAATGTATTAATTAAGCAAACATTTGTAAATAGAAAAGCATTTATTAATTTAAGTTAGTTAAAGGAGCTTTAGCGCCTAATACCCTTAAAATTTTATAGAAGGTCGAGTATGGCTATTTCATCATAATATTAAAATAGAACCTAGACAGTAAAATACCTAGTACATTCTTCTACAACCAGTAATTAAAACCGGGAATTCACAGCAGACATATTGAATTAAGTAAAAAACCAACGCACTTCCGTAAATTACCAAACTTAAGAAAGTGTATTTATAAAGCTTCTCGTGCATTGAACGATACCAAAATCATTGTAAATCATTCAAACAGACACAAACCCATAAAAATAGCATAAAATTTAAAACGTTCTGATGCACCCAATGACGCAGATGTCGATATTAAATAGAAACTGTGGGAATACACATATTTTCATGCACTGAAAAACCATTGATCTCAATTTTAAGACAGTTCAAATCGTACTAACCGTGTTTTAAGTATTTTAAATTTAATTTAATGTATTGCTAATTTCCACATTCTTTTGGCATGTACCCTGCTCACTAAATATTGTTTACTTTTATTTATGCAATCAAAGAGCCTGAAATCATAGAATTTATTAATAGTAGCAGGCTTGTTATTATATATATATATATATATATATATATATAACACACACACACACACACACACACACACACATACACACATACAGACACACACACACACACACACACACACACACAAACACAGATGCATGCATACTAACAGACATCAAACAACACATACACACTTATTATAATTAAATAAAAAAAAAAAAAAATTTTTTGACAAACTACTAGTGTCATATTAGATTATAATATTTATTTTTATCTTTACTACTGTTATTTTTTAAAAATAGTTACTGTTTATTTATGCTGTACTAGCCAATTTTAGATTAATCCTCACTTTAGTAAGTAATATCTACACGAATTTGTACCAGTTATTATGTCCCTACATTTTAGTGCCTGTGAACAAGAATTGAATAAATTCGAAAATTTAGGCAATAAAAAAGAGCATTATCTTATTTCTAGCTGACCTATAAACCACAAAGAACATTCAAACTATATATATATATATATATATATATATATATATATATATATACCCAAATACCCAAATAGAAAGAAAGAATCCGAAAAGAATTGAAATTTCCGAAGATTCATTGTTCCATCGTGTATAAATAAGCGTATAGCATGTACAAAGCCATTAAAATCATCCGCGTTATTACAAAACATATTCAGCTGTGTGAACAAATAATCATTATGATGTAAATACAAAAAGCCATTTAATTCACGTAGGAACAATAATCTGCCCCTTATTAATTAAAATACTAATTTTATTAGTGTACAAATCTTGACAAAGAAAGCAATTAAAGCTTTGGTTATTTATGTGATTATCCCATGTATTTAAAAGCCCCAATTTTAAATTTATAATACAGCTATGTATACAAATGAATTTCTTCTATACTTTGTAAAAACTGATATAAACTTTATGCCTTATGCACATTAATCGTTGAGAGATACCAAAGAATGAGTTTCAATCTTAAGATATAGATCTATTCATTTTCATTTATTATAAAAATACACCTTCCAAACATAAAATAGGTTTTATTTGCAGTAAAAACCAATCATTTGTTACAATCATGAACAATGCAAATCTTATTGCAATTTGACAAACAAACCCTTATTAAATATCTGTATAGATGTAATATTCAGACTCATTTTGGGGAATTTTAAATAAAAAATATTCAGAAGCTTCGGGAGAAATAGAGAAAAGTGCCATCTGTACTAAGAACTACTTAAATACCTAATTAATAAATAAACGTTTATTCAAAGAACTCGCATTATCGTTAAAAATGTTATAAAATCGATTTCATAGCTTTCACACTACCATAAGACAGGAGATGCAACCGTGCGTTGGACAAGGGCAAAACGGTGTGCTTTGCAATGCTCATCAATCATGTAACCTGACACTAATTGATCGTTAAATATCGACATTCTTGTGAAGTATTACATCATGCAGGTGACTATTATTCGAATTAAGTCTGGCAAAATCTAGAATCATGGCGTAGTTAGATAATTTTTATATATAAAACCGGAACTTGTTACGCTTTATTTTAAAACTAAAAATGAGGTTCATTAATTCAGAGTTAGGGACTTTTTTAGAATCCGGAAAAATCCCCATTAAATAGCGCAATTTTGTTGACGGTGTAAAACCCCCGGGATTATTAAGGTTCACATGGGTCTTGGTCTTGACGTCAGTTGCTTATCTTTGCAATCGTAAGTGCTGACGTAGGGTTCTATTGTGAGAAAAATTTCATCTTCCCACGAAAATGGGCGGAAGTATGCCACTTTTGGTTGGAGGAAAGAGACATTTAAGGCGAGGACCGTCGCTTAGTTCGACAGACTTATCGTACCGATTCCCGTAAAAACAGACCTATCGTAACGTTACCAGGCAGTGCTGACATGAGTGCGTTCCATTCCAACCTTTTTAATCCATCCTTATCGTCTCGACAGTGAAGCCCTACCAGCAGAAGCCGGCTCAACCGACACCCAACAGGACAATAGCAGAAAGGACCGCACCTGAGGTCATCAACACCCACAGATTTCGGGGTAAGTGTTTTTGAAAACTATTTCATTTACCCGGGGGTTTACTGGGAGGGTTGAGCGTGATAAACTTTATTAGAGGAATTCATTCATTCATTAATTTGCATCAGGCAATATGAGATTGATAATGCAGAAATTCATAAATTTGCAATTCATTTTGACATCGAACATGTTACTTTGAGAGAAGTAATTTATTAAGTACATGGCATGCATACAGTATTTAACATTTAAATCTAATAAATTTCTGCTTTCAATAACGTTCAATGGCATTTCGTTTATAAAAAGCAATAATAGTATCTATTAGGGCCATCCTTAAAAGTTTAGTTTGCCTAATTTACATTAAACTTAGTTTGTGTTGCATACCTATTAGTTGGTTTTGTTCTATTATAATAAGTCGTTTCTAATTAACTGCTGTTTCCATGTGTGGTGTGCGTGCATATGCAATTATAGTTGCTAGCGTTTTAGAGCTGCTTTAAAGTGGGAAAGCCATTTTTGATAAAGGGTCCCATTTAAAGAGACAGGATGTCTGAGATCCTGCCATTGGAAAATGCAAATAGCATTAATGTGCTGAGTGCAATTCTTTGGGCTCCAGGCTAAATATCAATGTTTAATCAGTTATTGAGTATTTGTTTTTATTGCATCCTTTGTAGCACACGTAGGAAAGTTATTAATTTAGGAGGTTGCACTTGATCGTGTTACAAGATGGCAGAGTACAAAAGTCCTGTTCACACTTCACAATTTTTATTAAAGAAGAATTTGCTGTTTGTCATTCCACACAAAGAGAATATTGAAATGTAATTTGCAAGGATGCATATGGTTATGGATTTATTGCGGTAATAAAATTTCAACCAGATAATATTTTCTGAGTTTAAAATAATTCTTATGGCCTACTTTTGTAAAATGACACTTGCAGTAAGTACGATTTAATATTTGTTTCTGGAAGACTACTTGTACCGGATTTCTGGGCGCTGAATTGCTATTGAAACAGGTGAATTATCACACAACATGTACTAAAAACGTTGGCTATGGTGGAGTAAATTAAGGAATGTAATTCGTTTAAGTCAAAATTAATCAATTTAAGTAATTTTTCGTCGACCGTTTATTAATGTCAATATTAACGAATGATTTTGTTTTAAAAAGGATGCATTAATGGACGTCATTAATGCACTTTTTTTCATTAAGTAACTCTTTTTGTGACTTTGACATTTTGATGTTTTAATAGAGGTATAACATCAACCAGACATACGAATACTCACCCTTGTTGTTAAATTCGCATGTCATATATTTCAGTGGTGACTAGATTTCCTTTAGCAAAAGTGAAGTTTATGTGAAAGCGAAAATGTATGAAGTTGACATTATTGTATTCTGACGGTCTTTGTGGAAAAGAAAAGTTTATTGTACTTGCGGTCGACGAAAAAATGATGTAATGAACTCATTTGTTAATAGGCGATTAATAATTTCAACTATTAAATCACTTACTCGCTTCGCTCGTTCGTGCTTTAAACAGTTCGATTATTAATCGCCTTCATTAACCAACTTTTAGAATTTATAAGTGAAATTACCCTTTTTTTATGCACTTCAAAAAAATTTAAATCTAAATCCATCATGTAGTCACCTGGTTACTATGTGATTTGTAGATAAATTGGACTTTATAGCTAGGCGTTGCAAAGTGTGTTACTGTTCGTACTTATTGGCTTAAAATATCATATCAAAGTGTATAGCTTACTTGATATATCTGTACCTTTAGAAAATAAAAATATTGCAAACAGATTGTCAATTGTCATACAAGACCTACTATGAAATATTAATAAACTTTGTGTTTAAATTAGAAAGATCGAAATTTTGTGTACATCTTAAACTAATTTTTTTTTTTTGAGACTAGATGGAAATGAAACTATATTTTACACATATATAAAAGCACATACTTCTTGTACTTTTGTATATAAATTATACAAAAAACAAAAATTTTGTGAATATAAATTATTGAATTATGAAATTTTATTGAATTACATAAGAAAATATTGGTATAATGTCAAATGAAAGTCTCCAGAGAATGCAGTTCAATAGTATATAAAAAAGTGGTTCACTTTCGATCTTTTTTTTTAATTAAACTTTATTGAAGTTCCAAAAGAGGATGTATTACGAGACAGGAGAAAACACTTCATATTAACATCTAAAACCTTTTGATACATTTTTACCTCTGTTTATTTTCTATGACATCGTAAGGCACAAATAGTGTCCCGTATTTCGTTTAATAATCAACTTTTATTACAGCTCTTGTTAGTGGTTTTGGCTGCTGTTCAGTTTCATTATCTTCCTTTAAGGTGTATTTGTATTTATTGTTACAGTTAGATGTCCCCCTCTCCACCTACAGCATATTTGCATTTGCCTCTTACAGTTTTTGTAGCATTCTTACAAGTCTAATTAAAAAATCACTCCCCATAATGTTCGCTGCAAAGTCTGTAACTCGAGCTAGCTGGCAATACTGGTGCAGTTAACATTAACAGGTGGGATCATTCTATGTCCCAAATATCACCATCAATTATAGTTTACGCAACACTAGCACCCCCAACGTTGGGCCTCTCTTCACTTACGTTACATTGTCGCCAACATGAGGCTTCTCCCCATAAACGTATTTAATGCCAATTTATGTGTGCCATTTTGCAAAGTAGATACAAATCTAAACGTTTGACATTCACTTATACAATTGTGGGTTGCATGCATGTACCAGTTTTGTTTTGGATGTGCCCTGCACTGCCTTAGTAGTAAATTTCATCTTTAAATTCTTAAAATTAAAATCAGACTGCCTGCAGAAATTGAGGCCTGTAAAAGAAAGCGCAGTGCACTTAAACTAAAAGCAACTAACTTTCAAACATTTATTTCAAATTTGAAAGCAAATGAATCTATCTCTAATGTTCATTTAATAGAATTACGCAAACAATTAGATGATTTTACGTGTTTACCTAATTCAATTAATGAAGTTTAAGCTATTATATAAAGTTTAGCTCCAAATCTTGACGAGTTAGAACAGCGTAATGAGTTCGAGTACAAATATTATGCACTAGTTACAGATGCTGAATATTATTGTCTGTTAATGATAATAGATCAACTGTTGGTGGATCATTTCACTCAGATTCACACCACTCTCTGAGGTATTCTTCACCATCTCTTTTAGTACATCTTCCTACCCTGCACTTGTCTCGTTTTGATGTAGTTCTGTAAAACTGGATAGAGTTTCGCGACACGTTTGAAAGTCTAATTAATAAAAACCCTCCCTCTCTGACATTCAGAAATTCTATTGCTTAAAAACGGCTCTCCCATAAAGCTGCTGATGTTTTGAACGCTCAGTCATTCAGCGCCGACAATTATGAAACTGGGTGCTCCATGATTTTGTAGGAGATACAATGATACGTGTGGCTTAATTAAAAATGACGTTAATGGTCTTTTTGCTCTTGAAATTGCTCACAAGGAATCTGCTGCTCGAATAAGAAAAATTATAGATATCACGCTGAAACATGTCAAATTTCTAGGTTTACTCGTGCCTAAAAACAAGATGGGTGATGTCATCATTACTCAAAATTTAGTCTATTAATGATGAAATCCTTGCTCTTTCTGAATTTACCAAATTTTTAGAACAAAAGGCAACTGTGCTTGAGGCTGTGGAAAGTCAGAATAAATATCATAAAGACACTACTTTTGTTCGTTAAAATAAAACTTTTACCAAACCTAAAAATATTATGAGTTCTAAAGCTTTCGTTACTAATAGTGCATCTTGTAATTTTGGAAGTGTTCACTCAATTTACTATGCGACAAGTGCAAAGTTCTAAGGGTGCACGATCGCATTGCACATACAAAGTCCCTTAAACTCTGTTTAAATTGTTTAACTCGTGGTCACATAGGAAACCAATGCAAGTCACAACACTCATGTCCGATTTGCAAAGCCCATCATAACACTTTGCTCTATATTGATACGACTAAAACTTCAGATTTGATCACTCCAGTTTCTCATAGTAATCCTATGCAATTTTGCAACTTCACAGAATGAAAATCATGTATCTCTATCATCTTTTATTGTAAACAGTACTAATGTTCTGTTCCAACCGCTCTTGTTATCATCTTAGATAATCAAAATAGGCCTCTTGACACTGGAAGTCAAAGCAATATTATTCTAGATGATTTACGTAATAAATTATAATTCAAACGTGATCATAAACAAACGTCACATGTCTGGCAAACTCAAACTCTAGTATAGGCTTCTAAATGTAGTGTAATTTTAGAACCGAGGCATAGCTCACAGTATATTGCAATTTCTCCTCAACACTTGGGTGTGTGTGTTCAAGATAAACTTCCAAAGTTCTGGGTAATTTAAAGTCTCCTATTAAATAACTAGTCGTTTTATTTGAATAGAGCTAACAGAAATAATTTAGATATGGGGCAAATTTGAAACTTTCATCATAAGCATCTTTTATTCAGGCAGTTTACAGCAATAAAATTTAAAGCCCAACATCGGGCATCTTCAGTCCAGAGCAATAAAATTTGGCGACCCAACCTGGTGCTCAATTAAAGAATTTTTCAATGAAGTATATTTGATTGGTTTTCAGAATGACTGATAGAATTGAGAGAAATTCGTGAAGTATTGAGAGCTGAAGGTGTGGAGATAAGATCTCAGGAGAGTGTCTATTTGGAAGATGCAAAAAGAGAGGAGCAGGAGAAAAAGACAGCAGAGGGTGGAAATTTAGGGGATACCCGGCAATCTAGAATGATGTTCATTTTGTTGAGTTTAAATAAAAGTATGAGGAACCAAAAGCAAATGAGTGAAAGGCATAAAAAAGCACAAAGAAAATGTGGGAGCATATCAAGAAAATGAATAAAAAAAATAAAAAAGTATCAAAGAAAAAAGTAAAACAAAAAACAAAAAGAGTATCAAGAAAATGAGTGAAAACATGAAAAGAAATGCAAGAAACGGGTGAAAAAATTTGATAGAACTACTCAAGAGTTGCAGAGTTTTGTGAGAATCTAGCAAGATTGGGGTAAAATTTAAAATCAGAAAGCGAAAAAAATGAAATAAAATTAATTTTACCTATAAAAACGACTAATAAGACCATAAAGAAAATGAAGTTTGAAATTAGAGGTAAAATTGTACAGATTTTGGAGGATGTAGATGATGTTAAAGAAGAAATTGTCCAAATAAAGTCTAATCAATACACGTGTGACAAAGAAAGGAATGGAAAAAAATAAGAATTTAGATCAGAAAGTAAGCAAAATTGAATAAAGCTGCCAAGCAGGGTTTAAAATATTTAACAATGACTTGGGAAATCTTAAAACAGATTTTGGAAACAAGGTAGAAAACACAGAGGATAGACTGAAAAATATGAGTGTTGGGAACCCATTAGGTAGAGTCAGAGTAGTGTTCCATTAGAACAATATTTCAAATTTTATGGAAATAATAAATTAAATTCCAATATATTTTTAAATAATGTTAAAACTTTAGTGCAGGGAAGATTTAATGAAATTAAATATATTCACAGCAATGATAAAAGGGTGTACCAAGACAGGGTGTAGTTTAATAGAAAGTAAATTGAAAATGTTTAAAGATTTTGGATTAAAATTTTTAAAACGTTTCTGGAGAGGATAATCAACAATTTAGAGTAAGGGATCACTTAATTTTGGTAAAATATAATACAGTCACAGGCATGACAAGGGAACTACATGCTACCAAGAAATTCAGTGTGGCAAAACAAGCAGATCGCCCATTGGAAGATAAACAGATTATTAAATATTTAGCAGAACATTTTGAGACGTAAGTTAGACAATGCATAGCACCTTTTACTCATTATAATCATTACGTCTTCAGTATTGGAACTGGTCAAATGCGTACCTCCGTTGTTTTCTATTCCGAGTTAATCTACACATTCCCCTGAAATTTAACAGTCTACATCTTTCGCTATCTGTGTGCAAGTCTAATCTAAGTCAACCTCTACCTCTCTTATTTCCTTTCTATGCTTTTAATATATTCCGCACTATTCTCTAATGCCTTAGAGTGTGTCCTATCATTCTATCTTTTCTGTTAATCTTTCTTACATCATTTACTTGCTGCACAAATATTTCTTTTCAAATTTTCACATGATTAGAATTACATGGACGTAGTACCAGATACATTTACACAGGATAACGTTCTCATATGTGACTTACATACGTGGACAACACATTTCCTATGGAAATCCTCCAAAGGTCACCACATAAAGTTGTTGATGTTATCTGGGAGCATTGATGAACTTAATACGAAAAGACGCCTGCAAAATCCTATGAGTTTAATCCAAAATTCCTCTTTTTGATGGCAAATTCGATTGCTGCAACAAATATACGACCACAACAAATAATGGCCCTGTTGCAAATCTGTAACGAATGAAGCATTATTGCGCTGGAAGAATGCATACAGTTCTATGTCACATTATGTTCATTTCGATACAATAGGTATTTAACAAATGCACAAAAATAAATGTAACGCAACAAAGAAAAGATTGCTTCTGTCGAAAAATGACACACATTAAGAATATCTATATGCAATAGATAGCCAGAAGGAATTATGCTATGTTTATTACAACAGATCTGACATATGGCAATAAAAATGAAACACATATAGCATCTTTCTAGTCGTCGAGCAATGTACACGTACTTATATGGTGTTGTATATTTATAGTATAACGAACACTATTAGTGAGTGCTGACACGGAACGGTAAACTTTGCTTAAGCAGTTAGTATATGCACGGATTGAACGAATTAAAGCATAGCCTACTTATAGTACAACTATGCACTTTGTCAGTTCAGTGCAAACATTGATTTTTTTATTTACCCCTTAAAATATAAATAATCTGCAAATTTTTAATTGGATTATAAAAAATATATTATTTTCAACATATTCAGCTAATTTAATTTCTTTTTTACTTTCTTGGTCCCCCCCGTAGAAATGCATATTAAAATGTTGTCAAAAAATGCTAATGATTCTGGTATAGACCTCTATATTGACGTTAGTGAAGCTAGCGGCCACTATCTACCGGCCGCTAACTATGGAGACACCTACCAATCTCCATCATTACAAAATCAGGCATACTGTGAACTGAATAAGCATTCCTATTGTTCAATTATGTTTCTTTTATTGATCCAATTATCTTTACACATTTTAAATCTAAGGGTGATTGTGAAACTAAATAATTTTGAGATTCCTGATTATTCTTACGTGTATATTTTAAGCAGTTTCACTTTTAAATTGAAATACATGCAATTTTCTTAACTTGTGTAAAACCTGCACTCTTAAAACTTGTTAGACAGCTAGTATAGGTATACTTAAACAACACATACCTTTTACAGAAAGGTGTTCGCCCCGGTTCACAAATTTTTCCGAATTTTCATAGAGACATCTTAAGAAAATAAAAAAATTCATTTCTTACCTTCTGTAAGACCTGCACTCCTGAAACTTTGTAGGTAGCTAGTATAGGTGCACTTAAACAACCCATATCTTTACGGAAACGTGTTCGCCCCGGTTCACTAACTTTTTGGAATTTGCCCAATGACACCATAAGAAAAATAAAAATTTGTGTCTTAGCTTCTGTAAGACCTGCGCTCTTAAAACTTGGTAGGCAGCTAGTGTAGGTGTACTAAAACAACACATACCTTTTACAGAAACATGTTCTCCCCAGTTCACAATTTTTTTGGAATTTGCATAATGACACCATAAGAAAATTATAGAATTCTTTTCTTAGCTTCTGCAAGACCTACGCTTTTGAAACTTGGTAGGCAGCTAGGGTAGGTGCACTAAAACAACACATACCTTTTACAGAAACTTGTTCACCCCGGTTCACAAATTTTTTGGAATTTGTGTAAGGACAACTTAAGCAAATTAAAAAAAATTTTTTTTAGCTTCTGTTATACCTGTGCTCTTGAAACCTAGTAGGCAGCTAGTGTAGGTGGAACAAAACAAGCCATGTCCTTTACAGAAACGTGTTCGTACCGGTTCACCAACTTTTTTGAAATTTGTATAATGACACCATAATAAAATGAAAAAAAAATTTCTTAGCTTCTGTAAGACCTGCGCTCTTGAAACATGGTAGTCAGTTAGGGAAGTGTACTAAAATAACACACACCTTTTACAAAAACTTGTTCGCCCCGGTTCACAAATTTTTTGGAATTTGCGCAAGGACAACTTAAGCAAATTAAAAAAAAATTTTCTTAGCTTCTATATATAGCTGCGCTCCCGAAACTTGTTAGGCAGCTAGTCTAGGTGTACTAAAACAACACATACCTTTTACAGAAACGTGTTCGCCCCGGTTCACAAATTTTTCCGAATTTACGTAGGGACATCTTAAGGAAATTAAAAAATTAATTACTTGCCTTCTGTAAGACCTGCGCTCTTGAAACTTGCTAGGCAGCTATGGTAGGTGTACTAAAATAATAGATAACTTTTACAAAAACTTGTTCGCCCCAGTTCACATATTTTTTGGAATTTGCGTAAGGACAACTTAATCAAATTAATAAATTTTTTTCTTAGCTTCTGTAATACCTGAGCTCTTCAAACTTGGTAGGCAGCTAGTATAGGTGTACTAAAACAACCCATATCTTTTACAGAAAGGTGTTCGCCCCAGTTCGCTAACTTTTTTTAGAATTTGCGTAATGACATCATAAGAAAATTAAAAAAATTTTTTTTTAGCTTCTGTAAGACTTGCGCTCTTGAAACTTGGTAGGCAGCTAGT
The DNA here is from genome assembly GCA_036346225.1 of Platerodrilus igneus. Taxonomy (NCBI): domain Eukaryota; kingdom Metazoa; phylum Arthropoda; class Insecta; order Coleoptera; family Lycidae; genus Platerodrilus; species Platerodrilus igneus. The sequence continues at coordinate 15,565,810 of JARFIW010001599.1, forward strand.
GTAGGTGTACTAAAACAATACATACCTTTTCAGGAACGTGTACGCACCAGTTGACTAACTTTTTGGAATTTGCGTAATGACACCATACGAAAATTAATAAAATTTTTTAATTTGCTTAAGTTGTCCTTACGCAAATACCAAATAATTTGTCAACCGGGATGAACAAGTCTCTGTAAAAAGTATGCGTTGTTTTAGTATATCTACCCTAGCCGATTACCAACTTTCACGAGCGCAGGTGTTACAGATGCTAAGAAATGAATTTTTTAATTTTCTTAAGATATCCCTACATAAATTCGGAACAATTAGTGAACCGGGGTGAACACGTTTCTGTAAAACGTACGTGTTGTTTTAGTACACCTATACTAGCTTCCTATCAAGTTTCAAGAGCGCAGATATTACAGAAACTAAGAAAAAACTTAATTTTCTTATGGTGTCAATACGCAAATTCCAAAAAAGTTAGTGAACTGGGGCGAATACCATTCTGTAAAAGATATGGGTTGTTTTGGAACACCTATATTAGCTGCCTACCAAGTTTCAAGAGCGCAGGTATTACAGAAGCTAAGAAATGCATTTTTTAATTTTCTTATGATATCCCTACGTAAATTCGGAAAAATTTGTGAAGCGGGACGAACATCTTTCTGTAAAAGATATGGATTGTTTTAGTACACCTATACTAGCTGGTATTACAGAAGCTAGAAATTTTTTTTTAATTTGCTTAAGTTGTCCTTACGCAAATTCCAAAAAATTTGTGAACCGAGACGAACAAGTTTTTGTAAAAGGTATGTTATTTTAGTACACGTACGCTAGCTGACTACCAGATTGCAAGAGGGCAGGCCTTACAGAAGCTAAGAAAAAAATTTTTTTAATTTCTTATAGTTTCATTACACAAATTTCAAAAAAGTTCGTGAACCGCGGTGCAAACACGTTTTTGTAAAAGTAGATGGGTTGTTTTGTTCCACCTACACTAGCTGCCTATCAAGTTTCAAGAGCCAAGAAAAATGTTTTGTAATTTGCTTAAGTTGTCCGTACACAAATTCCAAAAAATTTGTGAACGGAGGTGAATACGTTTCTGTAAAAAGTATGTGTTGTTTTGTTACACCTACCCTAGCTGACTATCGTCTTTCCAAAGCGCAGGTCTTACAGAAGCTAAAATTTTTTTTTTTTTTAATTTTCTTAAGTAAATTCCTAAGTAAATTCGGCAAAATGTGTGAACCGGGACGAACACGTTGCTGTAACGGGTATGTCATGTTTTAGTAAACCTACCCTAGCTGCCTACCAAGTTGACACGGCCGACTGCTTGAAAAATGGCAGGTGAGCATTTTTCACAAAAATTACGCCCTCGTTCGGATGAGAGGTTAAATGGAGGTCCCGTGTGTGAGTGTTGTCACGCACGTTAAAGATCCCTACCTTGCCTGGAACGGCAAGGGTTCGGCAAAATTCTAAATTTCCAAGCAACAAAAAACTCGCCTCCTGGCCAATGTAGTACCTACAGGTGGAGCATTGGAAATGTAAATGAACTGCCTACCAAGTTTCAAGAGCATAGGTCTTGCAAAAACTAAGAAAAAAATTTTATAATTTCCTTACGGTGTCATTACGCAAATTCCAAAAAAGAAGCTAAAAAATGAATTTTTTTAATGTTCTTAAGATGGCGCTACGTAAATTCGGAACAATTTGTGAACCGGGGCGAACACGTTTCTGTAAAAGGTATGTGTTGTTTTAGTACACCTAGACTAGCTGCCTAACAAGTTTCGGGAGCGCAGCTATATATAGAAGCTAAGAAAAAATTTTTTTAATTTGCTTAAGTTGTCCTTGCGCAAATTCCAAAAAATTTGTGAACCGGGACAAACAAGGTTTTGTAAATGGTATGTGTTATTTTAGTACACCTACCCTAGCTGACGTTGACTACCAGGTTTCAAGAGCGCAGGTCTTACACAAGCTAAGAAATGAATTTTTAAATTTTCTTAAGATCTCCCTATGAAAATTTGAAAAAATTTGTGAACCGGGGCAAGCACGTTTCTGTAAAAACCATGTGTTGTTTTAGTACACCTACACTAGCTGTCTAACCGGTTTTACGAGCGCAGGTTTTACACAAGTTAAGAAAATTACATGTATTTCAATTTAAAAGAAAAACTGCTTAAAATATACACGTAAGAATAATATAGGAATCTCAAAGTTGTTTAGTTTCACAATCACCCTTAGATTTAAAATGCGTAAAGATAATTGGGTCAATAAAAGAAACATATTTGAACAAGGAATGCTTGTTCAGTTCAGTAGGCCTGGTTTTGTAGTGATGGAGATTGGTAGGTGTATCCATATTTAGCGGCCGGTAGATAGTGGCCGCTAGTTTCACTAACGTCTATATTGCACTCATGGAGTATAGAAACATTCCTTTTAATCTAAAACTAAAAAATCTCCTAGCATGTTGATATTTGTTTGTAATATAAATTAATTTCTGTCTATCTTTGAATCGTTTAAAATACTATCAATTGAAACTAGTGTTAAGAAAGAAATAAGTAAAATACAAAATAACAATAAAATGTACTAAGATTATAAAAACAATAATTAGCCTAAGGACTTTAAAAAAAAGAGTTATATTAAAGATTTTACAGACTAATAGAGAATATAAGCCTATTGTGTTGAGGTCTGGTAGAATCGTAAAACAAATACAATATTTAAAAAGCTACATTTAAAAATAAAACTAAAATAGAAACTTAAGCTTGTTTTTTTGGATTAAAAGATGGGTATCACGGGTGAACATACCTTTAGTATAGACATAGAGGTCTGGGTTAATGGATGTACTAGAGACATGTTCTTCATTTAAATTTTGACAGCTGCCAAGTCTATGAATAGTCAGAATGAACTAATTTTATTTTCATAATTGTTTTTATCTTTAAATATATATTTTTCCTTTTTTATTTTCGTTGGTAAACATATGAAGATTGTGCATAAGTGTTTGTGTTACGTTCCTCAAGATACAATTAATCTGACATCATCAAAAAAGTTAATTTTATGGAATATATTCGGAACCGTCGCCGTTCGTTTAATCCCGGAATCCGATGTCGTGCTACAGATGTTGCAGAGGATAATATGATTGCCACAAATAAACTGCACTACGAAGAGATTCCCTTAAACCTTGAAACATATAATCAACAAGATGTCATCAATCAATTTGACACTTTTACCTGCCCAATATGTTTAAAATCAGATGACATTTCTAATTGGATCGGATGTGACGGCTTATGTGGTAAATGGTTTCATGGCACATGTGTAAATCTATCAAATACACAAATTGTAACTTTAGGATGTACAAACGAAGAATGGTTATGTCCAAATTGCTCACTATCTTCTACTCGTACAAAACTATCTTGCCCTCACTGCCCTCCAGACTCCAATAAGAAATTTCACGGACAATTAGGATTAAAATCCATATAAAGAAAATGCATCCTCAGTCAATTCCCAAGACTTCGGATCACTCTTATCATCCCTTAAGATAAACAACAAAATCGTCAAACGTATCCCAAGAGGAGCTCGTTCTAGTGTCGCTACAAAACTCTCAGCCGTTATTCAAAATACTATATCTCAAAATTCAACTGAATCATGGCAAAATCTTTTCTTGTTTGCGTATAACGTACTCCACATTCCATCCTCAGGAAAGAAAGGCAAATTGAAATCTTTGACTGCTGCAATTAAACAAAACACGACATCTGTAAATCCTGTAACAATTGAGAAGAAGAAACAAAAAAATACGTCCCTAGTTAGATTTATCGAATGCAAAGTCTCCGATGGTGATTTAAAAGGCGCGATTAAAATTCTCTCCAGTGAAGACCAATTAGCAGATAACAATGACGCAACTTTTGAAAATTTGAAAATAAACACCCAACTCCCCAAACATTGCTATTCCTCCTGTCTCCGAAGAAGAACGGACTTTATATTTAACCGTTAAAAAAGAACAAGTTCAACAGGCAATTTTTTCCTTTCCAAATGGAAGTGCAGCTGGATTAGACGGTCTTAGACCTCAACATTTGAAAGATTTGATAACACAAAATAACGGAATAGCGGGACAAACACTTCTCAAACATTTAACTACCTTATGCAATTTCATGTTTGAAGGCAATGTAAACGAAAACTTCATTCCCTACATTTATGGAGCATCCCTTACTGCATTAACAAAAAGATGGAGGTATAAGGCCAATTGCGGTTGGATCAACTTTACGTCGTCTTGCTTCTAAATTGGGTTGCCGAGCCTGTAGTAATGATCTCGTTGCTGAGTTCGAACCACATCAAATGGGCTTCGCATAAAAGGAGGATGTGAAGGTACCGTTCACGCAGCGAGATCATTTATCGAAAAGGGTTCCGGAGAAATATTTGTCAAAGTGGATGTCAAAATGCCTTTAACTCCGTCAACCGCGCCAACATGCTGGATCAAACAAAACGAATCATTCCAAAACTTTATCCTTATCTCCATCAATGCTACTCTGAACCTTCAAATTTATTCTACAACAACAAAATTATTAAATCGTCCCATGGCTGCCAACAAGGTGATCCTTGCGCTCCAGCAATTTTCAGCTTGACTATTAATCCAGTTGTTCGGAGCTTATCTTCTTGTTTTAATGTATGGTTCCTGGATGATGGAAGTTTAGGTGGTAATGGCGAGGCGTAATACAAGATCTTTACAAAATCAAAACTGATTTTCAAAAAATTGGTCTCCAATTAAACACTGAAAAATGTGAAATCTTTTTCTTCCCATCAATCTCTCCAGAGAGAAAAGAAGAACTTTATTCTCAATTAACAACAGTACTTGATGGCTTTAAATGCCTTTCTTCTCATGATTTTAAATTGTTAGGATCACCATTAACCGAAGACAACATCCCACAAATCTTCAATGAAAAAGAATCTCAACTAACTTTGTTTCTCCAACGCCTCGAAAGTCTAAACCCACATGTCGCCTTCTACCTACTCCGACACTGTTTATGGATACCCAAATTTATTTATTTACTGCGAAGTTCTCCAATTTATAAATACATCAACCATCTAAGAACTCTGATTTCAAAATTAAGCTATTCTTGGAAAATCTTTTCAATATAACATTTACCGAGGAAAGTTGGTCACAATGTTGTTTACCCGTAAAATATGGAGGAATTGGAATTCGAAAGATAGAAGATATTTCACTTATTAGTTATATCACATCCACCTATTGTACAAAAACCCTCATGGAATTAATCTTATCCCAGTCTGTCACAGACTCTGAGATTTTGTACCTAGACGATGCTGTATCAAGTGGAAGTTAGTCTCTAACATTGAGATTCCGAATCCCCAAAATTCAAGCCAACTGGGATGTCCCTATTATTAAGCTAACTCTTGATAAACTGTTAAATAGTTCAGAAAATGCAAAACCACGTATCCTGGCTGTTTGCCAACCAGAGTCTGGAGCTTGGTTACATGCCTACCCTTCCCCACAATTAGGCACTTTATTGGATAAACAATCACTACGTATATCAATATCACTCAGAATTGGTGCAGATGTCTGTCACCCCCATATATGTGTTTGTGGTGAGAAAGTAGATGCTTCAGGAGTTCACGGTTTATCATGTAAAATGAGTGCTGGTCGTTTTAGCAGACATGCTGCAATTAACGACATTCTTAGGAGATCATTAGCTTCATCAGGATTTCCATCAACTCTCGAACCGAATGGTCTATTTCGTGAAGATGGTAAAAGACCTGATGGAATGACCCTCATTCCTTGGAACAAAAGAAAAGCTCTAGTCTGGGATGCTACTTGTGTAGACACTTTAGCTCCCTCTCACTTACATTTATCTTCTTTTGGTTCAGACGCAACTAAACTAGTCAAAAAATTGGAAGATTACTCAACATTACTTCCGGTGATCCTCGTGCCAATAGTTATTTAAAACAAAGAATTAGTCTAGCTATACAACGTGGAAACGTTGCCAGCATATTAGGAACTCTTCCTTCAACCTTTTCCATGGAGGAAATATTTTATTTGAAATAACAAAATTTTATAGTCTTTCAGTAATGAATTTCTGTAAAGTATACATTAATCTGTATATTATAACCATTAAAATTTATTTTTATTATTATACTTGAGAAGATTTATTATTATTATATGTAACAAACATCACACAAGCTACCTACCACTGATATAAAATAAGTTAGCACTTTGTTGGAATCCCTCTTGTCGCCAACAATGACGACAATTAGATCCAATAACTACTTACATGTAATAAACAAAATACCATAACAATTTGAATATTTTATCCTCTTAATGTTAACTTTTACTTACCCAGTCTATTATAACGCCCCTTTAAAAAATTATGAATCTGATGCTTCATACGCAATGACTGGGATCTACTGTTTATAAGCCCACGAGATAATGATAGTCGAGCTGACATATCATCAGAGTCTGATTGATGGTTTATCCTGTTTCGATAATGTATTCGTATTTCTGAATTTGTACTCGAACTATCGTCTGATGGATTATCAGCAGATTTATTGAATGTAATATCTGAAATACAATAAGTATTACAAATTACAATATGTTTACTATATTCGAAGGTTTTCACTTACGCAAGTTTCCATCCGATCGCGTTCGACGACGCATTCCCCATTTTCTACCTGCACCTATTTCAAAAGGTGCATAACTTTCGGATTCCTCTAAAGCAATTGATAAATCCTTAACTAGATGATCCATTATTAAGAAAATCACTGAATTTATTGTATTGTAATATTAGTCAATATATTCGAGATATCTTCTAAAAATTAATATTCCTATTCGTTTCATACACTACATATTTATCAACAACCCTATAGTTCATTTACTTAATTCTTTCCCTTTAAATAAAAATATTAATGAAAGTATATTTAACAGGAAGTGTCAATTAATTCATAATACACAGGCTGTGATTGCTGTACGAACAGTGGAGCTTTTATAATAATGCCCCATAATATGACTATAATAGAATACCGGAGGAGATTTAGTAGAAAATAAATAATCGGGACTGCAAAATACAGGCAGTCTCGTGATTAATAGTATTTGTATAATAAAATGTATGCATTTCCCAATTCAATTAACCAGTTAAAATACTATATCAATTTACATGGAATAAATAGTTATTTAGTTAAAGCTTATTCATTCCAAAATTAATTACCATAACTTTTATATCTTTTCGGTGACGGTGCACACCCGAGCTAAAAAATTTTTAATATAGCATATGACCATGCTTTTAATCATCACTAACAAGAGCTGCGGGTTTTGACCGTATTTTTAAAAAAAGTTTACAAAAATTTTAACCGAAAGCGCCGATTGATATAAATGGAATGGTCATGTTTCCTCACGTAGAATATTTTAGTAATTAACGTAAATAAGTTAATGTTGATAAACACTTTGTAATTTTCAGATTGTAAGTAATTTTGATTGTGCTTCAAAATTTATATCGATAGATAGGTATTGAATTTCCAGAAGTTGAAATAATATACTAAAAAACGCTTAAAAAACATTATATGTTAACCATGAAATTGGTTGTGGTAGGCCATAGATAAATATGTTCTCCATGTGGTAGGCCATGCAAAAAAATTTTTCTTAACCATCCTCCCGAGTCTTTACATTCAAACAAGTCCGTGATAGGCTTTTTGAGGTTAGGTTACTGTTAGAAATAGATATTATTAAAAATCACAAATCACTTAACACGCATATCAGAACAGTCTTGTTTTTTTGTTGCTAAACCTATTGCAGACTGTTCTGATATGCGTGTGATTTATGTTTTGTGTTTTTTAATAATAATATCTATTTCTAATAGTAACCAAACCGAGGACTCGTTCGAACCTAAAGATTCGGGATGGTTAAGACAAAAATTACTGCGTAAGCCACAACATCTATAACCATAGCTAACCGTTCCTTAGTCATTAATTTTTGTTTTTCTTCGTTGTTAAAACTATTAGTTTATCTATAACTATTGCAAACTATTCTGATGGATGTGTTAAGTGATTCGTGCTTTCTAATAATAATATCCGTTTCTAACAGTAATCCAACCTAAAATACCCTATCGTGTATGGTTTGTTTACGAGGTTGTGGAAATGTATTTTTATTTCATCACGTATGTACTCGATTGAAACCTGTGTTTAGCAATTACATTACTTGCAGTTGTATTGTTCGCTTTTCTAGATGTGCTACCTACAAAAAATGATTCGTAATAGCATCCTAAACCATAATCTTAATTGCTAGCACATTTCCATTTACATTTATTTATTAAACGTTCTGCTGATATTACGATTATTTGGTTTCCAATACACTTTCCAATTTATGATACAGATCAAAGAGAGTGTTACTGCTCCTGTTAATATCTGCTTCGACATAAATCAAATTATTAGTGTATGGCAGTGTGTTTAATGATAAATATGTACAATTCATGTATGTATGTTGTATAAACCAGCATTTACTATAAACAAGAAATATGTATTTTAAATGTAGTTTTTTGTATACACAATGTACCTATTTGTTTCTGGTAAAGGTTGTAGTGTAACCGATCTGAAGGCTGACCCAAACGCCCTCAATAAACGGCACACCGGGCTCCATGATCTAACATCCAGTGGCAGTGGCTCGACGACACCTACGTTGTGTTGTTATAATGTAACCCAAATTCACACTGGGAAGATGGTATTAAAGCGGGAAGGTTTGAAATAAAACTACAGAATTTACCCAACTTGACTTTTAATCAAAATAATAACCACTAAATAGGTCATTGGCATGAAAGTATAGAAAAATGACATTTAAAGCAAACAGTGCCATACTCAACTTGGGCGATTGGGGAAACAGCATGGCAGAGAAAACGCCAAACTGCCCTCACACTTCCAACTGCATTTGGCACATCTCGACAAGGACGGGTAACGTACAAGTACCCAGATCGCTAACACTGAAATTGACGGGATGTCAACTGTTACCCAGACATACCACACATGACAACTGAAGAAACGTTAGTGTAAACCAGCTAGTCTTTTCTGATAGGTACTGATGTCGGCTAGGCCAATAGTACCCAGCTAAAGTTGAAAAGGGGGAACACTAGCAAGATGACCTGCACCTTGATTACCAATGTTCCTTCCCGAACGGACAAAAAATGTTAGTAATATTCAACAAGGCTCGAACACGCGCCCACATACATACATTAACAGTTTCCAGCCCGTGTTACAAATTATTTTATAAAGGCTAGCCGACTTCCTATTATTTGCAAGAGTACAACTACAAGTACATTGACAAGACGACATGAAACATTGAAATGAAATTATGGTATGATTGCGCATGGTTAAAAAGGCGCTTATTATTGAGTAGACTATCTCTAACATAGTCATAAATGCAAACGCAAAAGGCACGAGATGGTCAATCATACCAGAGGTTTAATTTAATTACATCACAACAGTTATCACAAACGTAAATACTAGTTAATTATATAGGAACATCGGCTAGATAATAGGATAAACAAAACAACAAACATATAATTACGTTTAAACACAGATGTGGGCAGTACAGTTGTAAATGTGATTAATATGAAATAAAGCAATTACACATAAATAAAATGTCAAATGCATCACAACTATCAAACAAATACAAAATATGTTAGCAGAAAATACATATCTAAAATTCTACAGCATAAAAACAAGCCCAGATTCAGGAGCTAAATCTTTATATAAGTGCATGTTAGTTAAATATATTAAATCTAGTAAGCAAATGTTAAAAATTATTCATTATGATTGCATCAGTTAAAATGCACCTTTTGAAAAATTAAACACATTGTGGCATTACAAATTACAAACAAAGAAATATACACAACAAACGTTGTGGTTAATTCAATTACGATTTTAAAACCAAAACAAATATAACATAGAAATGTAACACTGTTCATATGCAAACTTGCCTAATAATTTGATTCAATATGTCTAAGGGATATTGGTACAAATTGCTCGTACAATCACAGTAAGGGGTACATTTATCATTGATTCGGTAACAGGTGCAATGCAATTGGAGTTACAACTCTGTATTAAATACTAAATAAACATTATTTCAAATGAATAAATATTAGTTTTTCGTCGATAAACCAAACAACACTCAATTATACATAAAAATGTTAAATAAAAACGTAAATCCACCTGGAAATTACATATTATACCTGATAAGTAAGACAACTAGCAAATTCAGAGACACAAGCAACAGGTAATCATAAAAATATTTCCTTCGATGTTTACATAAATAACGGTTTTACAATAAGTACCAACACCACACCCAAAATAAAGCTACAATTACAAGATGTAATCAGATTACCTTAAATAGCAACTAATTCTCAACATAAAAACACTACAATTAATTAAAAAACCGCCAAGTGAAATGTTTCATCCATCCATTTTGAAATGTCAAAATAAAGTCATTTAACCCTGTCGACTCGCTTGATCGTCTGCACACATGCGCCCCATATAACATAAATTCTGACATAACGGCATCTATTCAGAAACCTGCAAGTGGTTGCTGAGCTATTCTAACAAATACCTTCGAATATTGAAATGTACACTATACTATTTGTAATAACTATCAACCAATGAGAAATCGACTTAGAAACCCTACGGATCACAACAAAGTCAAATATTTATTGGGGTAATGGCCTTGAACTTCTTATTTTTATATGATTTGATGTTAGATTAGTACCATATTAAGACAGTATTTATTAGAATTAACGTGGAAAGTTTAGTTACCGTGGTAAGCTTGAGGATTATTTTTTACATATTATTTATTGAACTTTTTCAGGCGTAGCCAACATTTTCTGTAATTAAAAATAGCATCAAAAAACCAACCCTAATGTAAATGTAACATAAAAGAAGTAAAAGTTTATTTACAAGCATTTGTAGAAAACATTTTATCCGGTAGTCTAAAATAAATAAATTATGAATGCAACAATTACTGAAAAAGAGGGGGTAGCGTTGGTAAGTTTTGTGTAATAGTTTGTTTAATATTATTTATCGTATTCCTCCTCAGACATAGATTAAGACATATGCTAATTAAATTAACATAGGTAATCAACCCCAATGAACATTGAACATACAGCAACTAAGTTTTTATTTGGTAATTATAAGTATAAAGTGGTCATTTAAAATGTACAATGCAGTCACATTTTATTTCAGTATACAAGTACATTACACAATTTATAGAATAACTTATTATATGTGTTATAACAAATTGTTTGTATCCAAATAAAATATTATATAGCTGATTGTGATAATATATAGTTAATCTATAGTGTGCACCAGGTACATAGAGAACATGCAGTCTTATTTATCTATGACCAGGTATAAATCTTACTTTTGAACCCGCATGCACAACAAATCGTTTTTCGTAATGTAGTGTAACCGACCCTAAAGCTGACCCAAACGCCCTCTATAAACAGCACACCGATTTTTATTATCTAACATCTAGTGGCAGTGACTCGACGACTCCTATGTTGTGTTGTTATAATGTAACCCAAATTTACACTGGGAAGATGGTGCTAAGGCGGGAAGGTTTGAAATAAAACTACAGCATTTACCTAACTTTACTTTTAATCAAAAGAATAACCAATAAATAGGTCATTCGCATGAAAACATAGAAAATTGGCATTCAAAACAAACAGTGCCGTACTCAATCGGGACGATTGGGGAAAGAGCACTGCAGAGAAAACCCCAAACTTCCCTCACACTTTCAACTGCATTTGGCACATTTCAATAAGAACGGGTAACGTACAAGTACTCAGATCACCAACACTGCAATAGACGGGATGTCAACTGTTACCCAGCCATACCACACATGACAACTGAAGAAACGTTAGTGTAAACCAGCTAGTCTTTTCTGGTAGGTACTGAGGTCGGCGAGACCAATACTACCCAGTTAAAGTTAAAGTTGAAGAGGGGGAACACCAAAAAGATGACCTGCACTTTAACTACCAATGTTCCTCCCTGCACGGACATAAAATGTTAGTAATATTCAACAAGGCTCAATCACATGCGCCCACATACATACATTAACAGTTTCCAGCCCGTGCTACAAAATATTTCACAAAGGCTAGCCGACTTCCTATTATTTGCAAAAAGGTACAACTACAAGTACCTTGACAAGACAACATGAATCACTGATATGATGATATGAATCGCTGAAATGAACTTATGGTATGATTGCGCATGGTGAAAAAGGCGCTGGTTATTTAATAGACTATCTCCAACATAGTCATAAATGCAAACGCGAAGGCACGAGATGGTCGATCATACCGGAGATTTAATTTAATTACATCACAACAATTATCACCAGCGTTAAATACTAGTTAATTATATAGGAACATCGGCTAGATAATAGGATATACAAAAACAACAAAGATATAATTAAGTTTAAACCAAGATGTAAGCAGTGCAGTTGAATATGTGGTTAATATACTGAAATAAAACAATTACACATAATAAAAATGTAAAATGCATCACAAATATCAAACAAATGTAACATATGTTGGCAGCAAATACATATCCAAAATTCTACAGCATAAAAACAAGCCCAGATTCAGGCGCTAACTTTTTATATAAGTGTATGTTGGTTAAATACATTAAATCTAGTAAGCTAATGTTAAAAATTATTCATTGTGTTTGTATCGGTTAAAATGTACCTTTTGAAAAATTAAACACATCATGGCATTACAAATTACAAACATAAAATATACACAACAACGTTGTGGTTAATTCAATTTCTATCTTAAAACCAAAACAAATATAACATAGAAATATAATGCTGTTCATATGTTAGAGAGAGTCTATTCAATAATACGCGCCTTTTTAACCATGCGCAATCATACCATAAGTTCATTACAGCGATTCATGTCATCCTGTCAAGGTGCTTGTAGTGGTACCCTTTTGCAAATAATAGGAAGTCGGCTAGCCTTTGTGAAATATTTTGTAACACAAACTGAAAACTGTTAATGTATGTATGTGGGCGTGTGTGTTCGAGTTTTGTTTAACATTACTAACGTTTTATGTCCGTGCGGCATAGTTGGGACGGATACTATAAAAATGTACTCTGATACCGAGTACCGGATACTCAAAATGTATTCGAATGCTTCTTTAAAAAGTCCAAGTACTTTACCCTAAAAATGTACTCTAATACAAGTATTGGAGTACTTTTTTCGGATACTGAGTACAGATACTTTGAGAATTCAATACGGAAAATAATTGTTCCTACAACCCTCTAGAAACGTGCATATAACACTTAAGTAGGCGCAAAACCGAATGCTAACACAGTTATACACACATAATATGGGTGTATCATTAGCTTTATAAACTTACATTAGCAAAACTAGTCATAAGCATAACATTTGGTGCCTATACCGGTTTTATTTTCATATATTTATATTTATAATTTATGCCCACATTAGGTATTTATTTACCTAAATATATATTTCTGGATAAATAACCCAATAAAAGTAGTAAATCCAGGCATATTGTACACACATTACTGCTAACTTTTAACTGCTACCAATAAAATAACTAACATTTTTTGTTTTTGTTATTTGAAATTGTACTTCGTTATTTACAGTAATTTTTAAATAGTGTAGGTAATTTAAGTTTGTAAAAATGAAAAAAAACTTACTTTTGGGTTTCCAATACTGCATATCCAACATTTCACACAAAACACGACACAATTGCACCCTTGTCGTTTAGATGTTCTCTGTATCTGTAGTCTTTACATCAGCTAATAAACAAATGAGAGAAACATAAATAAGAGTTGTAGACAATATATATTGCAAATTAATATCTTGCGGATTAGTTTGCTATGCTGTTGTGTCGTCGGCGCTAAGTATTCAAGAATTCAAGTAAATAGTTTTTATTAAAGTATCCAAAGTTCTGAAAAAGTACTTGAGTACCGAATACTTTCATTTTTAGTCTCGGATACGGATACCGGATATAAAATTTTGAAAGTATTTGAATACAGAGTACTGGGTACACAAAAAGTACTCGAGTACAGTATTCACATACCAAAGTACTCGGATACTTCCCAACTCTGCCGTGCGGGGAGGAACGTTGGTAGTCAAGGCGTGGTCATCTTCCTGGTGTCCCCCCTCTTCAAATTTAGCTGGGTAGTACTGGCCTAGCCGACCTCAGTATCTACCAGAAAAGACTAGCTGGTTTACAGTAACGTTTCTTCAGTTGCCATGTGTGGTATGTCTGGGTAACAGTTGATATCCCGTCAAATTCAATGTTGGTGATCTGGGGTGCTTGTACGTCACCTTTCCTTGTCGAGATGTGCCAAATGCAGTTGAAAGTGTGAGGGCAGTTTAGGGTTTTCTCTGCCGTGCTCTTTCCCCAATCGCTCAGGTTGAGTACGGCACTGTTTGCTTTAAATGTAATTTTTACACGCTTTCATGCCAATGACCTATTTAGTAGTTATTCTGTTGATTAACAGTCAAGTTAGGTAAATGCTGTAGTTTTATTTCAAATCTTTCCGCTTTAACGCCGTCTTCCCAATGTGAATTTGGGTCACATGATAACAACACAACGTAGGAGTCGTCGAGCCACTGCTACTAGATGTCAGATCATGAATCCCGGTGTACCGTTATAGAGGGCGTTTGGATTAGCCTTCAAGTCGGCAACACTACAACACGAAGAAAAATATGCCAAACAGTGACTAGTGTCAACAAAAACTAAAAAAAATGAGGTTACGTGTTTGAAGTACCAATTAGTCAATAGTGTTCTGATCTATTATGCTAATCAAGATCCGAGATATAACGTAATAGTTTTCACTTTCTAGCTCATACAAGAAAAGCTGGTTACGTACGTGTATTATGAAAACGCGTCTCATTGATCTTTGTTTTTATTTTACCTATTATAAAATTGAGACATTTTTAAATACTTATGTCGATTCTAGAATCTGGTGTAAGGCACCTGACCGGTTTGTTTTCTAGTTCCGACTACAATATCGTTTATTTACATCTGTAGAATTTTTTGCCTAGTTGTATATTTGTGTAAATAAACATGATTATATTTTCCGCCCTTAAATCTGCATCTACTAAAGCACCGCCACTTGTGAATCAAGGGTGAACCGGACGTGAATGTAATTTTCTCAATAGCTGTTTTCTTTTTACCAGTAATCTCAGATCATTTTGAGATTGGCTGAATTGAGATTTATTTAGCTGTTAGTGAAGTAAAAAGAACGACATTTCATATCATAACCACACATTATAACCTTACCTCTGTTTATAACCTAATTTATCAATAAATTCGTCCTACGCAGAAACGCGAATTCTCCCTACTTTTAGTAAACTGAGATAAAATTTCATTTGGAAGTAATTACAAGGTTGTACTTTAAGGGATATACGTGAATTGATTTTCTCAAATACTCTCAGTATGAGATATCTAAAAAGAACAAGTCAAACTAACATCGCAAGTGAAGTAAGCTATTATTAACTGAAATTACTGGTAAAAAGAACACAGCTAATATTCTTTTCTACATATGTACTTGCTTATCGGTTTCAGTTAGATCGATTGTGGAGAAGATTTTCTTTCTTATAACTTTAATTAAAAAGAAATAAAGTTAATTCTCTTCCGTTTTCTACAACAAACTAGTCCAATAAATAAAATTTATAACAGGGCATTAAGGATGTTTTTACTACTTTACTACTTCCTAGTAGAAAAGCTAAAAAATTGAGCAATAATTCATTATCTGTGTAAATACAACTGCTAAGCTAGTTTCCCTGCTCTCCGTTGGTGCATTTCCGTTGGTTCTTTAACAGATAAACGCCAAACCAACACTTTTTTATTATCCGTTGAACATATACATCTGTTAAATAAATCAGAATAAAAAAATACGAATTTGTTACTTTTCCAAACCATTGTGGTGAAGTACGAAACTGTATGGGAGTTCGATATTAACAGACTACTATTTTTAGCAATACTGAAAAGGAATTCTATTTGCTTTGTTGTAACTTGTAACATAACCTACATACTCATACACAATAAACTGACTACTTTACAAGGTTAACTGAGCAATGGATGAAAATCTTTCAACCTCAACCATTGAGGTATAGTATAATTTATATACCACAATGACTTAAACCAACTTTCCGTTGAAAAATAGCTTGTAACTATTCAAACTATTCTTCATTCTGATTGGTCAATGATCAAATGTAAACCTACAAACGGTTAGCAGGGAACCTCTAATTACAAACACATGCAGTGTCATATTAACATTGTGACGTCTAAAATTTAATATATTGAAAGATATTTTTGAGGATAAAATCTATACAGAAACAGTAATCAACATTTTCAGCAAGACAAAATTTTGTCTATGGTTTGAAGCTAAAGAGCGGTAAATCTTGCTG
This sequence comes from Platerodrilus igneus, assembly GCA_036346225.1. Classification (NCBI taxonomy): domain Eukaryota; kingdom Metazoa; phylum Arthropoda; class Insecta; order Coleoptera; family Lycidae; genus Platerodrilus; species Platerodrilus igneus. Next base: position 15,582,192 of record JARFIW010001599.1, read on the forward strand.
TAATGGTTATGAAATTGTTAAAACGATTTCGTTATAGACCCACGGTTTTGGTAGATGTAGCATTTAATTGCAGCGAATATCTAATTTTTGTGATTTTAAAACGATATTTGTTCTGTTTAGCGGGTTTTGACAACAATTATTACCCGTTTAAAGTTGTATGATGCGGAAAGATGTATGAAATTACTTTAGCATCTTATTTTAAATAACACTAAAAGCTCTCTGTTACGAAATATGAAATAAAAATTCGGAATTTAAGCAGTCGTAAAAATCTTTACTTACTAGATCACATTACAAAAAAAAATAAACACTTTTTATTGACATTGAGATGGGGAATTTATTTTGTATGGTGTAATAATGGCAATTGATGACATTGACATTGACAAGTATGGCGTTGTTTTGTTTTGTGATTTAAACCCTACATAAATTATTTATAAATGTTTACTGTTTGTTTTTGAAACGTAACCCTACCTGAATTCTTCCAACATGTGATTAGTGGTTAGTGGTTTTATGGAATTTTCTTTGAATATTGGAAAACACATTTTGTTGGTACAATTTTACTCATAACTAGGACATTTGCTTTACTTTACTATGTTTAATAAAAAGAAGAAAAAACCTCTAATTTCAGCTCCTGCAAATTTTGAACATCGAGTGCATACTGGTTTTGATAAAAGAGAAGGACGTTATGTAGGTTTACCACTCCAATGGGCTTCAATTATTGGTAACAATCAAATTTTAAAGTCCACAAATAGACCTTTACCACTGGTTGACCCATCAGAAATTACTCCAACAGAAATATTAGATTTAAAGACTATCGTTCGAGGTGATCATAGTAAATCAGAAAATAGGTTAAGTGTTCATCAACAGAAACTGCCTTTGACAAATGGCATAATACTTCCAAAGACCTCAAATGTAGCACGTTCAAATTCATTACGATCATCAAGTCCGCCTCGGCAAAGACGTGATCTTCGTTATAATGCCAATGTTCCACCTGTTGTTCCAGAGGAACAAATTCTTCAGTATCCATCATTACGTCGAGACCCATCTATTAGTAAACCTCAGGTACGCGAGGGATCACCTGCAGAACGTTCGTTAAGCAATCATGAAGTACCTACCACACAAATTAATGGAAATTTAAATTATCCACCCCAAATTTCACCAGCTAGTTCAGTAGCTGTCCCGCATAGTGTTTATGGAAATCATCCACATTCTACACATTCTAGTACAAGTTCACAACATAGTTTATCGCAAGTGACATATCCGTTGCGACCTGATCAAAATCAAAATGTTAAAAATGGTACACAAGCAGCTTCTATTGTAACCCATAATAGTATACCTTCAACTTCGTCAAGTAGTAAACAGCATCACGAACAGAGATTAACCCATGAACAATTTCGTGCGGCTTTACAGATGGTTGTTTCTCCTAAGGATCCACGAGAGACTCTTGAGCAGTTCATGAAAATTGGAGAGGGATCTACTGGAACAGTTTGTATCGCTCGGGATCGTAGTACAGGTCGACAAGTAGCTATCAAGAAAATGGATTTACGCAAACAACAACGACGGGAATTGTTATTTAATGAAGTTGTTATAATGAGAGATTATCACCATCCAAATATTGTTGAAATGTTTGATAGCTACCTTGTTAATGACGAGTTATGGGTTGTGATGGAATTTTTAGAAGGCGGTGCATTAACGGATATCGTAACTCATTCTCGAATGGATGAAGAACAAATTGCTACTGTGTGTAAACAATGTTTAAAAGCATTAGCATATTTACATTCACAAGGTGTTATACATAGGGATATAAAATCGGATTCAATTTTATTAGCACCGGATGGACGTGTTAAACTTTCCGATTTTGGTTTCTGCGCTCAGGTTTCTCAAGAGTTGCCAAAACGAAAATCGTTAGTTGGAACTCCATATTGGATGTCACCTGAAGTAATCAGTAGGTTACCCTATGGGCCAGAAGTAGATATTTGGTCACTTGGGATAATGGTAATAGAAATGGTAGATGGCGAGCCTCCTTTTTTCAACGAACCCCCTTTACAAGCAATGAGGAGAATAAGAGAAATGCCACCACATTCATTTAAAAATAGTCATAAAGTTTCCCCTCGATTGCAAAATTTTCTGGAAAGAATGTTAGTTCGAGACCCTACACAACGTGCCTCTGCTGCTGATTTGCTTAATCATCCATTTTTAAGGCAAGCTGGTCCTCCTGCATTATTGGTGCCCTTGATGAGAGGCGCAAGACATTCAAATCATTGAGTACTTAAGGTATGTTATCGTTTTAACTTTAAAATTATAGTATATGTGGTATATAATGGCAAGACTTAATTTTTCTGCTTCTAACACCTTTTGTAAATATGTATAATTAGTTTAAGACTTTTATTTCCACGTTTTTATCAACAAGTTTTTTTGCTTAAGGCTGATGTTTTTCCTTGTAATAGGATTTTTTAAACAATTTATTATCGCTTTATTTTTATTTATCTTTTCGATTTTTAAAAATTGAAGGGGTATGAAGATGAAATTGGTGCCAACCTTTAGATTATGACAAAGTATGATATTGTTTATAACTAATAATGCAATACTAATACTTCGATACTTTGTTACAAATCTTAAAAATCCCAGAATCAACCTCGTTTGATCTTCCTCATAAACGTTTATTGCTGTTATTTATTCGTAACTGTTTTGCTTTTAACAAAACGTTGGCAAAATTTTTTAACATAGGTGTAGAATATGCAGTTAAGTTGTCTCTAATATCATTATTCAACGACAAGATTGAATTCAATATAAACTATATTCCTTTTCCATAGTAATGTTGTATGCATGTATGTACAAGCTCTGTCTCAGTGAAATTGATCCGGATAAATCTTTATTATAGAAGGAAAATTAACAGAAATCAATAAAATTTTGTGATGTATCAGAAGTATTTTATCTTTTGTAACAAATAAAACTAAAGTATAACCAATAAAGAAAAAGAAACAAGATATTAGGTCTAATATTATCACGAAATATAAAATTGACAATAATTAAGGTTAAAGTTACTACTGTATTACATGGTCTTTACGACTTATTATCACCTTAAATCATTTGGACATTGTGTCAGGCATGCAATTGTCTCAGATTTTTTGAAGTCAAAGAACGTAATACCAGATCAGTTATTGTAGGCTGCAATCACAACTTTCTCTTAATGATATGCCACAGAGTTCTGATTAGCACAAGAGCTGGACTACTGGATGTCCATTTTAAAAGGGACATTGCTTTCAACCAACCAATCTTTTACTATTTGGGCCATATGGCAAGCGGCACCGTCTTGTTAAGAAATACATCAACTTTACTCAAATGTATGGTTTAAAATTGTTTTGTAGAACCTTGTTGTGTTTAATTGCATTAGTTATTCCTTCTTGAGAGTATCTATTATATAGCAGTTACAAATATTCACACTTGCAGAATGGTTACGTACCTCTTTCAGAATGCCAGACCAACAATCAGTCCCATGGATGAAAAATCAAAAACCTATCACTAAAATCACTTTTTTATCATCTTCAAAACTAAGAACATACGACTTCAATAAAACTATCTCAGGTATCGTGAGCACATATATGGTGTGTTATTTATTTACGCAATTATGGACAAATATCATGAAATATTAAATATACATTTACCAACATTCTGAAAATTCTATACAACGCCAAAAAATAATTCTTCATTACAATATTAAATTTGTTATTTACTTATATCATCAAATAAACAAAACTTAAAATAAAAAAATCTAAGACGCATGTACGCCTTACAACCAAACTTACGTAAATTTTATAAAAGGAAATTATATATTTTAAATTAAATGGTTGAAAAAATTTCTATTAAAGTTTATATTAGTTTGTACTGTTAACATTTCGCAAATAAATTCGATTATCTCGAAAACGAAATGAGATATCGAAAAGCGTATAGCATATTTGTAATCAGCGTAAAAACTAAACAAGGTACATATATATATCATTTATTGTATCATTATGGGAATATGGCAACGGATGACGGCGGCGACGACGACGTAGCGATTATATTAACCTAACTTACTTCGTAAGTTTGGTTGAAAATTTACACCATTGCATCAAGGTCAAGTCTTGTAAGGTATCTATTTATTACCTGAATAAGGCCTGCATACCAATCATAAAGTTTTTGATTATCGCTTGACTTTCATTAAAATGAACCCTTAAAATTGAATAACTATCACTTTTGTAGATAGTTAAGACTTTTAATATGTGGGTATGTTGTGTGGGCGTCAATTTACTTTGTTCTTGAGTTAATGTTCGGTCTAACTATATAGAGATACACCTTCCTCAATTTCCATTTGCCATGGTCACCATATTACTTTCGCTTCGTGAACTGGTATTATTTTGTGTTAGTGCTCTTTGTTTTGGGTTTAAATTTATCCGTCTTTAAAATTTTACTATAGTTATTTTATTTATTTGACATTGCAACTTTTTATTTGTGTTAATGTATTTATATTTTTATACTAATTTATCATCATTGTTTGTTATGGAATTCCTTACTTTTGGTTTAGTTCTTGTGAATCTTTTTACGACATAGTAATTATGTAAGTGGAGTAGCTACACTGTTTCAAGTTTGTATACTAATATTTGTTAAATTCTAGTCTTCGAAGAAGGCATAATTGTTCATGCTGAAATGTCGAATGTAATTACAAATTGACGTTTTAGTTTTTATTTGTACAAACGAGTGTATCCTAAGATTCTACACGACTTTATTTTATTACCCACGTCCATTCGAAAAATTATAAGAACTATATATACATATATATATATATATATATATATATATATATATATATTGCCGTGGAAGTCGGTATAATTCGGGAACCAAGCTTTTAACATCGAGCCTTCACCTGGGCCAACATAAAATTTTCACAAATAAAAAAAATCCTTACCCTTTGAATTAATATCGCTTTTGAATTTCTCTGCATCCTGGCCAGCTCAGCTGGGCCTGTTCTCGAATACCTAAATTTACAGACATACCTCTTACACACTCGCACACCATTCAATAAAATCACCAAATAATACAACAACCATACAACTTTTTATTTACACCTATTAACAGAAAAATTATATTTACACATGTGTTAAAAACAGTTTGATACAATAATTATAAAACTCAATTTATGATATGTTTTAAAGTCCTTAATTTTTATACTGATTTTAAACAAATTCAATTAAATATGAGTAGATGGGTCCCACATGTTACCCTAAATTGACTTCACACTGGAGTATTGTGAGCTCATTATAACCCAGTTTTGTTTGTATATGCCTTTTAAACCTTGCATAAATTAAAACAAATTTACAGACCCGTTTACCCTTTACAACACAATTTATATCCTGAATCAGTTTTTAATATATTCGAAATACACCTTTTTTCAATACTCAAAATTAGTAAATTGTCCTGTACATTTATCTTTTTAAAACAAGATTCTAAAACCATAAATATGCCACAAAAAGTCAACCACACAACACAAAAATTCCATAAATGTTTATACAACAACAGAAGTTTCAAATAAATTACCTGGAGAATTCTTCAATCTTCATTTCCATCGGAGATGGTTACCAGAAAACCCCTCGGCGTTGTTTCCATTTAATATGCTGCTTGTCGAATCCACAGGCCTCCACCACCTTATATTTCTGTAAGATATCCGCTTTGTATCACAGTACCATTCCATACCCATATATCATGCACACAAAATTGATTACCGGCTCTGCTTACCCTTATATATCATGCATCCATTAAATAAATTTTTTTTTTGGTAGTAGCCGGACCTTTTATTTAATCGCGCACCAACTCGTGCATCACGTTAATAATTGGAGGTCCGCTACTACAGTTTTATACTTTTAAACACGATATCAAATGTAACTTTATTACACACACAAACTACTCACCAAAAGCTTTATTGTTATGGTGGTCTGAATCGGTATTCAGCACTTAATCGAAGTAAAGGAAAAGAGAACTATAATATTTTCGCTCTGGTATTTATATAATTTTTCTAACCCCCTATCAGACGCCTTTCATTAGAAAAGCTTATTTTCTAAAGCAGTTTCTAAAAATTTTGAGCATAACCGTCGCTTAATTCCGAAAATTTCTCCCGCCGTACTTATTGCTTACAGAGACTCTACCTTCGCATGTGCGTTTATTTTGAAAACTGTTGGCCTTCGACCAATGACAAAGTTTTCTGTCGTCACCAAACTCCTCCTAAGCGCTATTGAACTGGGCCAATGATGGTCAGGCCAGTGAGACTCTTATTTTCTAATTAATTTCAGCACAGGGGTGGATTGACAAATAAGACGCAGGTCGGAACATTTGAAAATAACTCTATTACTCGTTTGCAAAACTAACAACAAACCTTAAACACAAACTCAAGTTACTTATGCTATTTGAATCATAATCAGACAATTTACTGCTAACAACTAAATTACTCCCGTGCCACGTAATTTCTGAACCCCAGTTTCCGAACACGCTGCGTGAAAAGTATTTGAAAAACAATGAATCCTCTACGAGAGACACTTCTCGGTAACACTTCAGAGTTAATTAGGGAACAACAGTTCATTAATTTTAATAGTAATACTTACTTGCATAGGTAGAAGAACCTGCAGGTTACAAGCGTTCATTCAAATGCTGAACCAAGTTTGTTTTGTTACCTTCATAATCGGTAACTGTGTAATAGCCGTCTGGAATTACAATGTTGTGCCGCACATGACTAAGCGTCCTGTTGTTCTTTACGTATTTGCTGGCTGCTTTGAGAAGGGCCGTGATACACACGGTGCCGGTTATACTTCCTGTTATTTCCTAAAATAAGTTTTAAACACCACAAACTATATTACCTTTCACTATAGGTTAAACTACCATTATTATTAATGTTTATCATTAATCTTTTCCACGCCAAGTGACGCTTCCTGTCAAAAGTGTTCACCATCCCACCACCGTATATTTGAACGACCACGAAAATCGTCGAATTGTTTAAATTTAAATATTCTAATACTAGGAAAATTAGGCGGGTCTACTACACTATTCATCTTTATTTTATACATGTTTGCTGTCTCCTTCAAAACCCCACTTGAGTTACAGAAAATCGATATTGTTGACGTCCTATCTCAACTCCACGTGTATATCGTGCGTGCCTTTCAATTTCTTGCTTGCTTTATATCTGTCTCTATCTGTTGTATATTACCGATTGTCCATTTTCCTCGCTCCTTAAGACGTTTGTTACCCTATCTGTTTATCCAAACTGACGGTTGAAAACAATTTCTATGAAATCCTATCATAACATATGCTCGAATTCTGTGAACGTAACCTTTAACAAGCAGGTGTTTCTGTTAATTATTGACCGTTTGAACATACAATTCCTCGACTTTCTGCTTCTTAGTATCTGTATAAAACTGAGCCTTGGCTTTTAAAACGAATATATTTGCGTTAGAATTTATCGATTTTATTATCAAGCATGCTCCCTTTGCTTATATGCGTTTGATTAAAATAAGTTATGATTATTTATGCCTATCCTTGAACTTCTAAATGCTTTGAAGCTTTCTTCCTTTATGTAATTCTAACATTCCAATTATTAAATATAAAAATACGTTAATACTCGTCTGTTTTCACTAAATGAATTAAATTAATTCGGCACGCAAATAATTTGCTCTTTTCTATATACATGGTTGCTGAAATTTTATTGTTTTACGCGGCTTTACCCCTTAAAATCCACAACAATATATATATATTTATATATATATATATATATATATATATATATATTTTGCTGTGACACGCCTCACGTTGAAAGTGTCACTTCTTTTCCAACTTTGCTGGCCAGCTCAACGGATTTGACGGAGATTTCAAAATGAATTCAATCACAGCAATATTAAAACATTTATACAGTATGAAATATTTTCTCTCATACAAAAACATATAGAACATTTACAACATGAAATAATTTCTAAGAAGCACTTATTTACCTAATAAAAATGTTCCTTATCAAATTTTAAATGTACAGAACTAAATTTCTTCTTTTATGAATATTTTACCTGACTTTGTTTATTCCCACGCTTGTAAGGTTTGTTTGGCCAAAAAATCCTTGACAGATAATCTATTAAAAGGTCAAAGTGTTTCGAACTCTGAACACAAACTTTCCTGGTAAAAATTCTTTACAAAAGAATTATTAGGACTATCTTAAACTAAATGACAAAATTCAAAATATTAGTTACAAAAAATTATACTTGCAAAAATCCATGAAGCGTTTCTATATCCAACTCGTAATTAAATATCTTCTTATTTTAAATTAACGTTCAAATCCGCTTACAAGATGATGCATAAAATCTTTAATTAGAAACAGCAATTAGGAATTTTCATATTTGCTTATATCTTCTTTTCAATTATTTAATAAAAAATTTTAAAATGGCGGTCTATTGAAGAATTTTTCCTCTTCATTGTATTTAATAATTTTCATTTTTTTATGTAATTTGCGTTTAAAACATCACTTCTATATTTATTGTAACAATGTAATTATTTAATTACAGTATGCTTACTGCATACTTCAAATATTATCTTCGCTAAGCAACAGCTCGTGACTTAAATCAAAATAACATTTTGCGATCGAATTTAAGAATCAAGTGAATACCCGTTCTTAATAAACGCTTCCTTATATATACAAATTTATCTATTTCCAGAATGTAGTAGAATTGCGCGATTCCATTCTAAATAATAAACGCATAGCTTACGTAATTTTCTTGAAAAATCCTCAGCGTTCAAATTGTTGAGTTTTATTACCTCGTTATCTTGTTCCAGTTATTCTTGACGCGTGTTGTCCTACACATATACGATTATTCTGGCGTTGCATACTAATGCAAAACATAATAAATTTTTATCGGTAATTTTTCAATGTTTGAACCCCTTTTTGGAATAAACGTTTATTTATTAATGAGTTCGTACGAAATTGAGGTATTCTCACAAAACTTCCTTCTTAATCTCGTCTATTCAAGAAAATTCTCTATTTATAATAAATTTATGTAATCCACAGGTTATTTAATTTAAACTTTAATTGCTTTTTAATGCAAAAGGAATAGAAATATTTGCTTGTATGGCAAAACGAGTTTTAATATTAAAATTAGAGTTTTAAATACAAAATTAATTGTAGTTTTATGCTAAATGAATAAAGCTAGTACTATTCACAACAAATGAAAAACATTTTTATCAAAAATGTATCGATTTGCATTTGCATTTAAATGCATTTTTTAAGGTATCATAACGATTAATTATTTTTACTATGCTGTATACATTATTTGCTATGTATTTACAATACACCAATATCATACAGGGTGATTATTTATACACGCGCAATTGCATTTTTCGCTTGTACATCAATGAATAAAAGTACACTTGTATTATACAGTGCGTAACCATGATTTTACGGAAATTTATATATTTTTTTCGGGTTTTTTTATATCTTGGTGGGATTTATTTGTAGAATTTGGGTTTCAATGACCTCTTGTGACCTCTTATCACATCAATATATATAAATAGAAATAAAAACGTATTCTCTTAAATTTGTGAATGTATATGATCTGTTTGGTGACCGATCAGGTACAAAATTTGTTGAAACCGAGTTCTACTGTAACAGTGTCGTAAAGAGCTGATCGAGGAATCTTAGAAAAATAGCAGTACGAAATCCAGAAATTGTGAACAGGTGGCTGTTTTAACGACTTTGTTCACATTTTGATGTTATCTGTTGCTGAGTATCTTTCCTTTGCTTCCGTTGTTTTGGGCACCAGATCGTCGTGTTCAAAAAATTCTGCTTCATTTTTCTACCGTACTATCACTCAGAATGTTTTCCCGATACATAACACACATTTTTTGATTAATTTCAGCAAATTATTGCCTTCAACATAGAGAATATGGATCATAAAGCAAACCTCGCATTTGGCAGGAGCTTGATTATAGTAGCAATAATAAAGCAATGTTCATATTAAAACTACACAAATAATGTCCGACCTGATTGGAATTTCCTGGCAGATATATTACAAAACGCTATTCTCCAAGCACGGTGGCAACAGAGGATCAATGGCTAACCTATGTAACTTTAAAAAATTGCTCTGTATTATTGTATAATTGATCTTTTATAATTGGAAATGATATATGAGTAATGTATTTGTTTCAGAAATAAATGCAAAAATTAAGCAATACGATTTCATAAATGATCAAGTATATACATTTTATCTACATAAGCATTAATAGAGGTAAAGAATTTTATTATTAGATTGCATCATTGGCAAGCAATATGCATATTGCACCTTATGTTCTTTCCGTTATCTTAGAATTTATTTGTTGTATTTTGTAGTTATCCTATAGTTGGGTCCGTTTTAAACTGTAATCTGAAATATGCAACATTTTTTACAAGTTATTTTAATTTATTAACTGATCTATACAGATGTGAACCTGGCTGTGAAAGTATTTTTTATAAAAACAACATTCTTTCTGGTAGCTTAAACTTCTAGTTTTTATATTCTTCTTGCTTTTCGTGTTATTTTATGTTGTAATATAAAATAAGAAAAAAGTAGTCTTGTCATTTATACCTAAGCAGTTGTTGATTATATCATATAAGTCTTTCATTACTTTATCGAAAATGTATTTTTATGTGTTCTTATTCTTTTTATTTGATAATTTCAATATTGATTAATTAATTGTATTTATTCAAAAGCCAAGATTTAATAATTATTATATATTGTTGGTGATATTAATTCTATACATATGTGGTATTGTTTGAATTGAACTACTATTCATATTTTTTTTTACTGAGGTCCTATGAATAATGCCACAAGACATAACTTTTTTATTTATTGTCAAATTTTATAAACAGAATAGAAATTAATTATTCTAGTAATAGTAAAATGTGGAACTGATATGTATTGTTTGGAAAAATAATTTTTGTTTCAGATAACAAGTTGTCTGTCTTAGGTTTTCCTTTTTTTTTAATTAAAACGTTTTATTTTTTAATTTAACAATATATAACAAATTAAATTTATTATAATATTTCAGGGGAGAAATAACTTTGATCTGATAAAATTGATGTTCCATTGAAGATAAAATAATAAGTGTTTAATTCCGATTAAGCAAATTGCAATGCACTTTTTTTGCATGTATCGTTTTGTCGATTTAATTTATTTTTAGTATTTTAGCTGCATGCATTAAAACATTGGTTGAAACTAAGGTTATTAAGCATTTTAGTTATTTTATTCAGGAATAATATACAGAAATCAATTTGTCATACATTGTTGATTTAATAAAATGAAGTTTTTGGACTGGAAAAAGACATAGCTTGCAAATTGCAAAAAGTTGTATATCCTTGAGAAACTTTTAAATTGTTTGAATTACAGTATTATTAGAATAATAAAATTTTTGATGTTTTAATATATGACATGAAATAATGAAATTTAAATATTTACCAGAATTCTGTGTTTAAAACATTAGAATTGCTATTTACATAATCAATAAATAAAACTTAAAACTCAAGATTTATACTTTCCCACGTTGTTGATAAATATCTTACAATACTTTCATATCAAGAACAAATTTCTCAAAGTGCTTCTTTATTGAACCTTGTATCTCATGTTTATAATTGATTCATTACCAAAATAATCTTGTATATTTAGTGCTATGATATAAGCGAAAGTGATGACTCATCACCTACATTCAAAATAGCCCAGACCAACCTCAGGTAAAACAAGAATTCTTTGATAAATCTCAGGTTGTGTATTTATACAAGTCTTTAATTTTATTAGTTCTTTCACTTACATACAATCTTTCCCACAATTTTTTTTTCAATTCAAAATCACCAATATAATATTCAAAGATCAAAGCAAATTAATAATAGTATTGCATTGTACATAGGTCCTTGAGTATTTCATATAATCACCCTGGAATTGAATACTCGGTGAATGCATTTCCCTTTATATTTTACAAACGTTTAAACTAACTCTTCCTTTTAAAAACCCTTATTTGTTATTCTTTACTTATTGTATTTACAATTACTTATTTATTTATTTATTTATTTATTTTTTTTAAATACACGCATTGTTGCACTGGTGAATAGCATATTGTCAACAAAACAAAGAATCTATAACACAGCTTTTTGTTTAACTAGTAGAAGAGTCCACAGAAAGTCTAAAGCAGTTCACTTTGCTCAAAAACTCAACAATGGAATAAAAACCATTATCAAGCAAGTAATTTTTAATAACCCTTTTAAACGATTTAATAGGCAAATTCTTAATACTAATGTGTAAGGAGTTGTAAAATATACAGCCATAGTAACTAGCTCTATACCTACTCCTAGATAGTCGATAAAATGGTGTAACCAAATTCGTTCTGCAACGTGTATTGAACATATGAAGACCACTATGCTGCATATATTGAGTTGAATATTTTTTAACAAATAATAAACAATTCAAAATATAAATACTGGGAAATGTAAGAATGTTAAGTTTAATGAAAAACTCACAACTATCAGATCGATACCCTTGGTTTGTAATAATACGAATAGCACAGCGCTGCAATCTAAGTATATATTCCGTAGCACTTGCGTGTCCTCATGATAGAACTGCATAAATTAGAAAGCAATGAAGGATGCCAAAATGTGCAGATTATAAAACGTCTAAAGAAACTGAATTTTTAAGCAGTACAAGAAGTAAATAGACTGAGATAATGTACTATTCTGCTTGTAGCAATGTTTGTTCCAAATTAATGAAGAGTCCAGTGTTATGCCCAAAAACTTTACACATTAGTCTTTATCAGGCAAATCTTGTTTTTAGTGTAAAAATCAGTTGTTCAATTTTATCATTATTTAAAGCTAGCTTATTGATCTTAAACCAATTATTAGCACTTTCAATAGCTACCTCACTGTCATGAAGTAGATCTTCAATATCATTGCCCTGATGATATAAAGTGGTATCATCTGCATATAGAATTATGCCACCATTAGTAATCGCAGTTGGGAATCATTGATAAAACATAGAAATAGTAATGGCCCCAATATTGACCCTTGAGGCACATCACATGAAACACCCAGAAGGCCAGAGTACTTTTCATTAAAATACACATTGAGATCTTTTGGATAAGTATGAAGAAATGATATTTACACTACTAACATCAAAATTTAATAATTTTAATTTCTCTAGCAACATACAATGGTCCACACAATCAAATGCCTTGCTAAAATCGAAAAAATTACCAACAAAGTATTCACCATTGTCAATTGAAATCGTAATTTTGTCGACTAATAAGTTAATTGCATCACCAGTTGAAAGATACCTTTTGAAACCAAATTGTTGGTTACCTAGGAGTTTGTTACCTTCTAGGTAACGTGTCATCTGATCTTTAAGAACAGTTTCAATTATTTTGGAATAAAGCTGCAGGAGTGATATAGGTATAGTTAAAGATCTTTTTTATGAATTGGAACCACTTTTGCTAATTTCAAGGAGACAGGGACAGTAGAGTTTTTGATACAAAGATTAAGTAGCTTGGTCAAAAGAGTTACAACCACATCACTTATTACATTAAGCAGTTTGGAATTAAAATTGTACATGTGTTTAGTGTTAGTGTTTTTTAATCCTACTATAATATTCCGGACAGTAGCTCCAAAAACTTCCTTAAAACAAAATTTCTCAGTGTCGGATACGGTGCTATCATGAAGATCACCAGTTGACCGGTACACTTGAATGGGACAAGTTTTATCTAAATGGAATCTTATAATGTTTACTGAATCAACGAAATGATGATTAAAATCATCAGCAGTAAAACTAGTCTTACCGTGCAATTTTTGTCGGTATTTCTGTGTTTATTGATAAGATTTCAGATACGCGTATTTCTGTTATCTCTATTTCGTATAAAATTGTCATTGAGCACTAATTTTGTCAGTTTTTAAAGCATGCCGATAATTATATTTAAGATTTTTAACAAGTTTCAAGCCATCACTGGGTTGAAAAGCACACCTATCGACAAAGAACAAGTAGTTTTTATGCAAGTGTTTCAGCTCATCAATGAACCAACAAATTGAATTACTACCATTAGAATTAACTTTGTATCGTTTTATAGGAAAGCATACTGTAATCGATAATTATGCGGAATTCACTAACATATTAAATTTATCATCTAAACCTAGACTATTTGAGTCAATAAAACTCCAATTCAACTTTTCAAAATATTTAAAAAAATATTATATTTGCCATGATTAGTAAAAGATTGGATCGTTTTTAATGTGTCGTTATTCCCGGACAGGAAAATTTAAATTCAAATTTAGTAAATAAACCTTGGTGATCAGAAAGACCCGTGTTAACAACAGAGCAAGATTGATTTGGTACATTAGAAAAGAAATTATCAAGGCAGTATAATTCAATGGTTTCAGTCCATATCACGTAAAAAATCTGTTGAGGTAGTAGACTTCCCATCATTGGAACCAAAATGTTTCACAAACAAATACGTACCTATTGCACAAAAATATTTACCAACTATTTATCGATTTATACATATGTAATCGCAAAATCTTCTTACAATTCACACTGATCCACAGATTATTGTGCATGACAAATGACACTAAAAGTTGTGAATATTTATATCTTTAAACCCTTCCTAGCTAGGCTTATTGACAGCAAGCTCAATAAATTTTTACTTTGAAGTCTGAATGCTAAAATGTTGGAAAGATCCTTTGGAAGACCTAAGTCTCTAACTAAATCGTTAAGTTCGGTCTTGGAAAATAATTGTGGTTGCTTAGAAACACTCGATATTTCACTGGCATCGGTAAAATTGTTTTCATCAACTTCAGGTTCAGAACTGCTTGTAACATCTTTTAAATTTGTTGGTTTCTCAGGTATTGACACGTCTGGCCTAATTTCAGACTTGATATTTGGATAAATGATTTTTTTTTAAATTTTTTGTGTTATATCCACGTACATTGCACATATAGAAATAATAGTCATCATGGTGATTTGTTGGCTGTTGCCAAATCATTGGTATTCCAAAGGGCAGGGATTTCCTTGTTCCATTACTTCAATGCCTTAAACCCTTTTCACATATCATACATACAACATGTGGTGCCCAATGTTTGTCTTGATCACCAATCTTTATTTTAAAATATGCGTAGTATTGGTGTTTCAACAGTGATGTAATTTTATGTCTAAATTTCATGACCACAAAACAACCACACATATAGCAAAAAGTATCTAGATTATTTTGACAAAATCTTGGCATTTTAAACACGAATTTAATTGCAAGAAGCTCATTAAACTCACTAAACGACTGTCTAGATCGAACGCAAACAGACTAGTGAATGCGCTTGTTACACAAAGACGTCTATTTATATCTCATTCGCGGACGGTCTGACTGCAAATCAGGGAATCCCAGCAATTAAATTTTACTTTCGGGAATTCTTTTATACTATTTTATTGATTTGTATACAATTTAATATGTGGCGTAGCAATTTTTAGAATATTATTTAATTTTTATTTACAAATATTTAAAAAACCATAAATTAGACACCTAGTACATTTATTAAAAAATTGTGCATGATGGAAACAAAAAAATGTTGATTCTTTATTAGATTAGCCACCAAAACTTCAAAAAAATGAGCAAATCCAAATCACAAATTTTTTGTTGGCCTGTGTGTAATTATTAAAAAGTTTTCACAATCAAAATTCTTAAACTGCTGTACACAAATACCTCATTATATCTGGTCTGCACACTGTAGTAGTAGTCTACATTACATTCTGAAATTTCCATATTAACATCTATTTCAAATTCTCTTTATTCTCTTTAGGTGGCTGTTTAATTTCAATATTTCCTCTAACATGGTTGGCACAATTAATGTTGTAATTGTGGGTAGAATGCAGAAATTTATGTACTGTATAATAGATGTTTATTGATAATAATTCACATATATGTTACACAATGTTCTATTCTGTAGTAGTCGAATCGTGGAAGTGGAATGACCCCACCGTTTTCCCCTTCCCATACCAATCCTAGCACAGATACATTTCTAAACTAGAACGTACAAAAGCACATTTACAACAGTTCTCCTCCTCCTTAGAAAATTCAACACATATTACAAATCCAGCCTTATAGGCGGTTTAATATTTCTTTTTGATCGCCTAAGCCCAACTGGAGAAGTATCAGGTAAATTTAATGCAGGTTGTTCTAAGGGTAAATCCTGGTTTTCTGTTTGCATTAAGTTGTCTGAATCATTTTGCAAAGAATCGTTCAAATTGGTACCATTACCACTATTTGAACAATTTGCAAGCTCCCTGAACTGAATATCTGATCTCGGACTACTAAGTGGATACTGTATTACACCTGAAGAAGACCCCGGAACAGTTTCAGTAGGGTGTATATGTGTACTTTTTGTATTAGTTATGACTGGTGTATGTTCACCAATTTTACGAATTTGATTGACGTGTCTCCGCCAATTCCAACCGTCGTCCAACTGAATTAAATAATGTAACTTTCCCAATCGCTCTATTATATACCCAAATTCCCATTTACTATCATGGATATAATCTCGAGCCGCAACTCTCTCTCTCCGACTGCAAATTTGCGTATGGGTTCCTCTGGAATTAAATCAGTTTTATCTTTAACATTTGGTTTAAGTAGATCTAAACGTGATTTTATTTCTCGACCAAACATTAAATAAGATGGACTTAAGTTTGTTATAGAATGAGGCGTTTTCCTGTATGTTAACAAGAACTTTAAGATTTGACGATCTCTATCGCTTTCATTGCCTTTGAATGTTTGTAACGTTTGCTTAAACGTCTGCACATACCTTTCTGCAAGTCCGTTTGTTGCAGGATGGTAGGGTGCACTTAGTTTGTGTATAATACCATTCAGTTGTAAGAATTTTTAAATTCATGCGACATGAATGTTTGAGCATTATCCGAAACTAAAATGTTGAAATACCAAAGCGTAAAAAATCTTTCGTAACATTTCAATTGTATTTTGAGATGTTATATTTTTAACACGATGAATTTCGGGCCATCGGGTATAGGCATATACCATGATAAGATAGTAACTGCCCATAGTTGGTCCCGCAAAATCAATGTGCACTCTTTCAAAAGGTGCTGTTGCTCTTTCCCACGAATGTGTAGATATACGTGGAGCTTCATTTTTCAGCTGATTACAGACTGCGCAATTATTACATAAGTCTTCTATGTCCTTTGCTATGCCTGGCCACCAGCAATGTTCCCGGGCTAAGGATTTCATTTATTAACCCCAAAATGCATCTCGTGTAATTCATCTAAAATCTTTTTACGTAGACTTTGAGGAATTACAACTATCTGTTGTCTCATTATACAACCAGATTGTAGTGAGAATTCTGCTTGTGGTATATTAAACCTATTTTTTGAATCAATTGTTTTACCACCCAGCAATCCCTCTAATAACGGTTTTAGTTGATGATCACGTAATGTTTCATACTGTAACTCTTTAAAAGTTACTGGTAGTGTTTCGATTTGTAAAATTCCGAAACTATCAGCAACATCATATTGGTACTGATTTGTCGCATTCACGGGCAATCTAGAAAATGCATCTGCG
Source organism: Platerodrilus igneus (assembly GCA_036346225.1). Taxonomy (NCBI): domain Eukaryota; kingdom Metazoa; phylum Arthropoda; class Insecta; order Coleoptera; family Lycidae; genus Platerodrilus; species Platerodrilus igneus. The sequence goes on from JARFIW010001599.1 coordinate 15,599,808, forward strand.
TTTGCATGTTGTTTCGTATTCTTGTATTTAATTTTATACGAAAACCCTTGTAAAAATATAGCATAATGCTGCATGCGTGTAGTTGTAAGTGTATTCAATGTTTTTGAAGGTGAAAGTATTTGCATTAAAGGCTGACTATCCACCAAAAATGTGAATGGTCTACCGTAAAGGTAGTAATAAAATTTTTTAATACCGAAAATAATAGCGTAAGCTTCTTTATTGATCTGCGCATATTTTTGTTGAATGTTCGTTTGCGTTTGCGAAGCAAACTGAATCGGACGCTCCGAACCATCAGGATAAATGTGTGAAATCACTGCTCCCACAGCATATGGACTGGCATCCGTAGCCAACACCAATGGTAATTTAGGATCAAAATGAGCAAGAACTCTCTCAGACAAGATTTCTTTCTTGACTGTATCGAATGCGTTTTGACAATTACTGTCCCATACAAACGGTACTCCATCTTGTAATAAATGATAAAGTGGTTTTAATGTGTGACCTAAATTTTGTAAAATCTGCCGTAATAATTTATTAAACCAGCAAATCGCGAACTTCGGTTTTATTAGATGGAATTCTAGCATGTAAAATTGCTTCCATCTTTTCTTTAGTTTTGTGAATTCCAAATTTATCAATTTTATATCCACAGTACTCTATTTCGTCAGCAAAAAATTGACATTTATTATAATTTACTCGATTATTGTGGTTAGCTAAAGCTTTAAGAACTAATTCTAACCGCTCAAAATGTGTATCATCATCTGGACCCGTAATTTTTATATCATCGAGAAAAACTGACACTCTCGGAATGTCTTTTAAAATGTTTTCCAATGTACGCTGCCAAATTGCAGGTGCACTTGCTACCCCATATAATAGGCGAGTGCTTTGATATAGTCCCTTATGAGTACTTAATGTTAAGTACTTTCTGTCTTTAGGCTGAATTTCCAATTGCAAATAAACCTGGGTAAAATCAAGCTTAGTGAATTTTTCACCACCAGCCATAGAACAAAAAAGTTCCTCTATTGATGGAAGAGGATGTTCATCAATAATCAGATTAGGATTTAAGGTGCACTTAAAATCACCACATATGCGAACTTTCCCATCAGCTTTAACGACAGGTACTATAGGCATTGCATACTCCAAACTATTGACTTTTTCTAAAATACCCTCTTTTTCCAAGTGATCTAATTCCATTTCAACCTTCGGTAATAATGCGTACGGCACTTTACGAGCTTTAATGAAATATGGTTGAATGTTTGGCTTTACATGAAGCCTGGCATGTATGCCTGTAATTTTTCCTATACTATCGTCAAAAGGTATAGTGTATTTATTTAGTAACGTCGTAAGACGTTGATTTCCGCATGAATTAATAGTTTTTAATTCATTAGGTAGATTCGGAAAAGTTAATCCTAACTGTCGAATCCATTCTCGACTTGCTAAAGGTTCCCTATTTGAATTAACGATATACAAATTAAGTAATTTTGTAATACCGTTGTATGTAACGTTTACATGTATGTAACCTAAAACCTCTAACTTACTGTCACAATATGTAACTATATCTAAACCTGTATCTTGCAGTTTTTGATTTTTAAAGAAACGTTTGAAATACTGTAAGTTAATTACTGAAACTGCTGCTCCAGAATCAATTTCAAATGGTAACTCTACCCTCTCTACATTTAATGAAATTATATATTTATCACGAAACGCATTATGTTCCGCATTAATTGAAAGGATATTACCAACCTGCATTTCATCCACCTGTCCTACTTTCTCTTTATTAATCTTCAAACATACTTTACCCAGATGGCCTCTTTTTTTACATTTATAGCATGTTAAATTTTTCTTTCTACAATTATCTGCTAAATGTTGAAAAGAACCGCATCTAAAACATTTGATATTATGATTAGGTACATTAGAAGATTGAACATTAATTTTTGGTGCATTATTTTGTACTTGTACTTTACTTGCGTGTGTAACACTGAAGATTCGCTGTAGATTTATGAAGTTGTACTGCGTCTTTTGAAGAAGTTTCCATGCTCACCGCAACATCCAAGGCTTTGTCAATTGTTAAATCTTTAATTTCTAACAATCTACTTTGAATATTTTGTTAACGTAGTCCAAACACAAATTGATTGCGAAGTGCTTTCTTTAGGTACTCTCCAAACTTGCATGTAGTAGCGAGGCGTTGTAGAGCCGTTAAATATTCCCTAACGCTCTCTCCCTCATGTTGTCTTCGTTGCAGAAATCGAAAATTTCCCGCCACTTCTAAATGTTCAGGATTGTAGTGAAGTTTCATCAGCGTAACTAGATCCTCGTAACATCATAAGCTTCCGGTCCCATGTAATGTAGAAGATAAGCAACTTGTTTATCAACAGGTACTGTAAATACCTTAAATGCACTTTCCAATCGCATTAACCAACGGTCAAATTTCTTCGAAACATCGTAAGTTTCAATAGAAAATACTGTATAAATGGAATGTGCTGTACTGGGTGTTGATACGGAAGTTTCAGGCATTGTATGTAAAAATCAAGTAATATATTCGAAAAATTTGAAAACGTGCCACGATGCAGTTTAACCTCACTTTTTCCGTTCTTGTAATAACAGAAGTATTTACCTGAAATAACGTGAATTCTTCTTTGTCCTCGTCGCCAGTTGTTGTAATTGTGGGTAGAATGCAGAAATTTATGTACTGTATAATAGATGTTTATTGATAATAATTCACATATATGTTACACAATGTTCTATTCTGTAGTAGCCGAATCGTGGAAGTGGAATGACCCCACCGTTTTCCCCTTCCCATACCAATCCTAGCACAGATACATTTCTAAACTAGAACGTACAAAAGCACATTTACAACAATTAATATAATTTTATAATAATACTTTGTTGGATATCACTTCTTGCAATTATTCTTTTTAAACAATTACTAGAAAATGCAAATAAAAGCCATTCTTCAAAAAACTCAATTTTTATATTTCTAAAACATCCTGATGCGATGTCACATTCACAACAACACTTGTTCAATCAAAAACAGTCTACTACCACTACCATGCCAACAAATTATGCCTACGTTCAATTAGGATAGTTTATTCTTATAATTTTCTCACATCGCGTTATCACGTTATCAATTAGAAATTCTCATATTGCCAGGTATCTGACCTAATTAAATAAAAATCCAATTAACTTGATATATTATGTGCTTATCTTTGAATAATGTCCAAAATATCAAAATAACCAACAAACCAACACAATTAAGAGATATTCGTCTATCATTCTACAGCGCATGTGTTGCAATCGTGTTGTTATTTAAAAAAACTAACATTTCTCTTTAACTCTTATCTGATTGGTGGCTTTGGGGAATTTGGTAACCATTATTTCTCTGCAACAAATATTTTTAAATAGAATTTCAAAAAATTGTTTCACAATGGAAATTCTTATACATATTGACTTTCTGATAAAGCCTTTTTATAAATATTTACAATTGATGAGTAATAGACTATAGCTATATAATTAATATAATTACCTAAAATCTTTTGTCTTATCTCTATGATGTTTCTTGTCATGTCTAAATAAAATGTTAATTACTTTCTTGTGACTTGTTATCAACACAATTGAGTACTATTATAGTAGGATATTATAGGTTAATTTCGAGCATTGGGAAATTTGTAACAATTCGCGAAATTTAGATATTTGGAAAATTTGAATAATTATGTTGTTTGTTTTTTATAGATCTAATGAGTTTCTATTAACTGATATTACTTACTACTTGAAAATAATATCACACGTGTAAATAATTTATTCTGTATGGCAATAATTATGTATTCTAAGAACATTTGGTGTTTGAAAATCATAATTATTTAAACAAATATGTTAATACTAATAATCGATACCTACACAATTTTTGTTTCATTACATAGTTTTGAAATCAAATTATTTTTAAATGCTATTTTATTTCCCTACTTTTATATTTTTCGAGTGAATTAAAAATTAAATTTTTTTAACTACAAGTTCTGGATGTTATATAGGTTTCGGTAGCCCAAACTTCAATGGAAACATAATATTTATTATAATTTTCTTAACAACATATTTTTTGCTAATTGATACTGCTCTATTGTTCTTTACAGTTTTACCTAAAATATTTTTATATGGGAAGTGGTGCATGGCACACAGGGTGGGTGCGGTTCCATATTTGATTTTTGTTCGTGGTACTTTTCGAAAGAGTATTGCAAGGATCTTTTCAAAATAATATATCCCCTTTTTAAAAGAGAGATTAAATGTGGAACTATCCGTTTGTTGAATTTTTGTTTTATAAGTAACAGAATTTATCCGTTTGACATTCATTCGAGGGACTTTTAAATTGATGATTTATTGAAGTAAAATTTTACAAAACCACTTTTTCTTAGTAGTATAGGAATAACTGTGGTTCCATATTTGATTTTTGTTCGTGGTACTTTTCGAAAGTGTATTGCAAGGATCTTTTCAAAATAATATATCCCCTTTTTAAAAGAGAGATTAAATGTGGAACTATCCTTTTGTTGAATTTTTGTTTTATAAGTAACAGAATTTATCCGTTTGACATTCATTCGAGGGACTTTTAAATTGATGATTTATTGAAGTAAAATTTTACAAAACCACTTTTTCTTAGTAGTATAGGAATAACTAGGTCTTGGTTTTTGAAAAAGTATAATATTTTCCAATGGTTTTAATATGTATGATAATTCATAAATAATTAAAATTTTTGTAAAGTTTTTTATATTTTGTAATGAAATTCTTGATAGAAACTTTAGCTTTGTCTAAGGTTTATTTTTATAACGTATTTACGAATCGATATGTGACCAGTATTAGATACCGTCCAGAATGTGCCTTTGAAATTAATCTGTTATATTCTAGGTTGCTTTTACAAATCATATTGTATTCATGGTAACTATTTTATTTAATTGTATAATGTATTTGTAATAATATTGTATGTAGTTTGTAAGCTTTTTATTGTTGTAATAAATCTCGTGTTGATGATTTATTAAATTTGTACATTATGAAGTATTTAGTTTGATTGTTATCAAAATGTTACCTAGTGTATGTTCTTGATGATTATATTGTTAAAAGGTATAGATGCTTTAAAATTTCAGTGACCTGCGCATATACCACAAGTATCACTGAAAATACTAAAGACCAAACTGAAAATATAGTTGTGAAATGATAATAATGCCTACAACAGCATTGATGTTACTCTAGTGTAATTTAAAAATTGATGTTACTCTATGAATATTTTCCTTACATTTTTCATACTGTCAAGGACTGTTGGGCATTTTATAACTTTTACGCACTTCTTTATTTCACAACTGCTACAAATTATAAAGCAAAAATATGACTAAATAATTAATTTAAATAATTGCTATAGCTGCAGTGTAATGCTTCTTTGCAAATTCTAAACTTACCGTCGAGCCGATACTGTACAGTGTGTCCCAAATTGGATGTATTAAATGGGTAACTTAGTTGTTATTAAAGATACAATAAAACTGTGTGCGCAGTCATGTGCCAACTTTTTGAGATCAATTCAATGGTAAAATCACAAATGAGCGATCTTCTTTTGTTTTCGAGTTATAGCCAAAAATTGATATTTTTAACAATTCTATTAATTCGTATAACTCGTTTGGTTGCAAAAATATCCAAAAATACTGTAATAGTTTTTTATACGGTTTTTTACGCAGAATACAGTGGCGTACGCAAATATTTAATATTTATAATACTTTTGAGGTTATAATATAAACTTGCATTTTTTTAAATGGAAACCACAATTGATTGTCACTTTATTTAAAAGCTCTTTTGACAGCTTTTCAAAATATATAGTTTAATATAATTATCTTTTCAAATGGCGAATTATTCCATGTTTTTGGTATAATAAAATAATTTATTATATTGGTAATAAATAGTTGGCATGAAACAAAAGGTAAACAAAAACGACAATTGTTTGTATAACAAACATCAACGAGCTTCAATCATATCTATTGCACATGCAATAAATTGTATTGTTAGTTTGTAAGTGAAGCATCAGTCTGTTACTAAATGGCAAAATTTGAAAATTACGAAAAATACGATATGCTAGTTGCATTTATTGAGTCTGCGAAAATTCCTCTATCAGTAAAAACTTTATATTTTAACAGGTTATTGTGTAACTAATAGCAAATAATATTACTATGTCGTTTGTAAAGAATACAGATACCCTGAAAGACAACAACCTAATATTAACATGTTTAAAAGGATAGATAGTAATTTACAACATTTTGGCTGCTTTGAAAACCTAGAACCAAACAGTATGCAGTTTTTAATTAAGAACAAACTACTGTTTCAACCATAGCATGTGTGAAACAAATCCAGGAACATCATGTAGGAAAATTGAAAGGAAATGGGTGTTTCTAAATCAGGAGCTTCAAAAATATTGAGCGTAATAAATATCGACCCTATAAAAATAAAATTATACATAGTTTGTTTCCGACGATTTTCAAAAAAAAAGGCGATTTTGTCAATGGTATCTTCGTAAATGTGCAGCTACTAACAATTTTGGAAATAACATTATATGGTCTGATGAAGCATTTGCTGGTCGAATGAAAATACATATCAAAGATACGAGGCATCAACAAAGCCGTTATGGTTTGAATATTTGTAGCTACATTGTTGGTGGCAAATTTCAATACCATATTTTTTAAAACAATCATTCAGCTTGTCGCTATATTAAAATTCTGTATACCAACTTGCACGAATTACTGGAGGACATGCCTCTCGAAAAAAGACAAAAAGTGTGGTTCCAACAAGATGGTGCACCCTCGCACAACGCTATAATTACTCGTGATTATTTAAATAGGGAATATCTCAATAAATGGATGGGTACGTTTGGACCTGTTCAGTGGCCGCCTAGATCTCCTGACTTGTCAATATTGGACTATTTCTTGTGGAATTTTTTGAAAGAGGAAATCTATAAAACTCAGAACCATAGTATTGAAGAGTTGCGAATTCAATTGAAGCAGCATTTCGTAAAGTTAAGGCGGTTTATTTATTAAATTCTATTAAGTCTTTAATAAAACGATGCAAACTTTGTTTAAGAGAGAATGGAGGCCAGTTTAAACAATATCTCTAAATTATCAGTAAATAAAACCATTGTAGTATTTCCATCTGTGTTCTAGTGTTTTATATATATATATATATATATATATATATATATATATATATATATATATATATTATGTGTGAGGTGTGTGTGGTTGTGTGCGCATGCGTGCATGCATGCGTGGTCGCGTGCTTGTGTGTGTGTGTTTGTGAGGATATGAGGTGTGTGAGTATGTGTGTATTTGTGTATCCATATATGGATTATAGACTGTTTAAATGTGGTTAGGAAAGTATAATTTTCAATTTAAGATGTAGTTATATTAATTTTTGTAATATATGTAGTTATGATATTGTATTCTTCTAGCTTTCAAACTTTGTTGTTTAGAGTGGTGTGGTACAATAATAAACTCTTGTTTTGTGTTTACCTTTTGTTTCATGACCAACTATAAATTACCAATACAATAAATTATTTTATTATACTAAAAACATGGAATAAATCGGCCATTTGAAAAATAATTATACTAAACTATATATTTTTGAAAAGCTGTCAAAAGAGCTTTTAAATAAAGTGACAACCAATTGTGGTTTCCATTTAAAAAATGCAAGTTTATATTATAACCTCAAAAGTATTATAAATATTAAATATTTGCGTCGCCACTGTATTCTACGTAAAAAACCGTATAAAAGACTTTTACAGTATTTTTGGATATTTTTGCAAACAAACGAGTTATGAGAATTAATAGATTTGTAAAAAATATCAATTTTTGGCTATAACTCGAAAACAAAAGAAGATCGCTCATTTGTGATTTCACCATTGAATTGATCTCAAAAAGTTGGCACATGACTGCGCACACAGTTTTATTGTATCTTTAATAACAACTAAGTTACCCATTTAATACATCCAATTTGGGACACACTGTACATACTTTGATTTTGAAATCTGCAAATTCTGCTCTTTTGTATATGTTTTGTGCATTTTGTTTAATTTGTCTTTGGCTAATAATAATTATAAACTAGACCTTTTCAAGACTACACTTTGTTATTTTTTCTGAAACAGTAAGTAAAGCCTTTTAAATTTCATATTTTTGGAATACTTTTGTTTTGTTTCAGGTGAATTATAAACAATTCTAAAAAAATTATTCATAGTCAAAGTGGCAAGTTTATATATAATCTTTACAAATATATGAAAGAACAGAAGAATACTGGTCGAGACGTCATTTGTCGGATTAGTTTGAATAAAATTGTGTCGGAAGCAACTAGTGTTGGGTTCACAACTGTTAAGAAAAATATTAAGGAAGATAAAATGCAATCAGTTGGGTCTAAGCTACAATTTACTTCACCGAGGAAAATCATTAATAAAAGCAGCACGAAGTCTATATTAGGTGAATTTGAAGAAGTAATTGAACACACAATTATTTATCAATTTGCAAACATCCATTATAAACAACCTACAATGCTTGTTGTATTTGATACTTTCAAATTGGTAGGAATTAATTTCTGTGAAGAAATAGATTCGTGTAGAAGATTTGTGCATAAAATGGGATTTTGTTAAAAGAAGTGCCAGAAAATCATAACGTCTTAATTGTGAACCCAGAAACCTGAGCAAAACGTGCCGTATTGGAAAGGATTATTGAAACTAAAATTGGGACGGAGAAAAAAATGAGAAGGTTATCTAAGTTACAGGAAATGAAATTTCTTTGGGTCAAACCACGTCCAATGCCAACACATTCAAATGACCCAAACTTACCTTAGAAAAGATTGATTAGTGCCTAATAATTGACTGTATTTCTAGGCAAATTTCAAGAAAATTCATGAACGAGCGATTGACAAGGAAGTAAAATTCCAATATTTGCATATGTCTCTCATAGGTGCTTTTAAAAATTTAATCGATTCCTACCCCTATACTGCTGACAATTGTGAAAAAGCAATTGAACAACAACTACGGTATGGACCGCAAGATTTAATTGTTCAATGCATATTCGTGGAGTTCCTGCCTACAGAGACAACAAAAGTGTGTGTCGTTAGGTGGTTGACTGAAATTGAGTTCATTAAAGACATTTTGTGGCCTAGGTGTCTGAAGACGCAAGATGCGGAAAATATTCAACTTCACGTGTTTTCTGACGCAAGTAAAGTTAGAGTTGTCGCATATATTTTTATGCAATCTGCGAATGAGAAAGGGAGACTCGATTTTGTTGGTTGCTAGAAAGTGAAGAGTCGGTCGTATTGAACCAGCAATAATTCCTAGGATGGAGTTGATGGGAACCGCCATAGGAGCATGCCTAGCTGAAACAGTGAGTGAAGCTTTGCAGATGAAGAATATTACTTAATGGATCGACTCAATGGTGTACCTATATTGAATAAAGGAAGCGAATGGCATACAATTGCATCAAGGAAATTAGACGATTTATGAATTTAGATAATTGGTGATTTGTTCCTGGTGAAATTAATTCTGCTGGTCTAAATAATTAGACGATGGTTATTAAATGAGTACACAAAGTGGAAAGATAGGGAGTCACCTGCTGAATGGCCCAATGCAGAAATTGTATCCACAGCAAATGCAGTAACTGAAAACAAGTCGTTTGTTTGCTCAAAGTGAAAAAGCCTAAATATATTTTAGTAGTATAGTCCATTTCGAAAAAATGTATGGCTAATGGTGTGAATAAATCGTCTCATGAGAAGGCGGCGATGTGGGATTTTAGATTGAGGCAAACTTGCCGAAGAGAAGTTTTTTGTAAAATTTGTTCCCTTACTGTAGCGAATATTGAAACTTTAGTTGACAAGGAAGCAATGATTCAAGTGTCTACCAAAATCCTTAGTGATTAAATTCCTTCTTCTTTCTAACAGCGTATTGTTTTATCAGTGTCCTCTTGTTATAGCTAAGATAAAGGAGCCACATGAAGAGATGCATGCATCATGCAGGCTCAGGTTGGGTCTTTAAACGATTGAAGAGAAGAGGTGTGGATTCTGAAAGAACAACTCGTAGCTAGAAACGTTGTTCGAAATTGTTGCAAACATAGGGGCAAGACATGTGTCACTCTCCTATGGGACTTCCAGATGCTATGTAAATTTAGGTAAAAACTTTCAACTGTCTGGATGTCATTTGATGGGGCCTTTGTTTTTGAAGGTTGTTGAAAGTCCACATAGTTATATTTACATGTACCGTTTATAGAGATACACATCTAGCGATTAGAATTTTTCTTGTACTGAGGCCTTTATTTTAGCCCTGCGACATACGATCACACGTCGTGTGAGAACATCAATTCTCATATTAAACCATGAAACGGATTTACCAATTAGGGAAAATATTCGTTTCTCTGCCGTTCATTGGTGATTCTGGTACTGATGCGGAATCAGATCAAACATTGCACTGTGTTGGTGTTGTTAGGCAATGCACTTTACGAGGTAGAATGGTTAAAAAATCTGAACGATTAAATTTACAAGAATTTGTGTTCCTTAACTTTTCTCCTAACCTAACAGTATATAAAATTGTATTCGTTTATAATGTTGTTTAATAATATTTGTGTTTTGTGATATTTATTGTATAATTTAAATGTTGACATTTGTGTTCGTCTTAGTTTCTAAAGCTGATGTGTATTTTGCTGAAAACCGTAGCTTGTTGCGTTTTCAAGGTCGAGATAATTGTCAGGTTTGGTATAAGTTATTATCACTGTATAATTAGGGTGCTAGGAAAGTTGTGAATTAAATAAAATAATAGAGAATTTTGTGATAGAACCTTTAGCACCAATTTTTCAACATTAATAGGTGAGTGTAAATCACAGTGGGGATTGATGAGACCTTGTTTACTAAATGCAAAAATATTGCTAGTTGTGTGTTGCTTCAATAATCGAAATACTTTCTTGTTCAAATTCCAGACCGAAGTGCAAACACTCTGATGAAGTAGATCAGGAAGCATATGAAGAAAGGTATCACTATCTATTCAGATAGTTGGTGTGCTTACAGGACTTACAAACCCTAGAGTGCAGGTTTTGAGCATTTCAGAATCAACCATAGATACAACTTTGTCGGTCCAACAATTGGAGTTTACACTTAGACTGTTAAATGCATGTAGGAATCCTTTAAATAACGAAACAAGAGACACCGTGGCATTGCGCATTACCATTTGAAGTCATATTTGGCAGAGTTTGTGTAGTATAAGCATGTTGCCGGAGAGTATGTTTTCGAGACTTTTGGTGGTGATGATCAAGACATTGAGTCCTATTATAGAACCAAAATTTACAAAAATATTGAACTTTGACATCGATCAAAATTTATTAGAATTTCCTAGAAATTATACAAATCTGTACTACATATGGGTTTTTTTACTAGCTTTGTTGAACTCAGAATCACGTATCTGGGTGGGATGGAATAATCAATATAACGTTGATACTTGTCCTACACAAAAAAATTTGGTAGCTATCACAATTAACTCATCACCCACGAATAACGTAGTTGTTTTACATAATTTAAAAACAGCCAAGACCATTACCTTGGAATGTAATCAACTTTATGTTTGTGTCAGCCACGATTTTGCTATAACTAAGATATCATTGCAAATTCAGTGTTAAATCACCTTTGTATGACAATGTATTTATTCTTTTAGGAGCATTTCATATTCAAATAGCATTTTCTAATGTCTAGCAAAATACATAGATGAATGTCTAGGATTTCGCAAATTTTAACTGAATCCAAAATTTTGGTAATAGGTTCATAAAAGAAAAGGCGAAAGAAATTGTGTTTCAACAAGATCTACTTGGGAGAATGTAAATATTGACTACATAATTTTGGACGGATTTTACTTTTACACTTGATAGGACAACAGCTTCCTGCAACGTTTGGGCAAATATCAAAACTTATTTTATTGAAACTATGTAGATTTAAATGCAAACGTGTTGACATAATATTTAATAGTCCATCCGTCTGTTAAGGATATTGAGTGAAAAAATCGAGGGGTCAAAAATGTAAATTTTACAATTTTTGGCAAGGAACAAACGACAGAAAAACATTTTTAAAGTTCAGACAACACGGTACATGCAACTTGTAGGAATTCTTGCTACAAATATGCTGTTCAAGAAAACAATGTCCGGAGAACAATTGCAGAGTCACTTGACTCTGAACATGAAGAAGCTGATTCAAGAATCATTTTCAATTTAAACAATCCACATGATTTACATACTATTGTTTTAAGGTATCAGATAACTGATATTTTGGTTTTGCTTCTTGGAAATCTGCATCATTTAGAACCTAATATGCGAATTTTGATGGAATGTGGACTTCCATCAAAAAATAAGTTAAGATCGATAGATATTAATGAAATGGCAAATGCACTGGGTCCATCATCGTGTAGGACATTATACCTTGATTTTATGCTCTCGCTGGCTGTGACAACTCTGCAGTGTTTGCCAGAAAAGGAAAATTAATGCCTTTTAAAATTTTGGAAAGCAATTATAGTCTACAAAGTTATTTGTCAATATGGGAGCTAGTGAAATTTTGAAGGTATGTATCATTTGTAACTATTTGAAGGTTTGGAAGAATTTGTTTCTAAAATGTATGGAAGACCAATATTAACGCAGTATGTCATGATTTCTTCCTGGACAGTTATAAACCAATAAACCATATTTTTCATAATGTCACACATTTTGAAAATAGTTGTCTGCTTCCATATAAAGACGAGTTAACCTTAAAAATAAAGAGAACAAATCAAGTATGTGCCCTATGGAATTACGCTTTTAACAAAATGCCAAATTTTCACGAGCCATTGACCAATGGTTATATCTTGGTTAAATATGGCTTCTCTATCGAGTGATTTTTTGGACTATGATTTCCAGAAAATCTTGACATCATTTTAGTTCATAACAAAACAATGGATGAAGATTCCGAAGTACCCACGACTATGATGATGAAAACGAAGTTTAGTTTTATGTTTGTAAGATAAAATTATTGTCGATATTTTTCGAATTTTACTTGCCTAATACAGTGTATAATGGCACTGTAATTGATACTTAAATTCAATAAAGATACTAATAGTCAAAATTAACAAAATTACCGAAGACGTACTTCGTAAAACAGTTTCTAAATTTAGCTGTTGTTTGTCCTTTTTTATCTGAAGTGGCAGTTAACATGGAATAAACGACGTCTGCATCGGCAATACATATTTAATTTTCTACGCGAGATGTACACATTTTTGAGTATTAGTATTCAGCTGGAATAATGTCGTTTAAAGTAGTGCATTTTCGAGCTACTTTTGTGAGTATCTGCCATTGAAACGCTGCCATCTGCCGAAGTAATTCAAGTCGTTTTAGGTACCTTCCAGTTACTTTAATTACTGTTTAAAATTCCATCTTGGGATAATCTCATTTAGCTTACGCAAAAAACTCGCCTCATACCTTCAACCTCCCAATTTAATGCTGCCTGTTAGCACCGGCAGACGACTGGATCTACAATGCTCATTATAAATACTACGAAATCAGTACAGTTAAACTTTGAAATAAATACATTCACCCCTCTTGCATTCAGCTTCCAGACTATAGAACTTAGATATCATTAAAAAAGAGTTTTACTTAATTTATGGCTTACAACATTATTTTTAGGTACACTAAATTTAGTTTCCGAACTCGTCATATTGTAATGAATTTTCTAATTGTCCTTTTACCTTTACTCTCAATAAATATAGATCTAATAATTATTCTTCGCAATCACAAATATTTACAAGGGCTTGTTCACAATCAACCAACAAAATTGAAGCTTTTAAATCCGAACGTTATAACTATTTGTTTCACTGAGTTAAGTTGAAATGCAGTGCGTTGATTTTTTGAAAATAACCATAAATTTTATCGCCAAGGTATATTTTCAGCTTTTTTGGGAAATATAATTGTTTTTGCTCTTATTCCATGCTATAATTTCTTTGAAAATATTTCAAGCATTGACAAAAACAATAATTACTAATGGTCGAAAACTAGAGGAATCTATTAATGTTATTTAGTTTCCGACCAGCAGGTGGTCGGAAAGTGAAACTGACACAACAACGCATATTGATGTAAATCACCTCTTTATGTACAGAAATATAGTTGTAGTTTACGCCATTTATGAGATTTAATTTACCAAACTCTGCTATTTTCCGGCCATCCTCATTTACAAATAGTCGTAAACTAAATGTTTCTCTTTAATTACCGATCATTCATTTTTCTTAAGTAAACCTAAAAGGTTTATTTAGTTAAGCAAACATCTTGGTAGATACCTACTTTCTTCGTAAATATATCTTTTTCACACTTTGGAAATCATGCTCTATCATGAACATGCCATTTTCAATGTAAGGTAGGTATCTATCTATTTTAAGTCAATGGTTGAGATTAGTTTTAATTAGTAATGATATAGTTTCCTTGACACATTTGCTTCACTTACTTGAGCTTCCGAGTTGATCTCTTAGAACTGGATTTTAATTCATAATTTATTGTTTTCTATTTCAGAGATCTGTATGAAAATATGACCAAAGAACGAGATAAGCGGTCGAATTAGGGTGCATCAGACTTGAAAGATGCATTAGAAGAATGTCGTGAACAGAGTTTGTTGATTCGAGCAGCATCCAGGAGATATGGAATTCCTCGAACTATGTTGAATGACAAATTAAGAGACAGAGTTGAAGAAGACATGAGAACTGGACCTGATACTTAGCTTAGTCAAAATGAGGTAAATACTTTTGCAAAGAAAGGCTTTCCTCGTAAGAAACATGATCTTCATAGTTCAGTGCAGAAAATTATTCGTGATGAAAATGGAAAAACTTTGTTTAAAAATGATTGCCCTGGTGAAACCTGGTATGTTGCATTTCTATGCCGTCATCTCGAATTTATACTCAGAACAGCGGAAAGTATTAACACTGCTCGAGCTTTAGTGACTGAACAAGCAATTTGCAAGTGGTTTGAAGAACTGAAATTTTTTTAATAGAATCCCAGTTGCATTTTTAATGCCGATTAATGTCGACGAGTCTTGTTTTCAACTATGCTCTAAGACTGGAAAAGTGTGTGGTGCTAAAAACTGGAAAAACTTTTATGAGATTAAGGCAAATGAGAAAGACGCCATCGCATGTCTTAGAACATTCAGTGCTGATGAAAAAATTGTTGCTCCAATGATTATCTATCTGTACATTTGACGTCCTCCGAAAGATGTGATTGTGAACGTTCCTAAAACTTTCAGCTTGGACGGTCAGAAATGAGATGGATGATAAGTGAATATTTTTTGAGTGGATAGTAAATTTCTTGAAAGAGAACAACATCGAGAGACCTGTAATTTTCTTTATTGATGGACACGAAACCCATCTCGTTCTGGAAACAAGCAAGTTTTGTTCCGAACATAGAATTATCTTGTATGCTCTCCTACCAAATGCTACCCACATTCTCCAGCCGTGTGATATTTCAGTTTTTAAAGCTCTTAAATCTGACTGGATAAAAACAGTCCATAATTTCAGAACTGAAACAAACCAAAGTGTAACTTGGTCACATTTGCTCCTTTGTTGGATAAAGTGCTACAACGTGCAGCAAGCAGTGATACCATAAAAAATGGCTTCCGAAAATGTAGACTGTATCTACTAAATCCAGACAATGTGAATTACACCAAACTGTATACCTACTGTTTCAAGTCAGGTAAATGTTTATGGCAGTACATCGCTATTGCTGATGAAAGAGGACCACTCTAAATCAACAAAACAGATTGAACCGGAGACACCTGAAGGGACCAAACTTGTGATGATCTCTATTTCATATAAACGACATTTATTCTGGCCTAAGAGTCCTGCTAAAAAGTCGAAACAAAGAACAGGAGAAAAGCTGCCTTATGCCATCAGTTTTAGTTCATATAGAGCAGCGTTGAAAAAAAATCAGAATTATTTAAGAAAGCCGAAGAAGCTAAAGAAAAGAGAAAAGCTAGGGTAGCAGAAGAAAAGCTAAGGTATCTGAAAAGAAAACATGCTGTAAACAAGAGAAAATTAGAGTAGCGGAACTAAGAGCAAAAAAGAGCGAAGTAACGGTAGAATCTCTTCGGGATTAACAACGAAGTAGCAGCAAATAGATATTATAGATTATGGTGATGGTGCATTTGAGGTACAGATGTTTTAAAAAGGGCGAATTGGGTCGTGTGTTATGTTGCTTCGTTCTGTAAACACCCAATCTCTGACTGTGTTAGAGGACTTTTAGGAGTACTGGTCCTTGGATAACAATCAACAAAGACTGACTCTCCGAGTAATGCAGATCTGCTTATATACGTTTTCTCCTTTTGATTGGCTATTGTAAAAGAGGCAACAGAAATTAAGCACAGAAAGTTGTTAATACTCTCTGTATGTTTGTTGTGGTTTGTTTACTTAATCTTCTTTGGGAATTAAACCACTCATAGTTTTTTAAAAACTCCATGATTTGCCAACATGCATGGGACTCATCATAAAATAAAATGGGAGGATGCAAAAATTATCGACAAAGAAGAAAGCCACCAAAAACGCAAAATCAAAGAAGCTGCTTATATAACCTTACATAAAAATAACTGGGTTGCAAACGAATCCGTAACTTTCAGTAAACAATGGATTCCATTACTAAAAGAAATAACAAATGAAGATCAAATGCCCACAATATCTAGGTAGCATTGCAAGTTTTTCCTGGGTTTTCCTTGCGATATTAACATGAAATACAGCCTACATACATGATTTCTATTTATACATACAATAACTAATTATATAACAATAAGCATATTAACTAGATGGTTAAGATGGCGGCAACTGAGTAGGTTGTTTGTTATGCGCTGCTCCGTAATTTATTTTAGGCGTATTACTAAGTACCGGTAATTCGTAATTCTTTGTTAGTGCATGTGTTTCGGGCCTGTGTCCATTATTTGATAATAATCTGAATTCGATTTTCGTCGTGGTGATCAAATTCGTTAGATAACATTACAACAGCAATTATTCAATCGTCCATGATGAAAAAAACCCGTTCTACATCTAGTTCTAAGAGTGATAAGGATGAAGGATTTGAAGCTATAAACAAGTGCAGCAATCAAGTTCAAGGTGATGAGAATGAGACAGGTACCTTAAAAGATGTTTTGTTGCATTTACGTACTATCAAAGCAGATATGAACAAACTTACGCTAAATGTTTCGGATATGAATGAAACGATTTCCTTGAAATTAGATGAATTATCTTCTAATTTCAATTCGCTTAATACTAAATGCGACTCCAATTCAAGCCGTATCGATAAACTGGAAAAGAAAATCGATTTTCTGGAGCAAATGAGTAGGCGCAATAATTTACGGTTATTCGGTGTTGTAGAAATAGCCGGTGAGTCAACTGATAACATTGCTCTGTCTGTATTAAAGGAGTACCTAAAACTGGGTTTATCCTCACAAGACATCGAAAGATCTCATCGTGTGGGCAATCCCTCAGTAACGAAAAAAACTCGAGGTATTATAATCAAATTTACTAGTTATAGAGTGCGCGCAATGGTTTTTAATAATAAAAATTTATTTAAAAGCACCCGATTTGTTATCCGTGAGGACTTAACCTCAATTAGACACTTAAAACTAATTAAGCTTCAGGAGCAATATGGGATAAATAATTGCTGGAGCCGTGACCGAAAATTGTTCTTTAAAACCAGCAGTGGCGTGCAAAGTGTTACGTAGTTTATACAAATTTTATTAATAATATTTGGAATTGGAGGTTCTACACGCACGACGGAGCTGATTATTGTACAATTTTTTTTCCTTATTATTTTTTAATTTTTTTTAATTCTAATTTTTCATTATCAAGGATTTGATGCATTGAGTTATTTTGCAATATATTATAGTTTTAGTTCTACCCTAATTAAAAGTTATTAATAATTGTGCCGGTTTATAATGTTGCTTTCGTTATTATATTAAATTATAAGTTGAACGTTTTACATATTCATTCATATTGATTTTTCTAATTCATTTTAGTCTACTAGTACTTCTTACTGTACTTATTTCTATTATTTTAACTGCGGAAGGAGCAGCACAACAACTTACAACTCACAATACCTGTGTTTATAAGTGTATACTTGTGCGCACCTATTAAATTCCTTAAATTTAATTCACAGTTCTTTTAAATTTCATGTTTAAAATAGCTACAATCAATGTACGTTCTTTAAACTCAGGGTTTCATGCTTTCTCTGCTCTGGTGGACGAGAATAAGTTAGATATAATACTCGTTACTGAAACTTGGCTTAATGAAAACAGTAATATAAACGATTATGAGCTTGTAGGATTTAATTTATTTCATAATGATCGAGTTGGTAGAGGTGGAGGTGTTGCCATATATGCAAGATGCTCTCTAAACTGTAAAATCCACCATCTTAATTCATTAAATAATGGGTCCTTAGAACAGCTGTGGGTCAGCTTCAATTACAATCGAAAGAAAATAGCTACTGGTGTGATGTATCGTCCTCCTAGTTCTTCAGTTAAGGACTCGTTATCCTGCTTTGAAGACACACTTAGTCAAATTTCTCCTCAATTTGATAATATTTTTTACGGTGGTGATATAAATCTAAATTTATTCAATGTTAGTAATCCTAATGTTATGCAGTTCAATACTCTACTTGAAATATACGATTTACAACAAACAGTCAACGAGCCCACAAGAGTAACTCAATATAGCTCGACATTAATTGATGTTATATTAGTTAAATGTCAAGATATAGTGAAAACGGTCGAATGTAAGTCTGTGCATGATCTGTCTGATCATTCTTTAGTTGTGATTGAACTTTTGTTAACTAAACCTGTAGTAGAACCTAGATATATTACTTTTCGCGACCTTAAAAATATTGATCATGCTGCATTTTATAATGATTTGTGCAACTTGCCTTGTTATGAAATTTATCATATTCAGGACGTAGATGCTCAGGTCAATTACTTATGTAAAGTTGTCCTAGGTCTTTTTGACTCTCATGCACCAGTGCGAAACGTCAGGGTTACTACACAAAAAGCACCATGGTTAAATAACGAAATAAAAGCGATGATGTCAGTTCGAAACAAGGCACATGGTACATTTAAACTTACCAAATCTTCTATACATTGGCAGCAGTATAAACAACTACGTAGTGCAGTCACTAGTGCAATAAAGCGTGAAAAAAAAGCTTATCTTCAGCTCATGAGTAATCTTTCAAATAAAGATGTTTGGCAAACGTTTCGTGATTTTGATGTGCTATCTCGTAAAGAACATGTTATTCCTGAGAATCTACGTCAACCGGACACAACTAATCAATATTTTCTAGATTCTGTCAGGACCTTGATAAAATCACCTACTTCAAGACAGTACGACCATTATAATAATAATAAGTATCATAACAGAACTTTTTCGTTTTCTCTGGTTACGCCTGACAAAGTTAGCAATGTAATGAACTCTATCAAATCCAATGTAGTTGGGAATGATGGCATTTCAATTAATATGTTAAAATTATGTAGTCATTTCATTATTGAACCTCTTACTAATATTATTAATAATTGTATACTTCAAAATTACTTCCCAACTAGTTGGAAATCATCAATAGTAATACCGCTACCGAAAAAAGAAGTTGCTACGTTGTCTGATTTGAGACCAATAAGTATTTTACCGGTCTTATCTAAAATACTGGAAAAAATATTATACGAGCAAATTTATGAGTACGTTACTGTTTCTGAAATTCTACCTTCAAATCAGTCGGGTTTTAGGGGAGGTCATGGTACTACTAGTGCATTAATAAAAATTACTAATGACATTATTCGATCATCGGGCATGGGTCTTGTTACTGCACTGGTTTTGCTGGACTTCTCTAAAGCCTTCGATACGATCGACCACAAATTGTTACTTGCAAAAATGAATTATTTTGGATTTGATGAACCAACTAGGCAATTTTTTGCTTGTTGCTTGTCTGACAGAACGCAGTCGGTGCGAGTTAACCGAATTATGTCAACTTACGAAGTTGTATCTAGTTGAGTTCCCCAGGGGTCAATACTCGGTCCATTGTTGTTCTTAGTATATACAGCTGACCTGTCTTCATTGCTACATCACTCTCTTTTCCATATGTATGCTGATGACTCACAGCTGTATATATCTTTCCATAAAGATACCTTGAAAGAGGCTAACTATTAACTCAATAAAGACCTAGAACACATATCCTGCTACGCTGTCAATAATTCATTAGTGCTAAATACTAAAAAAACCTCGGCCATCATTTTTGGACCAGTTAATGATAGGAAACAAGTGGTTGATAACTTAAACCTCATGCTCAATGGTGATAGTATTGAAATCCAAAACTCAGTTGTGAATCTTGGTATATTACTTGATTATAAGTTACGTTTTGAAGGACATGTAAATAATCTAATTAAGCGTTCATACATAATTTTACGCAAGTTTTATTTAAATAAAGATATTTTAAGTTATAATCATCGTGTGCTATTGTGCGAATCATTAATTTTGTCTCTGTTTAATTATTGTGATGTTGTATATGGTCCTTGTTCAGATTATAATACTTCCCTACACATTCAGAGGATCAAAAATGCTTGTCTAAGATTTGTTTACGGTTTACGAAAGTATGACCATATTTCTAATTTTTTGCGAGAATCAGGTTGGCTGAATATGGCTAACAGGCGTAAATTACACCTTGCAGTTTATACACATCGCGCTCTAACATCGCCCACAACACCAGAATATATAAAGTCTTTACTAAAACCGCGTCGTTATTACCACTGTATTAACTTACGATCACTCGATCTATTGAGCGTCACACCTCCACCTTCTACCAAAGATTGTACCATTATTCGGCTGTTGCATTATACAATTCTATCGATGCTTCTCTAAAGAATAAATCAGTATACAGTTTCAAGAGATACTACAAAAAATATCTGATTAACCTACAATGATCTTACGCTTATTTCATTTATTTACTTATTCAGTACTGAGTAGAGAAAGTATGAACACATAAATTCAGTCAACTGTGTGCTGCTGCTTGTTACGTTTGATGCTTGCTGTCTGTTATTATAATGTTACTTCAGGTTAAGTGAAAGAACAGTATGTGACTGAACTTTCGTCTGCACGATTTTGTATGTTTTTTTCTCATTCACTTTGTATATGTTAGTTTAGATAAATAAAGACGATAAATAAATAAATAAAATAAATAAACTAGAAAACCATTATTATCGGCAAATATCTAAGTGTTGGGGGATCTTGGTAGCCACAGGTTGCTTAACCCTCTTCACTGAATCTCGGTGAAATAAGACATAAAATTAAAAAACAATAGAAGGGAAACGAGCTATATACATGCTGTGTGAGAATTTCAGAGAACTATGTTGGCTAGCTCAGAATATAAATAAGTGCAGGTACGTGTCCAACCAGTTTTGAGATGAAGATCCATTGATGATGATGATGAAGCATATTAACAACCCCTGTAAAACAGAATTGGTATCTGACAAGTGTAAACCCGCAATAGGGTTACCTCACAACCATATACAATCTCCGTTAAACAGTATTGGTATCTGACAAGTGTAAACCCGCCATAGGGTCGCCTCAGATCCATATACAACCTTCATAGGACAACATTGGTATCTGACAAGTGTAAACCCGTCATAAGGTCGCCTCAGAACCTTGTTAAAATCTACCAAAGAGGTAGCCTAAATCATAATGATTTTCCACTACAAAATATATAAAAAAACGAGTGCTTAAGCCTTTCAATAATGCAATCGCACACTTCTTTAATAACCATCCTCTCAATTGTATAAATAGAAACATGTTAAAAAATGTTTTCCAATTCCCAAGTTATTGAATTTAAATAAAATTCACCAATAAAAATTAATCAGCTGATTTCACGTTAAGCGTATTGGCTACCTAAAAAAAGTCGGTCCCAGGCCGAAACACAAATGAAGGCAATCATTCTTTTAAATTTGAAAAATTTTTGCTTAATGTTCTCAAACTAATATTTCGAACATCAATAAATCAAAGTCACCTTCAATTTATGTCATAAATGTCAAACTTGAAGTTTTTATTATTTTGACAACGATCCTAGGTCATGGATCGAAACGTAAATAAAGATAATTTTAAAAACTAAGAGTGGTTTAATTCCCAAAGAAGATTAAGAAGAACAGAAAGTTGTTGTTTTTACACGTGCTGCTCACAGAAATTCCGAGGGTTATTGTTTGGTAACAGTTTTCACGTCAAAAAGATCACCATGTAACTAAGCATCTACTGTTTTCGACATTTGTGCCCTTACTTGATTTCTTTCTCCACCATTGAGATAAATTTGCAATCTGTTTTCTTCTAATTTCGACTATCAAGTTTATAGGATTGTTAAAAAGCTAAATATTTTTATATTTGTTAAATAAAATGTGCTTTTATTTTGAAGATTTTGCTATGCAACAATCTATTTTTGTTTTGTTTTGGCATATTGAAAAAATGGTATTGTTTTATAGCTCATTAAAAAATGACAGGTTGTTGTTTAAAAAAATTCAATTATTTTTTATAACTCTATTACGCTCCTATAAATAAATCATAATCACGAGAAAATGTTGAATATAATTTAATAATCAGCTTGTCTCGTTTTTTCAAAGCATTAGTTTCGAGGTTACTTGGCGTGTGTTCCAGGTTACCATCGCATTGTGTACTTTGCTGTAGTTTTAAATATGAAGTATAAATTTTGTATTCTTGTATAATTATTAAATATTAGTCGGGAATTGGGATGAAAAGGTCAATGACAACCTAGAAAAAGCAAGGAATTTTATTTTTATAGTGTGTCCCAAAATTGCTGGGAAATAAAACTACCGCGTATTGTAGACGTCAAAATAAGTCGATTGCACCCAATTTACCTATATTCTCATCGAACGGTTGCAAAAATTTTGATTCCGAGGGCATTGAAGTTGACAACAGTATTTCGGCATCTGAAGGTTTTCTTACTATGAAGGAAGACTTGGTTAACGAAACTACTAGTGAGGGCGCCTTACTTCCTCCTAGTGCATTATCTTTTACAGAAGTGTCTGTGGATATTAAACGATTTGACACGTTCTATCCCAGGCCCATAAGAAAACAATGAAATCAGTAACGGAATGTTCATCTGATTTACGTATAATAAAGGAAGGGAAAGAAAGAGAAAGAAAACGAATTCCGCTCTAAAAACAGTCGACGATTGTGGGAGGGTCTAAAGAACTAAACTATAGTACACACGAATCAATTTGCCTTTTGTAGAATATCTGAACCTGAAAGGATAATGTAATACAAAACACATAAAATATAACTTTAATAAGTACCTTCTATGAATTTAGATAATAAACAATATTAGATTACTGGTTTAAGAACTAACACATGTATCATCCACTCTTCGCGTGCTAATATTATATATTAATTATATTTAGTAACGATCAAACTGAAGGGTGTTTTGTAAATAAAAGAACTACTTCATTATACACTCAGTAATTATTGCAGCATAATTTAGTATAACAAAAGTAAATGGCATTTAACCACTGTAATTAATAACAATAAAAAATATCATATAAATATAACAAGAATTTTACTTACTTTGACTATGATGAGCTCGTGGAAAATAGAACCTACTTAATACTTAAAAAACAAAGTACACATTTACAATAATCATCAACATTAACAGCTAATCAAGTACGACAACTGACGGATAATTATCTAGCCCCTTTACAATTGCAAAACCAATTAATACAGTTATTGATCTATATAAAAACATTATCATACCAAATTACACTAAATTTTTATTATAATAATGACAGTATTAAGTAAACAACAATGTGTTGTTCATTATCTTTAAATATTCACCTACTGCAAGCAAAACTATGTAATGTAAGTCAACGAATCTATCGTACCTGTCAGCATTTAATGATGTTTTCTAAAATATGATTTGTAATTGTCCGATTGAGTTTATATTATTTATCACAGAAGCAACAACGCAAACTAGCGCTAGAAATATAGCAAACTCCTTCAACCAGTGTATTTGTAAAATTATTTTCTGAAGAATAATCACAGAAATTTTATATAGAGCAGAAACAAGTTTGAGCATGTTTCTGTCTTTCAAAGGTAACACATCCACTTTACCTAATTACAATTAAACTAGCAACGTTCAGGAAACTCCCATCAACCACATGCCCAGATAAGAAAGCAGAAAGTGTATTATACACATGTGGAGTGATAAATTAAATAAAGAACGAGCAATGTTGGTTGCCTAACTGAGCTAATTTCAAATAATAAAAGTGCGGCAAACTCGTATATTCAATTAAGTAGAAATTGAAATGATTTTTTAAATTAAGGAGGCAGGAAATTTAAAAATATAAAATAGAACGTAACAATATGTTTGAAAGAAAATAAGAAGAAAGTGGTTGATATACTATGAAGGAAATAGAGTGGCATGTTGTGGTTCCTGTCGTTTATTCGGAACTTCAGTTTACCAGCTTGTACAAAATGGCTACAATGGTTGGAAGCACCCGACAGTCAACTTCAACACACATGAAAATTCTAAAGATCCTTAACTCTGTTTGACAAATTTTAAAGAACAAATTAGAAAAAATTGAAAATGTAGATTCTGAACTGATTGCCCAGCCGGATGAAAAAACGTATTAGAAAAATATTGTAAGGAGAGTTGTGTCAGTTGAAAGAAACTAGTTTCTAGAGGTTTGACTTTTAAAAGTGAAGATGAAAAGTTGATTTGCAGTATAAGGGACTCTTTCTTATGTGTATGACATTAATTGCAGAATTTGATTCTCTTACGGTAGCACACCTTGCAAGATTTGGTAACGCCGACTACGGTAAGACATCCTATTTATCATGTACAATTTACGGGAGTTGATAATGTTATTCGCTGAACATGTTCAGGAATATATAGCATATGATGTCAAGATTAAGTATTATTCAATTGTTGTTGACGAAACTTCTGACATTTCTCAGGATATTAGTTACAGTGTGTTTTGTTTAAAGTGATGGATTTCCTACAGGACATTGCCTGTAGTTTATTTCAAACGCAGACTGTAAAGGGAAAGAACTCGAAGACGCTGTCCTCACTTTTCTTGCTCTCTTGGATACCGATATCAGAAACTGCAAAGGACACAGTTACGCTAATGTCTCGAATGTGTCGGGAAAATATGCCGGGCTACAAAGTCGTATAAGGAATTCTATCCTTGAGATAGCTGTAACGCATTATGTAACGCTGATTATAAATTAGAGGCGAAAGAAAGAAAAATAATCTTAAATGGACAAACTTGTTATTAAAGCACTTTCTATAATTTTAATTCCATGTGTAATAGTGTTTAAAAACAAGACAGGCAATCAAATCCGTAATTTTATTCGAATCATAAACTTAAAACCACAAGTATAATCGTCTTTTTTCTGTTAAATATTGCAACTCAGCTCAAGGTTGTAAATTATTTTAAACCACAAAAGTGTATACGTACCATTTATAATTGTAATATTTCTTAGTGGAAATATGTAGTGTTTTAAAAAATGTTTTACTACTTATTAAGTAAATAATAGGGAATTTGTAATATGCACTCCATATATGAGCTTTTAGAAATATTAGTTGAATAAATTAAATTTAATATTACATAGTTGCAAATACAAAAGGAAATCACAGATATACTTATATACAATGTGAGCCCCCGACACTGACAGGGAAATACACGCATATTAGATTACAGGTACCTACCTGTGAGTTAATTATTTCATACAATAGATTACAATGTATTTATTCTACAAAACTTTCAGGCGAAGAAAAATATATATACTTACGTAAATTGCATGATAACACGCACTTTCCATGTGTCATTTGTCATAAACTCAATAGGGAGATTGTACAATAACTTGAAAACCACCGACAAAATGCGAAATAGAAGTCGAATTAAAGGACAATAATCATATCAGACTGAGAATGAATTATTTGTAAACCGGTGATACAACAATATCAACATGTAGATATATGCGTGAATAGATGAACGCAGACTTGACCGCGGGATTAAGACTTGATATAATGTTAGCTTTTATATGAGGAAATAAAATAATGCGAACTAAAAAGTAAGGTGAATGTATATAGCTCTAAGAAAACTTTGATTGAAGGAAATAGACGGCAATCGACATGTAAAAATGGCATACATCTGCAAGTGGCAGGGTAGTCTATAGACGCGCGCGTGCGGATATAATGTCGCAAGAATCCATGGAAAACAAAAGGGTGTCACCCCTACATTAAAATGAAACTATGTGGTTTGTTTTTAAGCGCATGGGCTTTCTATTGTAGGAAAACTGAAGATATGATTGCAAATACACATACACACATTCGATTTTAACAATGTAATGTAGAATTTTTGTAATTAAAACATGCTATTTATTAATTTTGTATATTCTTTTCCCATTTATCCATAGAAATCCACTTCTGCATCATTGCAGTTAGTCGATTCACTCTTATATTGCTACGGAATCCCAGGTCTTTCAGGGCAAATGAAAATTTAAATCATTTAAGGCTTTTTTACCTGTAACTCACCTTGCGTACCGTATGCTGCTCATTCATTGAACCTGATACCTGAAAAATTTGCACAAGTTTGCTTAGAAGCGATTAAATTCTTTAGCTTATTACAAGAACTATACAACTGGTAGCACGAATCGCTAGAAGATTTTGATATCTCAATTGAAATATCAAAATAGGTGTAGAAATAAAGTCACTATAAAAAATTTAAATAAAACCAAATGGTCAAGTTGAAGAAATGCAACTATCCTTGTAAATAAAGGATAGGCTAGTATTGCAAAAGCCTGCACATCTATAGAAAACTCTGAGAGTGAGCTGAATGCAAAATTTCCAAGGAAAATGTTACAAAGGATCAAAATGGCGTTAATGGTTGTTATCTGGGATTTCTTTCTTGGAAAGGGTAAATGAAACCAACAAGATGTTGCAAGCTGAAGAAGTCGATCTAATTATAGCTGTCGTCTTATGTATCTCCCTCATTAATTTTGTAAAAACCACTAGAACAGAAAAAAATTTTATATGTTTTAAAAACAGAACCAAACAAAAGACAGATTGCGAATATGAAAAAGATTAGAGAAGAATTCTAAAAAAGAAAAGACAATTTGATGAGCGTGGAACAGAGGAAACTATTCATTTTACTGGTTCTGATAATTTTAGGATCAATGTATTCTGTGTAATTCTGGACAATTTGAAAGTCAATCTTGAAAAGACGTGTGGCATACGTTGTGAGTAATGACCAATTCTGTGTTTTTCCATACTTTTTACCTTGGATGTAAATGAATATGTGTCCACGACTGTATTTGAACACCTGCGTCTATATTAAAAGCGTGCTCAAATAACTTTGAAGAGAGTTTTCTAGGACAGTGCCTAAAGCTGCGAGCCAATTTGCAGAGTGAAGATGAAAAATTGCGACCGAAAAACTCAATTCAATTGTGCCGATGTATTCAAAAAAACGACTGTAAAATTATATTCTAATATTGATATCTTGCTACGTTTATTTATGTGCAAGGCGATTACTAATTGAACGGCAGAAAGATAGTTTTCTTAATTAAAGTTGACAAACACTCCCTATCGAGCGACCATGGCCCAAGAAGGCTTAAATGCTTCATGTACCTTATATATCAAAAGTGAACTAATAAACAAGTTCTCGTTTGAAACTTATTGAATTATTTGAAACTTATTGCTCAGAAGAAGGCAAGACGTATGATTTTTTGCTACTTTAAATAGTCTATTAAAAGTACCTGTTTTTTAATTGCTATAAAAAATAATTGTGAGTAAAACACAGTTTCCCTCTTAGTAACTTTAATTACTTTAATAACTTTAATTTTTTTTTTTATTAAGTGTCATCTTAACTTTTTTAATGTAGACGTAAAATTTTTTTATTTCCTATTAATTCTTTAAAAGTACTGAAAAAATTTGGTTTACATCACAAAGTGTGTTTATTTTTTAATATTATCTATTATGTCCGTTAATTTTAGGAGTATCAATGTGTGACGACCTGGGACAATAGAATTTGAAAGGGCGGCAAAAATAGTGTTTTGCACATAAGCAATGGATAGCTAAATCCCGGACTGAGTACGCAAAACTTTAATAAATTATCTTTATTCTTTAGAAAAATCATTTTAAAAAATAATTTTTGGGTACGGCGAACTTTACACACTGATGGAAAACCATTGCAAGATGTTTTATACTGAACTGGAGTGTCTAAACACTAATTATTAACAAAAAAGGATGCGATCTTATAACCGTGTCTTTTTTTTATCTGTTGCTCCACGTTGTTAGCTTTAAAGCAACATTATTTGGTGGTGGCTAAGAGAGAAGGGTGTCTATTTTTTATAATGGTAATCGCTATCATACGGAGGTTTCTTGAATATGACGATAACCCAGGATGAAATTGGTTGGTAAGTGGCTAAGGAAAAAAGGAAACGTCTATTTAGCTAAACGACTAACTTTGAACATTACTTCATAGCTCTAGCATGAAACGGGGTTGTGGGCCAATTTTGATTCTTTCCTCAAAATATTAAAAGGGAAGGCGACGCGGCGTTTACGTTATAACGACACTGAAGCAAGAGTTCTGGCAAAAACGCAGAAATCCCTTTGGCTCTTAAATAAATCTCAGCACTAAAAAGAGACTGTTCTATCAACCCCTTATACTCTATGCCTGAAATGAAAATAAGTAATTAATTAAACCGAGACTGCAATTTGTGGTTCTCCATTTAGACACACATAAACACAAAATACACTTTACTAGACTGTAAATGGTTCACCAATACTTTAGTGAGGCATTAATTCTAGGGTGAAAGACTACTCTTAAATAAGCAACTCCTTTTTATATCCACGTTTAAATCTATTGGTAAATTTCAATAATTATTGTATTTACAAAAAAGTGACAAATGTGTAATAAAAGTATAATTAATTTCGCAATTCAAAGCAAGTTGGGGGAACATGTGTTACGGTATTCCGTGCAGACAAAAAAGAAAAGTAAAGTACGCAAAGAAAATCGCCCGGACTGAATACCGCAATAAAACAAGGTGAGAATTCGCAGAATTACTACTAGCTGAAAACTAGGGTGGGGTGGGTCACACAGAAAGAAAAATTGGAAATTTCAGTAAGTAGATTTATTGCAAGTCGTTAGTTAATAAACATATTATCAAAAGGAATATTTACAAAAACCAAAACGAACATTTACGTAACGTCCTGTTAAAACATATATAACACAATATAATTCCCATAATTTACATAAAAATTATTTCCCAGTCACATCACTTATTAAAATATAATTAACAAGTACAAACATATTACATAATGTCTCCAGCTCTAAATAAATACAAGAAGAACATTACATAATATACTATACAATAATACAAAGCTGTTTACATGCTCCTTACCGAAGTGCACTTTCTTAAAGTAATAGCATAACCCTAAACTGAAGGTAACCAAGTGTGACATTTAATCTAGGTTTTAATTAGTAAACAGTTTGTGACGTTAGCATTTCCTAAATCGTAAGTTAAAGTAAGTAAAATTGCCTCAACGCGAGATTCTGTTTGTCTTAATTGTTACTTCACAAGCAATCGAGTAATTACTTTGTGAACTAACACGTGAAAGTAAATTTTAGAATCGCGATCTGTAATTTATTGTGCCATAACTACGCGTATGAAAAAAACGAAAGCACTTGCGTGGTTATCAACCAAAGAGAAAGAATTACCTAGATTCCATAGAAATCATAAAAAGAACGGAGTATTTGTACCTTAAGTCCGTTTGTGTGCTAAACAGAAGTAACTGTCTTCCGAGGAGACTATCTTCTCAGTATGTATCGTATCGTACATCGCCAGCCTGCCTCTGGTACCATCGTAGCAGATTTAAAAGTACCTACTTGCAATTGTCGACGGACCGGATACTTCTACTGGTTACAGAACTTGACTAAGTTTGACTTTATAAACACTGAAGTAAAGCAATGCCTCTTAAAAGAAAGTATCTTAAGTAACACCACGACTTTATAGTCCTTTCACGTAAAAAAGGCGCTGTATAGAATAATCCCCCCATTTCAACACTTAAGTCTGTATATATAGGAAAAGAAGGCACCAGGTGAAATCATGTTTTTTTTTCAAAAATATTCCCATCGACAAAATACCACTTGCAAAAGTTATTCTCACAACAACTGCAAAGTATTGCTAGAACATCACCTGCAAACCAGCGTAATTAGGAAAGTAAATAACAACTTCCACAAAGTATGTCCGTGTAAAAACGTCTGTTCCATCTGATAGGTATAACTACAACCCGCATGGCAGGATTATATTAGCTAAGTGTATAACGGGTGGTTACATACTCTTTACACGTTAACTCGTTTACTTAACATTACCATTCTTATTTTTATTACTATTACTATTTTTATTATTTATTTCCTTTTTCTTGTCCTGATGAAGCACCTTACAAAAGTGGGCGAAACGTCGACCGTAGTTAAGATGATATGGCCCAACCCGGAACCATAAATATTTAAAACCATAGAGATTTACTATTTCGAATACTACTACCGAGAAAAGACATGCAGGTGGACAATTTTCATTGCTCGCAATCTGAGCCCGTGAACACCTGTGTGATAGTGGAATTAGTAACAGTATTGAAAACCAACAGTTTAAAGCAAACACATTAAAAGTTTTTATTTAAGAAATGCAGGTGTTTGACAAACAACACGTTCTAAGCTTATTTCAATGAACCGATAATGGAAAGATTTTTAACCTTTGTTAACCAAAACAAATTAACATAGAATAGATTCCATATATTTAACGTGGTAACCAAACACTTGATGAAATGTTATAGGATGCTTGAATAAGTAATCATTTCAATTTAGAAGGTAGTCGATTTTGTTAATAAATACTTAAATGACTCGCTAACATAGGAAGTGTGAAGTCGTTTAAGTTAGAAATTTTATTAGGCGTTTCTTAATAAGAAGTAAACGAGGTAGTTGGAACTTAATATTTATATAAAGGATCAGAAATTTAACGTAACAAATTCCCCTAAGGAACTGTTTGAGCATTAACAATAATCAAGTATAAAGTTCTAGTTCGTCATAAATGTGTTCCTAACAGACAATCAAATTCAGACAAGATTAAAGAAATCTGGTATTGCAAGTTGTTTTATGCCATTCAGATCTGATTGGCTTAAAATTTACTATATCATTAAAGTATTAGAATATGAAACAAAAGATCTAACGACTAAGGGCTCATAGTTATTCAACAAATTTTATATTCTCAGTTTACAACAAAAATGAAAAATACAAGTTATTTTACTCTATAAAAATTTAACGTATCCCGTTAGAAAAGATGTAATTCTTTACTAAAATATTTAGCTTCAAGAAACGGATTGTATTTTTACGACTTCCCATACATCGCTTAACCGTTTACATACATTCAAAATAGCACAGACCCACACCACTCAAAGGGGGAACGGCCGGCAACACCAGCTACCATATGAGCAATACTAATCTTCAACCATGTGTCTATCTTTATAACGTTATATCAGGACAACGCAAAGTTATTTTCCATTGAATTTAATCATAATCTCAGTAGGCTCGATAATTTAACTAGCAAAAATTGTTTCTTTATTTGGATTTAATTCCAACGCAAAAAAATGTTGTAAATGGAATATATGGTACTAGTTTAGTTAAACCCTAAATTGTTGCACTAAAATACCAAAACAATATTAGTCTGATAGATATCTAATTTATACTGGCCATTGTTACTTCAGGACGAACTACCTATCTACTAGCCATCACTTAGAAAAGGAATCAACAAATCGCGTAGATGTGACCCAATTAGATGGTTCGCATAAGAGAGACCATTCAAAAAAGACATGTGACTAACACGTGTCTGAACGAGCTATGTTTTCACTAGCTGGTTGAACAAACCCAACAAATTTTGTTTGAAAACATGTAAAATTATCACGCTAGATGGATATTTGCGAAGTGTACTCTTCTTAAAAGTACAAGGACGTAAATTCTATAATTTTTAATGATAGAACTTGCTATTCTAAATGAAATACAGAATGATACTAAATTATGCTAAATTACGTGCTTTAAAGATTTATTTACGTTACAGTCTTACACTATTTTTCAAATAAATACTGTTTTAACATGGTACAAGTCTAACTTCAAACCATAGAAAAAAAAAAGTTTAACATCATTGCTAGAATCAATATTTGAACCCAACCACAAGCAAATAGGTACATTGTGTGCACAAGCACCTACGTTGAAAATGACACATTTTTTATTTATAGTAAATGCTAGTTCATACAAGCTTACTGGAAATCGTAATATCAAAAAATGTTTAGTAAACAACGTACATGGACATGTACTATCAATTGAAATTGTAGTTTATGATGCTATTACGAATTCTTTACGTACTTAGTATAAAAACTACAATCATTCTTGTATTTAAGACCTTGATTTTAATCCATGAACACGTTTTACCATGAAAGCAAATATTTGCTATAAAAATGCAACTAATTTGCATGATAAATCCATTAAAGTTTTAATTAATTACCCTGTGTATTACCTAAATTCAATTTAAAATAAAACGTTCTCGTATTTTCGAGAGGAATTGAGAAAAATACGTAAATTCGTATAAACTCATTAATAAATAAATGTTTATTCTAAGAAGCGGCTCGAACATTGAAAAAATCCATAAAACCCATAAAATAACCGATAAAAATTGATTATCTTTCCCATTAGTATCTGACGCCACAATAACTGTATGTGTTAGAGTAGGACAAAGCGTGCACGTCACAAGTAAGTAAAACGAGATTAGGAGGTAATAAGACTGGGCATTTTGAATGCTAATGAGGATTTCCCAGAATATTGGGAATGGAATCGCGCAAATACTACTACATTTTAGAAATATATAATTTTCTATATATAAGGTAGCGTTTATTAAATTCAGTCATTCATAAATTCGATTGCGAAATGTTATTTTGATTTAAGTCGCGAGCTGTTGCTTTGCGAAGATGGTATTTGAAGTATGCAGTAAGCATACTGTAATTTAATAATTACAATGTTACAATGAATAAAGAAGTGATGTTTTAAACGTAACCTGATGTTAAAAAATGGAAATTCTTAAATTTAATTACATACAATGAAGATAGATAATGCTTCGATATAAAAAGCTATTAAATTTTTTTTTTAATAATCAAACCGAAGATACACATTGGTTTCTAAATGGAGATTTTATACATCATCTGGTAAGCTGATTTAGACGTCAATTTAAAATAAGAAGATATTTAATTACGAGTTGGATAAAAAAGCGCTTCGTGAATTTTTGCAAGTATTAATTGTTTGTAACTGATATTTGAATTTTTTCAATTAGTTAAGATAGGATAAGTTCTACTTATTTTATTTTTGAAAAGGTTCTTTACCAGGAAAGTTTGTGTTCAGAGTTCGAAACACTCTAACCTTTTAATAGATTATCTATCAAGGATTTTGTTTTGGCAAAAACAAACCATACAAGAGTGAGAATCATAACCAGGTAAATTATCCATAAAAAGAAATTTAGTTCTGTAAAATTAAAATAAGGTAAGGAACTTCTTTATAATTAAGTAAATAAGTACTTCATAGAAATAATTTTATGTTTGAAAGAAACGATATTGTAAATGTTCTATATGCTTTTGTATGAGAGAAAATATTTCATACAGCATAAATGCTTTAATATTTCTGTATTTGATTTCATTTTTGAAAACTCCAACATTTCCGTTGAGCTAGCCAGACAAAGTTAGGAAGGAAGGTAAGTCAACAATTTCAAGTTTTACAATTTGTTGTATCCTTATCACAGCACTCTATTGGTGACGCTACATACGCGGCGTTGTCACAGCATACTTTTAGTGACGTACAACGCGAGGCTTTATCATATCAATATACATACATATTGCAATGATATTAAGGTTATTTAAGGTCATATAAGATCACAAGGGAGAAACACTTTATGTGAATATCATAAAAACTACGAAAACCAAACATTTAAATCATAAAATGTACATAATTCATTCATTATGCAAAAAGAAAATACAAATCACCCTGTATAAAATCAGTGACAGGCTACAATTAATTAAAGAAAGCTCATTCCGTAATAAATTCGCCACATTCATTAAACTAGATAATTGCGGAAGAAATACAATCCTCTTTAGAACAATAAAACATTCGTAAGCTTAAAAACCAAATTACAAATTTAAAAGATTTGTAGAATAATAACCGTGAAATGAAATTTCTTTCAATCTAAATGTATTTGGGTAAATTAGTCAATAAACGCATGTAATTGATACCAGTTTGTATAGGCAAACATGGATATTAGAAGCGCAGGAGTACGTGCAAATTCAAACGTATATAAAATGCCAGACTTGGTAAAACAAGCATATGTGAATACAGATATTAGAGGCGAAGGGCTACGTGCAGTTTAAAGCGTACATGATGTACCATTTGTTGACGAATCCCATTACAAAGTTTCGATGTACGTGCAAATTCGAACGTATATAGATTGCAATATTTAATAAAACCCAAAGGTGCAGATATAACACATAATTGAAACGCTTTTCCGCGGACAAACAACTTATAGCGAGCTATCAACCAATAAAAACGCGGGCAACATCTGGAAGGAATTTGTCTATAAAACTAACCGGAGCAGATAAGGGACATTCATTCTATGTTCAACTTGCCTACTGTACTAGTTTAAAGAAGATTATTACGCAAATAAAGTTTAGTGAACGTTAAATTGAAAGTAACATAAATCAATAATTTCAAGTGAAACAGTAAAGTGCGTTGAAATAAGTGTGTATGAAATTCTGCCGTTGAGACAAACGTAAGTCTAGAATTAATTATTAAGCAAAATCTTTGCAGTTTATTAATTTAAGAGCTCCGAGTAATAATCCAGATCACGACGTTAATAATATTCTAAGTAATTCATCTAAGTAATATATCCAAGTAATACATATATAATAACGACGTTACTGGTATAAAAAACAAAGCTACTGGATTAAAACTCTAAGCTTAATACTTAAAATCATTGGACAAACGACTCCGAGTGCTGCTAAATATTTCAAAGTACTGGGTCAACACGCCAGCAAGAAAAACCGGAGAAAGATAAGCTCAGAGTTATTTCTTTTTATTTATAGTATGTGTATTCAGAAGTGAGTTTAAAAGTTGCATGTAATTTAAATATTTTGTGTAAAAGGTCAACAAAAATTTGATTAGTACATAAAGGTATGTTTAAAGAGGAAAAGGGATCTTTCTTTGAACGTTTAACGAAACTATTTGTGGTAAAATACAATATTTTTTGCTGGCTTTAATTGCTATAAAAGGTGTGAAGGTTATAAGCTTCGTAAAGAGCTAATTTGATAGGAATATTTATTTGAAATTTGATTAAAAAGTTCTATATAAAGTAAATGATACTGAAAAGGGCGCAGATTTGTAACTAGTAATTTTATTTAATTCATTATACAATTTTTCGTGAATTTAGTTTGTCTTATGCGGAGATATTGAGTGTTGGAGAGGAGTGAGTAAAAACTCTCTGTTATTATGTCGTCGTTCACTCTGTGTGTAGTATCACTGAGCTAGCCGAGGCATAAATTTAATTGTGTTAATTTTAAATTATTTTAAATGCACAGAGAGGTGGCGATATCAGCACACAATTGGTCATTGTACATTTGGCGAAGGATGATATCGTAGATATATATATATATATATTATATATATTTAATTTTGTAATTATAGGGTTAATTTAGGGGTAGGTTAAGTCATAGTGGTTGTAGAACAAACAGAAGAAACGTCCAAGTAACAAAAGCACATAAGTACAGATATTAGTAGAGTAAATAGGTCATTATAAATATTATTAGTTGAGAGCACACTGTATATAGCAGTACAAGGCGATTAAACAGATATCCAAGAGTAGCTATGAGCAAAGATAAGAATTTGAAAAGGTAACGAAACGCATTGAAATTAAATCAGTGAAAAACCTGCATGAATTGGCTAGACAAATATTTAAAAAGTGCGTGGATATATCATCTTAAACGTACTTAGAAATTATGCATTATTTGAAAAGCGTACGTGATTTAAAAGTATCACATTTGCTCAAAAATCCAATTTATTAGGAAATAAACAAACACCAAATGTATTTAATTTAGATTAGAATAAGACCAACAACAATAATACTACGTGATCGATTGAATAAAGATTCCTGGGATTTCTGAAGTAAATGCAAGGTATAATAAGAATTTACGTGACATAGTGAGCATCGCGACATTCTATTGAACTAGACAACTGGTAAAACTCCCAAAATAACAAGTGATAATACACTTGGCCTCGCCCAGCACGTGGAGTCAACGAATGAGAAACTAAAGAGGGCCGATCCTATAAATATCATTTTAAATGAATATTGAGTTAGTATACTTTTGAAACTGGGCAGTCACTATACTTGAAAGTGATAAATATTTACGTGAAAAGTTAAGTGAAAATTATTTTAAAGAGTGTATAATTGTGCAAAGAGAGCCGTACTTTTAAAAGACGTAAGTAGGTAAGATTTAGTGAAATTATATCATTTCTAATAATCAATAAAACAGGGCTCTGAGTAATTTCGATCTGAATAATTACGATCTGAGTAATTACGATCTGAATAATCTGATTAAATACGTTCTGAAGAACTACGTTATAAATTACATTCTGAATAACTACGTTCTAAACCACAATCGAAATAACGTTACGATTCTTGTTAAAACTTTTAATAACTATCCATTACGATCTTAAATACAATTTTGGATACGAAACTCTGGAAAATTCTATCTGTTCAAACAATTTCATAATCTTTGAAAATGGTAAATATTCTATTACGGAAATGAAAAACCTTTCATTGGAATAACGATTTGGATAATAAATTTTGATTGGATGTCGACTTCAATTCTTGGAATGCAGAGCACCTATTGAATCTCCTCAGGTTAGATATATTTTTGATGATTTATTTTAAAACTTTTATTTCAATAATAATTTAAAATGTAAGAGCCGACAAATTGGGGTTTCTTGAATAAATTTATGAAAAGTTATAGACATCTTGAAACGTTTCAACCGGTCTCTAAATGTAATAAAACTCGTTTTGCGGGCTTCATTTTCTAAAAATCTAATAGATGTGAATAATTCAAAAAGGGAGAAGATATTTGAAAAGGGAAAAAATTGTAAATATTTAATCATTATACTGTGTATTGTGGAATTGATTTATTTAATTGAATCAGTTAGTCGAGGCAAAAGAAAATTATAAATTAACATTTTCACAAGTGCTTGAGAGATATAAGGGTTAACACAGCATTTTATATCGACCCAATAGTGGGACTAACAAGTATATCACAGCATTAATGTGCGCCCAATCCGTGGGGCCAGTTTAACACAGCATTTTATGGACTGCCCAACCATGGGGCGAAATTAACACAGCAATATATATATATATATATATATATATATATATATTTATATATATATATATATATATATATATATATATATCATATATAGGCTGTGATATCGTTGCAATAACTCGATGCCTCCTTTTGTGAAATAAAAGGTTAAAATTTTTCTTTTTGTCAATTTTAATTTTAATTTTAATTTTTTATACCTCGGCTAGCTCAGCTTTAACCACGCACGAAGCTTGCGACAATACGACAACAAAGAATTTTAATTTTCTTTTACCTCTACTTCCTATGCCTTTATGTCAAAACACCATTAAGCATAACTACTATAATATTCTCAAAAACATTTACAATGTACAAAAACGTTTAAGAAATCTTTGAATAAAACCTCTTTTAATTAATTGAATTAAATTCTTTCATTAATTATCATTTCCGTTAATTAAACAAAAATCAGCAAGAATCACCCTTATTATTTAAAGCCCTATAAACGTTCATTAAACTTCCTTCAATCATTACGTAATTTATAACGTGTACTAAAACGATCTTTGATGACCCTCACATAAAGTTTTCATGAAAGCAATGTTTAAAATATTCATAAATAAAAATACAACAAAATATTCAGATTGGCTAACTTGTTGTCCTAAGTTTGAACCAGTTCCTGTTCCAACTGCTTCCGTTTCAGTTTACTGATTTAAATAGTCTAACGTTGAATCCAGATCTACTTTGGATATGGCTTGCATTTTTCTTAGTATAGCTTCTCCTGATTAATTCATAAATTATTTTAGCGTCTCTGTTAAACTTCCTGGTCGGATCCAGTAATTGTCTAGATGCATATTATTTTTCCTCGTAGGATCCAGTAATTGTTTAAATACTTGTTGTTTTCCACATCGGGTCCAGTAATTATTCAGAGTTCTTTTGTTAAGGTAGAACTTGGAATTTATCTAAAAACAACCTTTTGTTACTTACGTTTTTAAGGATTAAAACGACGAACCTCATATAATGATGTACTATCACCAATACAATTTATTAACTAACAAATCATTTCTAATTCTTTCATGTAAATATTTTCTTTCAGGTGATGTGAATCATGCCTTAATTCAAGTTAAAATGATTTGTTTAGAAATCCTGTCGTATTTAAAAGGAACGCCTATCTGTTGAAAGCGCAGAGTTCAGCGATTAAAAGCTTTGTACGTGATTCCTACATGCAAGATGTTGGGTATTTTTACTAATTTTTGATGTATAAACGAAATTGGTGGGCTATTTCTTGCACGTAGGACTTCAAGTTATTTGCATTGGTGCTCTTGAATTTTTACTTTCCCTGGTCACGTACGTTTTGTTTGTACACTATATTTGATGAACTTTGCTTTTATCACCATGCCGTAGTTCTTCCTAATCTATCAAGGTGTTGGAATTTACCTTTCTGATCACATAGTCTTAATTTAATTTATGTATTAAATTATATGCGTTTTCTATCTTACGCATTTTCAAACCTGCTTGTTTAACTGAATTCTTAGTGTAATGATGATGCATTACTCACGCGGATTGTGTTTCAGCTTCCGTCCACGTTGTTTTATGACTTTCCAAATTGTTTATTTAATTAAATCTTCTAGAGTACTTTTCATTTCTTAAAATAATTATAACTATAGTTTATATACAGGGCGTTGTCACTTGCTTTCCTGCCTAATCGTTGAATTTCTCATTTTCTTCGTAAAAATGTCTAGTTTTCTGAACGCTCATGGTGTTTTTATGAAGTGCACTATACCAGTGATCCTATCTACCCCTAAATTACCCTATTAACATAGTAATATATATATATATATATATATATCATATTATATTATATATATATATATATATATATATTTCGGTGTAATTTGTATGTTAATTTTGATTAGATGAGCCATTTAATAAGTTATTGCAAGTTTCAGAATGTAGATACAAATTAATCAAACTTTAAAACGCTTTCCTAATCTCGAGCGTAGTAATTAAAGATTCTAATGAAAAAGTTCATTAAGTATCATTTTTAGCGGTTGTAAATATTCTCAAAAAACTTTAAGACTGTTTAGATGCAAAGTAACAAAAGCTTTTCTAATCAATTGCAGATGTAAATATGTTGTTACCAATTATATTACGATAGTTTCCCGTATCACTACTGAAAGGATTTCCCTTGCTAAACCAATCGGAGATTGGGGTGGGTAGTATACGATAAACCGAACATAACAAATCGCTGTGCTAAAATAAAGAAAATAAAGAAATGATAAGGACAGAGCGTTAGTCTGTCTAGTAAACATTTTAATACCTCCACGCAAGTAATAAAAAAACTTAATAATATAGACATAATCACAGTTGATCAAAATGCTAAACATTTTCTGTAACTTTCAGGTAATCAAGTGAATCAAAACAAATAAGTGATATTGATATATACGTTTAAGGAATATGCCTGTAGCCTAATGCACGAAGGAAAACGTTTTCACAGAGCATTGCTTTATAAAGTATACTGCAATACTAAAGTAATAAATAAAATATTGTTCTTAGAATAAAATTGCTTGCTATCAAACAGTTAAAGATATTTCACTTAATAACATGTTATCCACACCGTGTTTGCGTGGCGAGGAAGAGTTTACTAACGTGTGTCAGAATTAAACAGATACATCAAATGTTGCGCTCCAGACTATTGTAAATATGTGTGTATATATTAGAATAAATAGGATAGGAATTTAGTACACATCTAGTTAAATTATGTAAATACCCATAACACCTTATACTAATTTCACCAAAATTAATCCGTGCCAGAGGTGGAACAGCCAAGGTGGTGTTTAAGTAAACAGTATGGTAGCAACCAAAACAGTACCTCAGAATCAGCAGATAGCAACCAATCAGAGGAGTAAACCATTAATATAGACAGCAGAAGGGAAACCAAGCAGTTGGCGCTAGAAATAGCAGGTGGTAACCAAATCTAGAAAATCATACCAGAATTAGGCAATGTCGAACGGTAAAGTAAATTTCTAAATCAAAACGCACTTACCACGGGTATAATCCAAACCTTGTATACTTCGTGCTGTATTTAAAAAAAAAAGAAGAATCAGAAGGATTTTTAACTTTGTATAGTAATATCGACTAATATGTTCTTACACTTTCAAATTGTCGAGAAAGAATGTTTAATAACGCGATGACTGCATTATCAAATTAACAACCAAATGTGAAAGAAAACTTCTAGGCTATCCAGATCGTGCAGCATGTGTTGATAACAATACTCGTATGAATTAGGACGTTACGATAATGTACCGGTATCAAGGTGTAAGGTTGGTTGACTAACGAACTATTGTAGACTTAAAATAAAATGCACAAAGTGAATTACGAAATTGTAATATTTGACCAGAAGCGTCACTCCTAACAGGTAGTTATACAGTGTCGGAGAAATTTGAAAAAGTCGGAAATTAATCGAAAATATTCAGTCGAGTGAAATTTACCGCAACAATGTATTAAACGTTCAATGGAAAAGCGTGCATCTTAAATTATAGCAAATTGGATGTATAGTAGTCAAAAGCTTTTCAGATTGTTTTAGTGTAAAAATCAATAATTCTAAGGTCATAATCAAGGAAGTTGAAATATTAATTTTCATGAATTAACAGGTATAATAAATGTAGATATTAGTAGCGGGCATATTTAATCATAGTTTATAAAGTGTAGTTGGTAAAACGTTAGCATCTGTATAACTTTCAAAAGCTTAATTGGCTATTACAATGTTTGTTAAACAGAAAAGGAGTTCTTTTCTTAGTATTATTTATACAAGGTGTAAAAATGTTTTGAGATAAACAAGCTCAACGGTTACCGGTTATAGTGAATTTGAATAAGAAGGGCAGACAAAACAACACGTTCTTTACGAGATTGAAAGTGGTTTTTCAAGGGTAGAGTTGTGTTAATTAGTAGACAAGGCAACCGTCGCTCTAGAATATAACGTGCACAAAATAACATGTCGATTCTATAAAAAGTATTTGAGGGCTAAATAGGCAAAGAACGACATAAAATAAGGAATAGCATGTATTAGAATGGGAGAAAGATAGCATGTAGAAGAAGGATAAATAGATTGTGTATGTATAGGAATGGGATGATCGTAGTTTGTATATCATTTAAAGTGGTCGATTTCATCAAGGACAGATGAAACTAGCATACGAGGAACAGAGAAGGATTATTGGATGTCATATATAAAAGGAAGACAGGCGATAGTTTTAAGTTTGTTGAGAGAGGATAAATGTTATTTTGGAGCTTTAACTGAACGTGCAAATATGGTGTAAAAAGGATGGAGGATCTAGAATACATGGTAGACTGGAATAGAGCTAACTTGTGACAGGAATATGAAGTATGGAGTAAGTACGAAGTAAGGAAAAGAAAATTTTCGTGTGTAGGTTAGAGTGACAAAACTTTAATACGTGTATTATACGGGACGTGCGTTAACCAAGGAACTGATATTAGTAGGGGCTAGAATTCGGCGAAATAAAGATCCATTGTAAAGCTAAAGTGTACTCTTGTGGTAAGTTGTTGTTTGTATTGTTAAAATTTCTGAGATTTTGACGACGGTTGGGGCTCGGTTGCGAAATTTACAAGGAATTGTTGAAGGTTAGCTTGTGTATTTTCAGAATTAAAGTGGCAGTTGAAAATTTTGTTTGTGGAAGGGTCGTAACCGTTTAGAAAATTACCAAGAAGGCTAGTGTGTTTGTATCGATGTATTTACGGGAAATTTCAAGTTAATGGGGGTAGATTTGGCTATATAACCACGAGGACGTGGTGATAGAGCTCTTTTTTGCTGGTCATCAACACATCCACTAATATTGGTGAAGAAATTACTGTTGGTTATTTTTTTAAGTGAATTTAGTATTTGAATTAAAATTGGTAATATCTTACATAAGTTGGTATAATGTTTTACTAGCAGTCCAAAAATTTTATGAAATACATTTTGACAAATGCGAAGCATATTTGAGTACATTAAGTAAAAATGGCTTTATATTTTGGTGGTTAGTGCAAGTTGTGCACACTAATGGAGTAGATATTGATGGATCGATTTGGTGGTTTACCTATGGTAAATGGACCAGTAGCAGATTTGGGGGAATTGAATGTACCGTCACTTG
Source organism: Platerodrilus igneus (assembly GCA_036346225.1). Taxonomy (NCBI): domain Eukaryota; kingdom Metazoa; phylum Arthropoda; class Insecta; order Coleoptera; family Lycidae; genus Platerodrilus; species Platerodrilus igneus. The sequence continues at coordinate 15,642,433 of JARFIW010001599.1, forward strand.
GTAGTCGAGAGATTTGAGCAGCTAATTGCCATCACGGATGGTGTTATACAATTTGGTGAGGTTGGAGAATGTGCAGTCATTGGTGAGGACATCAGGCATTGATGGTATGATTGAGATGGTGCATTCCAGGTAACAGATTTTTGTTTGTGAAACATTGTTTATTTTTGTGGTTATTTGGTGTGTTATGACAATTTTTGTGCCTTATGGGTAAATTTATATAAATTTAATGGACTAAAGGGTCAATTATCGAACGTTAATGATTTATTGTTTAATTAATTTACGTAGGAATTTATATTCATAAAATGATTTTTGTAATATTTGATTGTGTGCAAAGTAAGAGGGACTTATGGTAATTTGCAGTGCAAAATTTAGCACGAGTATTTTAAAAGTCTTACTATTGTTACACTTGAGTCTACACCCAAAGGTGTACTTTTTAAGTCCCGGCGGCAATGTATGAGAGTCGCTAGGACAGTTGGCAACAATGATAAATGTTTGCAAAATATTGCGTCATAAACGGTTACGTCATATTTATGCTCAAGTTATTATCACATACAAAAATGTTTATTTTAATTCAAAGACAAGATAAAAGGTACTCACGTAAACTGTAGTACTTCTCACAGCATTACGCTATTTTAGCGGCAGCTGGGCGTCGGGGAGCATTGAGGGAGTGGGTCATTCGTTTGTCCCCGGTTGAAACCAAATTAAATTCGTCTTCTTCCTATTTTGTAGCAGAACCACAGGAAACTGGTATAAAGAACGATAATTAGGTAGACATTGGAGGGAAACCTACATAGCCTGAAAAAGAAGACAAGAAACGGCACAAAGATAAACCACTAGGCTCCACGTCTGGCTGACTAGTCCCGATGTGCCGGAAAAACACCCTTTCTTTTTTACTCTGCGTTTGCGCATTCTCTTGCGCAAACGCAACCATTTCAAGGGACGGAAATGCATGCATAAGTCTTTTTAGATTATTGGCGCGAAATCACTTACAAATTAGGAACTTATAGAAATGTTTATATGCCGAATTTCGGCATGTATCACTATGAGCTCATTTTAAAATGAGGGGTAACATAACATGGATGGTTAAGCCTTGTTACTATAAATTGTTTATTAAAGGATAAAAATGTTATTTCGAAAATAATTTGAAAGGAAAATGTAGTATTTCAAAACGCCGTTGTAAATAACTTTTCTGATGTGTGAAATTACAATTGACAAAGATTGTTGGTGTAGAATTCCTTTTATTTGATTAAATTGAGGTGTTACGTTCCAATTTTGCTTTTAAAATTTTTCCTGGGTAATTCAATACCCGCTTAAATAAATTCTGTTGCTACTGTTAAATCCTTCAACTTTATTATTAACAAACACGCTCTCGAATAAATTCCGCAACATAAATCTAGTTGCTTTGAAACAAGTTAATGCTACAATTAAATAGTTTATATCCTGTTTTAGGTACCTGTTATCTTGGTAAACATTACAACCGCGCATAATGGTTTTCTCTATTGTTCCAATGTAAAGCCTTGTTGAAATAAGGTCGCGCACTATCCGATTCATTGACGCTTTGCTAAGCTAGGATTAGCAGTTCGAATTCGTGTTGTTTGAACCCTTGTTGAATTTGATTCTGCAGCTTGTGCGTCAAAGTATTTTCTACATGATTCGTCACCGTATTTCAAAAGCAATGCACGTTTGTTTTTTTCTGTTCGACAACTAGGAGGTGTCTTGCGTGGATTGGTGAGTTACCCGCGCGTACCCATTCTAATCAGATTCTCTGTTTAGCTTTTTTTAGCTGGAGTCCAAATGGTTTTCTTTCTTTATGTAGAACAACTGCTTTTGTCTGTAGACCAACTATTTTTATCCGTAGACCGCTGCTGCAATTATGGTAGCAGAGTAAATGTATGCTGAAGACCACGGCGTTTCTTTGTTGGCTCATTCCCGACGACTTGCGAGCTAAGTATCTGGACACTTACAGGTATGCAACTCGTTTTCTTTTGTGTGTGTCAATGGCATATTCTGTATCAACGTTTGGTGTAGTTAAGTGACATTGTAGGACTATTGTTTGTTGCAGCGATTCGATATTATCGCTCTACAGGTGCGATGTACTAAATTTTAAAAACGCTTGACAAAAACTCACATGTTTATTTACTGCTGATTAATTTTATTTTGGGTAAATACGAGATGCGCACTTTGTATCTAATGTACTAAATTGTTTATATCACCTAATTGTTTGCTTTGAAGTAGTGATTTTTTCTTTTTGCTTGTTTGTACAGAATCCTTTATTTATTTTTATGTGTTAATAGATAATCGTGGGCGATGTACTTTATTTTTTTGTTTCTTTTTTTGGCATGTAGGTAAATCTCCCCACTCTCCGCGTTTGGTAGTTAACCTGGTATTTACTTTTCTTCCGGCTACGTCTAGGTATGTAGCAGAGGTGAGGTGCCGTAGTCGAGTTTCTGTAGTAGAATAGTAGGGTAGTATTTTTCAGATAGCAGCAGAGCAACCGTGATGAACTTCACTGATGAAGATGAGTTTTTAGTGGTAGCAAAAGGCTGGCAGTAGTTTGGCGTTCTTGAA